>OY992883.1:4755851-5043351 GCA_963921405.1 Cepaea hortensis | reverse complement strand
TCTTCAATTTTCTCTCTATGCAGACGTGGTTACCCTCGTCTCTATTTAATGCACTTACATCGATTCTTTATGAACACACTATGTCAATGTTGTGGTCATGGTTCGAATATACTTCATGTATGTTATAGTCCCCCTTACCTCATCTTATGTCGGACCATGAGTTGTTTCCCCTTTTTGAGCACACCTTGTTTACTGTTATGGAGAGTTGTTATTAATCTCTTTGGTTGGCATCACCCTGTTGGTATGTTCCGTATTGTTACCTTATTCTGATGTTAATACTGTATCACTATTGCTAAGCGTCATTCGTCGGACTATCCAGCATACGCGAAGGCAAGTTTGGTAACATTCGCGCATTGGGATTGCCAGGCGTTGATTCTCAGCATTACAACTTATTCTATTCGTCACTATACTTACGCTCATATGTACATATCACATTATAACAATACAAAGTATTATCATAATAAAATTAGACATTGGATGTCATATAGTTAACACATCTACAATAAAATATACATCATCGATGCCTTTATGCACATATAGGAAACTGTTCTTGTCCTGTGAAAGTTATGCACACGTACTTAAATCACTCGTGTTCAATGTTCACTGTGGTGCTGGAGTGTTTGGCATTTCTTCTTTCTCATACGATTATTGACGTCTTCTGCAAATCATGATATTGTCTTTCCTTCTGTCTAGTGATTAAGCCTTTTCACCAATTTTGGACAATTTGTAAGTCCGTTCTATAAAATTGCTGGAATTCACACGTATAAAATAAGAATTAATTAAGTTCAGTGGCCTAAATTTTGAGTGTGGCCATGGTGCGTCTGTCTGTGACTGTCTTTGCCATAGTTTGTAAGTTGGCATCTGGTTTATTAGACTGATCACCGGAAATGAATATCTGTAGTTGTGAAGCTGTCGTCGTTGTTAGTTGATTTCAAAAGGTGAATTCTGTAGATACTCGTTTGAAACAAAGTCAATATGGGTATATCTTACTGTTAGATACCTGAAATCACATGTTGAGTCTTACTGTTCTGCCGGTGACACTTTTCACGTTGAAGGACCTTTCATGTTGGTCTATACAATGAAGCGTGCTAGTATCATAGCGCTGGAGTCGTACAGCAGACAAGGCAACTCTGGAGTTACTCGATCTACAGATAAAAAGTGGGTTACGGTTACAATTTTCCGAAGGGTGGGGATTTTCAAATTTCATATTGAGATCATTTTGAGTGCTATCTCCAAACCTGCACTCGTACATGTGTGTATACATTCAATAGTTCACATAATAATAATACACCATGTATAGTTTTGAAATGTAATCGTGCATGTTTGTATGCGTTTCTGCAATTTGTGTATATTTTCCAAAATATGTAGGGTAATTTGTTGCTGATTTTTGTCAGTAATTTCACCGACTGATGCTTTACATTGTTCAGCATAAGTATGTGTCTAAGTTGATTTGACATAGAGTTTATCAGTGGTAACAACAAAATTTGGTTCAACAGTAATGATGTAAGTATCAGAATTAGCTGGTTTGTCATGAGTAATATCATCTGTGTTGCGTCATGATGATGTGTGACTAACACTGTTAGTGAAGTCAATTGTTTTGTATTTAACATGAGTAGTGCGAGTATAATCATCCACTGTGTGCACTTGGGCATGTGTATAGTTAACAGGGAGTACAGAAGGTATAGTATGTACCATGATGATTTGTGCTCTTTCCTCGCTCCTGTGAAATGCTTGTTTTCTGTACCTTCTTTTCTTTGATGATACACACCAGTTTCTGTTTTTTCTTGTTGTGAGATGGTAATCAAGTTGGTGTGGTGTGGTACTTTGGTCTGTTCATCATGTTGTTGTATGATGAGTGGTGTAGTTAAGGCAGTGCTTGTTGTGGTGTTAACTTTTTGTCCTGTGTGCGTTTTGGACTCTGTGTATTCTGTCACATTTAATACATTTCCAATTAATAAATCACAGCATGGATTGTCTAATAACGCACAAGTTACTCTGCCTGATAGGAAAGGTGATTTTATATTGGCCCATGCCATAGGATATTTCTCTACTGTTCCTGAAACAGTTCTGCAATAGATGTACTCATCTAGGTAGTCTTTAGGATCAGCTAGGGTCTTCCGAAGACCGATAATACAGGACCCTGTGTCGCGTACACATGTGCATATTGTGTCATTGATGTATCCTTCATGGAACGTTAGTTTTCCTAACGACAGTCTTGAGGTTTTGTTCATTTCCTCACTTTCTTGTTTAGTATTGCTTTCTTTACATAAGGAATGAGGCTGAGTGATGTTAACAACATTATTGAAATATGGTACAAAGTCTGATGGGTAAAACTCAGCTTGATCTGAATTTGCAGTGTTTGCTCTTGTTTTCGTCTCAGTGATGTTTACTTTTTTTAAGTTCTTTGCTGAACTGTCTGTTGTAATGTTTATGGCTGCATTTGCTTTTGCTTTCTGTATTCTTCTTACTCCTTCACATTCGAACCGCCTATGGCCATACGCAAGGCAAAAATGACATTTTGTTCTATATTTCCTTTGATTTACCTTCCCCAGTTTTTGTGCTATTATAGTATTTAGGTATTCTTGATAAGTGGGATTCTTATCGCATATTCCATTTTCTGTATGTGGAGTGTTACAATGTTTGCACAGTACTGGTTTTGTTTTCTGTGGTTTGTTTTGACAATCTGTGGCTGCAGATGCCGTTGCTTTCACAGTACTTTTCTGCTGAGTGTTCTTAACCAGGTTTATACTTTGGTTGTAATATTCGCGGCATATCTCTAGTAAATTTTTGATAGGCTCTTTGTTATGTTCTTCTAAATATTTTCCGCATTCGGCTGGTAGTGTTGCTTTTAGTTTTTCTATTAACAAGAAATTTATGACTCCTTGATTGTTGTCTGAATGTTTAATTAACATTATTAGTTTTCTGAAAGATTCTTCTAATTCACTTATATACTGGGTGAATGCCTTGTCTGTAGTTGGTTTCAACTTTTGTATCTCTACTTTTAGAGTCTCGGAAGAGGTTAGATAGTGTTTTAATATCCTTGTTTTATAATATTCATAGTTTTCGCTTGACATATCTGGTATGATCTCTTCAAGTTTTTTGTATTTTATTGGTAAGTTTGCTCTGTACCATTTACCCCAATGTACTCCTGGGATGTTGTATTCTTGCATTTTCTTTTCAAAATTCTGTGTCCACTCATGCAATAAGTTATGGTTTATATTACACTTTACTTTATCATGTGCCCGGGTCCTTTCGAAACATTTTTGCAACTTTCTGTAATGAGTTATGCCCCAAAAGTATGATAGCTCTGGGCTGTGTTCATCATCTGAACTCATTTTCTGTTTCTTAATATTTAAATGTACAAATGATGATATCTATTCAAGCAAATCAAAGAATGCAGATTTGGGTGGTTAGCAATCAAAATTCAATCAACTTATCTTTATCTGCTGACTACTCGAACGCTTGATGTACAGGAACGTGATTCTCGTGTTGTTTACCGCTGACCTGTTCTGGTTACGTCTGTCGCTTTGTAGAATTGCAACCTGCTGTGGAAAGAAATGATGTTATTTTCGTTCTGACTCTATTAATACATCTGTAATTTATACTTTCTAATACATATTATTAAATAGATCTTCTTCTTTTCAAAAGTAGCGTTCTTTTATGCCTTTTTACATGTGAATGTGGTTCATGTGTACTTCTGACACCATTATACCTGTCAGAGTCCTAATTAGTAGCTCTGTCTAGCTCGCTGGACTTGGACAGGCAAATTACAACATCTACGACACATCTACCAATAACACATGAATGCAATCGGAAAACTGGCAGGAGCTATCTCCTGAACAATCATTTATTACAATATATATTACAGGCTGACAACATAGTCGCACTTCACGCTCAAACAATCGTTCACCACCAACAGCCACGCGCTAGCTCACAATGGCGATCTTTACACTGTCGCCCGCATGATCATTCACAATCACAACTTCACATCATCCCGCACATATCACAGTTAGTACATTCCTCGAATATCAATACACAACGTTCATCTCCATCTATGCGTCACAATACACTATCGTTCTATCGTTCTATCGCTCTCTCGATCTCCACACGTCCGTCTCTATTCGCTGCCGCACACACACTGACTCTCTCTCCTCGTTGATCTTCCCACATCACGTGGCTCTGTTCACGGGCTTCTTGCATGACCGTCCGCTAGCCAAGCCGTGGTGTCTCTTACTGCCCCTTGACCTCAGCTATGCTTACACTGTCTCTCGCTTACATACCGGCACTTACATTCTTCCTTACACATGTCATATAAGACCATGACAAGTGTCTTTATCTCAGTGTCTCTATCTCAGTGTCTTTATCTCAGTGTCTTTATCTAATTGTCTCTATCATTGTCTTTATCTCAGTGTCTGTACCTTAATGTCATTATCTCAGTGTCTCTATCTCAGTGTCGACCGACGCAGGCAAGTGATCTAGCAGTATCTCCCTCTGCTTCAAAACACCTGTAGAACTCCTCACCCATAGATATGTTGCTCTAAAGTGACAGTCATTAACTCCTCACCCATTGATATGTTGCTCTAAAGTGGCAGTCATTAACTCCTCACCCATAGATATGTTGCTCTAAAGTGACAGTCATTAACTCCTCACCCATAGATATGTTGCTCTAAAGTGACAGTCATTAACTCCTCACCCATAGATGTGTTGCTCTAAAGTGGCAGTCATTAACTTCTCACCCATAGATATGTTGCTCTAAAGTGACAGTCATTAACTCCTCACCCATTGATATGTTGCTCTAAAGTGGCAGTCATTAACTCCTCACCCATAGATGTGTTGCTCTAAAGTGACAGTCATTAACTCCTCACCCATAGATATGTTGCTCTAAAGTGGCAGTCATTAACTTCTCACCCATAGATATGTTGCTCTAAAGTGACAGTCATTAACTCCTCACCCATAGATATGTTGCTCTAAAGTGACAGTTATTAACTCCTCACCCATAGATGTGTTGCTCTAAAGTGACAGTTATTAACTCCTCACCCATAGATGTGTTGCTCTAAAGTAACAGTCATTAACTCCTCACCCATAGATGTGTTGCTCTAAAGTGACAGTTATTAACTCCTCACCCATAGATGTGTTGCTCTAAAGTGACAGTTATTAACTCCTCACCCATAGATGTGTTGCTCTAAAGTGACAGTTATTAACTCCTCACCCATAGATGTGTTGCTCTAAAGTAACAGTCATTAACTCCTCACCCATTGATATGTTGCTCTAAAGTGACAGTCATTAACTCCTCACCCATAGATATGTTGCTCTAAAGTAACAGTCATTAACTCCTCAACCCGCTGTGTCTGAGCTAGGATAGGGAAAGGAGAGCTCTTCAAGACAGTCCTTGTCAAGACGGTACTTTGGTACGGGGACGAGAGAACAGTTTCTGCACCACCTCACTCCGACAGCCGCCAGCCCTTGACAGAGCTCAGACAAACTGAAAGTCAATGCATGGTGCATGAGAGTGAGAAAACAACTAACCAACCAACTACCTAACCAACCACCCAACTAACCACTCAAAACAACCACCCAGACATCCACTCACCCAACCACACAAACAACCATACAACCAACCACTTAACCAACGACCCAACCACCCAACCAACCATCAACCACCCAAGCAACAACTTGCCCAACCAACCAACCAACCATTCCACCGACCACCTACCCAACCAACTACCCAACCAGCCCCCAACCAATCACCCAACAACCCAACCAACCACCCAACTAACCTCCCAACCAACCACCCAACCAACCACCCAACTAACCACCCAACCAACCACCCAACTAACCAACCAACCTCCCAACTAACCAACCAGTAAACTAACCAACCACCAACCTAACCAACCACCCAACCAACCAAGAACCCAATCAACCAACAACCCAACCAACCACTCAACCCAACCAACCACTCAACTACCCAACCAACCACCCATCCAACCACCCAACCAACCACCCAACCTTCCTTTAACACAACGCAAAAAGAAATGAGTGTTCCGTGAGATGGCCCCAGATTATGGCCTACAACCAGAACAAATCAGTCACCAGCCTGACCTTACACAGTACCCTCCCCTGTCTAATGACCAGTACCTTCAATCACGTTAGACTGTCACATAAACACGTCACACGTATTGAGTGGCACTCATAGACCTAGAAGAAAGAAGCAGAGACTCGAGGACAGAGATTAGAGCCGAGTAGGGCGAGTGGCCGAGGTTAGTTGTCCGCCTCACACGTCGTGTGGCGTGTGCTCTATTCTTAGGTAAGGCAACGAGTTTATGTTTATCGATAGCGAAATAAAACTACTAGCCTGCAGACTGCGTGGCGATAATCGGACATACGAACTGCAGACAACACTCCGGGAAAGCTTCCCTACATATCTTAGAATTGGTGCTAGAACAAATGATGCCATTAGTAAGTGTTGTCTCATCATCTCATCTCGTCTTGCTCCTCTTGTACCTTCCGGTGTCGAGGTGTAGTATAAACAGCGGGAGAGTGCCTGCTTATGGGCTTCATGTATCGAGATTCCCTTGGACTCTGTTATTCCCTGTACATCATTGCTTGTTGTGGTATACTGTTAGTTGGTAACCTACTTGCATGGCCAAACCATTTGACTTGCTACCTTCTAATAAAATCTAGTGCTGCTATAACCCCCACTTTAGTCCTGATTTCTTCATTTCTGATCTTATCTTTTATTGATACATTGAGTATTCTTCTCAGGAATATCATTTCTGTTGTTGTGATTTTTCTTTTCTCTTTTTCTGTCATTGTCCAGGTTTGGCATTGGTAACCTAGAGTTGGTAGGAAGATTGTGTTGTAGAGTGCTTTCTTAGTAGTTATTGATATATGTTTGTTCGACAACTCAACCAACCAACCAACCAACCATCCAACCAACCAACCAAACAACCAACCAACCAACCTACCAACTGGTGTTTGGTTTACTGGGTGGATGATTAGTTGGGTGGTTGGTTGGGTGGTTGGTTGATTATTAGGGTGTTTGGGTGGTTATTTGGTTGGTTGGTAGGTTGGGTGGGTGGTTGGTTAGTTGGTTGGTTGGCTTGTTGGTTGGTTGGTAGGCTTGTTGGTTGGTTGGGTGGTTGGTTGGTTGGTTGGTTGGGTGGTTGGTTGGTGGGGGGGGGGGGCTGGGTTAGAAGAAGGAAGTGTAAATAATCTTTGTACATATACACTTCAGAGTGGAAGAGGAAACTTGTCTTGTTCATGTTCACTTCAGAATAGAAGAGGACATCGCAAACATTCATCCAAGCCGTGGCAGCATGGCAGAGGGTGTCCGCGTGAACTGTATCAAGTAGGTTACGTGAGCCCTTGATAAAATGGACCCCCTTACACACGAGACAGTATGTTCAAAATATGAATTTCCGTTTAGTAACTTTGTCTCCAGACAACTAATTACTGTAGACCTAGTCCCGCTTCTGTATATAAGATGGGGGAAGGAGTCCCAAAGTAGAAGAGGAAAGACTAAATGAGACAAATGATTTTCTAACGAACACAAATCAACAGAATAACACAATTTCAAAGACGGTTCACGTGAATTGACTGATCTGAACTGTCTTCGACAGCTCCAAGATGACATAGAGCGCCTGAGAGGACGGCTGGGCGCCTGCTGCCGAGAACAGGAGGACCTCAAGAGGCAGATCAGCCAGCGGGACGATGTCCTGGCCATCTACGAGAGCAAGTTCGAGGACATGCGCTATGTAGGTCGCACGTGCAGTTGCCATGTTTGGGCCTTGACTGTGGGCGCTCGTGCATCGGCATTGATGTACTTTCTGCCATATTATTTATTTTTATTTTTCTTTCAACATACCAAACTGCTGCTGCTGCTACTACTACTACTACTACTACTACTACTACTACTACTACTACTACTACTACTACTGCTGCTGCTGCTGCTGCTGCTGCTGCTGCTGCGATATCTAATAGTACTACTACTATTACTATTGCTACTACTACTACAACTATTATACTTCTACTGCTGCTGCTGCTGCTACTACTACTACTATTGCTACTACTAATATTACTACTACTAGTACTAGTACCACCACTACTACTACTTTACTACTACTACAACTGTTCATCGTCATCCAGTGGGCGATCATGTTTTTTTTTTTTTTTGCGTATCCTTTTACAGGACTTAGCTGTCAACAGCAGCATCTTTCAGCTGTCTGTTGATCTCTTGGCAAGATTACGCTCAGTAGTTTGCCATTGCTTTCTGAGCGGCCGGCTCAGTATCCGCAAGTCACGAGCGGGGGTCGAACCACCTCAGTTCTCGCTCCGCTGCGAGACTCTGCGTGATAAACGGGATTACAGAGAGAAAGTGTTGTAACCCCACAGCCAGAGAGACCGGCGGGCGATCATGCCTCTCCACAAATTACGATCTCCGACACGACATGGATCAACTCGTGTGTTATCTCCCTTCCGTGCCATGACACAAGGCTGTCGAGAATCTCCTCAAGCTGTCTTCCTTTATCTCTCTTTCCACAAATCTTTCCAGTTGTCATATGTTCCAGTTTTTCTCTTCTCATAATGTGGACAAATATGATGGCTGCTTCCGTCTGATGTTTGTGGTAAGTTGCTCATTATGATTATGGTTGCTCATTTTTGCTGTCCAGTTAATTGTCAGCATTCTTCTATAAAACCACATCTCCAAGGCTTCCAGTGAGTTTCTGTTTTCGCTTTACTAATGTTTACTAATTGTCCAGGATTTGCTGCCGAATACCACTGTAAAATGTTATGTCTTCAAATTTTCTGTCAATGACAGACTACCCTTTGGTGATAATTTCCCTTCCTCCCCGCCGTTCTTTCCCTTGGAATTCCCGGGAAACTATCTAGTACTCATTAAGTGAAGCTGGGTCGACCTCAAAGCCGTCCCGGTGGAACAACAAACATATTGTCACTGCTGGGATGTGAACCCGGACCTATCGGAACTGACCTCGGACACAGTCAGGCCTCCAGTGTATTGAGAATGTCGCCATTTTGTTGGGACAGTGTTCTCGGTCTTTGCATACATTTTCTGCTTAAGTTTTGCGACAAGTCATCCGTATTCATACATTTTAAAAGTGAAAACAGGATCAATCGAAACAAAGTGCGATGTAAATAGTTTCCCTACTCCCTTTCTATAACCAGATCTGGAGAATATCGGCTCAAAATCTATTCAGCGATTTATCAGTTTAGCATGTTAGTAACGTAACCCGTTGATCAAGTTATTCATACAATAGGCAATTAATGTGCCCTTTGATCTACTTGTTTTGTGAGCAGGGACAATTAATGTGCCCTTTGATCTACTTATTTTGTGAGGAGGGACAATTAATGTGTCCTTTGATCTACTTATTCTTTGAACAGGCAATTAATGTTCCCTTTGATCTACATATTTTGTGAGTAGGGACAATTAATGTTCCCTTTCATCTACTTATTTTGTGAGTAGGGACAATTAATGTGCCCTTTGATCTACTTATTTTGTGAGTAGGGACAATTAATGTGCCCTTTGATCTACTCATTCTTTGAACAGGCAATTAATGTTCCCTTTGATCTACTCATTCTTTGAACAGGCAATTAATGTTCCCTTTCATCTACTTATTTTGTGAGTAGGGACAATTAATGTGCCCTTTGATCTACTCATTCTTTGAACAGGCAATTAATGTTCCCTTTGATCTACTTATTTTGTGAGGAGGGACAATTAATGTGCCCTTTGATCTACTCATTCTTTGAAGAGGCAATTAAAGTGCCATTTGATCGACTCATTCTTTGAGTAGGCAATTCAAGTGCCATTTGATCGACTCATTCTTTGAGTAGGCAATTCAAGTGCCATTTGATCGACTCATTCTTTGAGTAGGCAATTAATGTGCCATTTGATCGACTCATTCTTTGAGTAGGCAATTAAAGTGCCATTTGATCGACTCATTCTTTGAGTAGATAATTAAAGGTCCATTTGATCGACTCATTCTTTGAGTAGGCAATTAAAGTGCCATTTGATCGACTCATTCTTTGAGTAGATAATTAAAGGTCCATTTAATCGACTCATTCTTTGAGTAGGCAATTAAAGTGCCCTTTGATCTACTCATTCTTTGAGTAGGGGCAATTAAAGTGCCATTTGATCGACTCATTCTTTGAGCAGGCAATTAAAGTGCCATTTGATCGATTCATTCTTTGAGCAGGCAATTAAAGTGCCATTTGATCGATTCATTCTTTGAGTAGGCAATTAAAGTGCCATTTGATCGATTCATTCTTTGAGTAGGCAATTAAAGTGCCCTTTGATCTACTCATTCTTTGAGCAGGCAATTAAAGTGCAATTTGATCGACTCATTCTTTGAGTAGGCAATTAAAGTGCCATTTGATCGACTCATTCTTTGAGTAGATAATTAAAGGTCCATTTGATCGACTCATTCTTTGAAGAGGCAATTAAAGTGCCATTTGATCGACTAATTCTTTGAGTAGGCAATTAATGTGCCATTTGATCGACTCATTCTAATAGCAGGCAATTAGTGTGCCCTATGATCTACTCATTCTTTGAGTAGGAAGTTACAGGCCCCGTTTGATCTACGTAAGGATGCAGCACAGATTAATGCTCGTCTGTTTGTGTCTTGTCTGCAGGAGCTGAAGGAGAAAGAGAAGGCCAACCAGAGAGTGCTGGACTGCCTGCAGGAGAAGGTGGTGACCTACCACGAGCAGCTACAGCAGAAGGAGTCATGTCTGATCACCTGCAGGAACGAGGTCAAGAACCGCGAGGCGGCGCTGGAGGAGGCCAGGAACGACTTCTCTTGTGAGCTACAACAGAAGGAGTCAGCCGTGAGTGGTCTTGGGTGCTTGTTGTTGTCGCTGGACATTGTGTGTCTGCGTTGATAGTAGTCAGTGTATAGTCTGTAGGTACGTGCAAATACACATACACACACACCACAAACACACACACACACACACACACACACACACACACACACACACACCACGTACACCACACATAATAGAGACCACAAATAACTTTCTCGCCACGATTTTCCAGAATGAATGATCACAGAAAAAACGATAACTTATTATACGTATATTGGTTCTCTTCTCAAATAAAGCAGCAATACACACATGTCACGTCCTTACATCCTGTCAATTATGCGATTACACTGTCGCTGACTCTTCTGCCTCAGATTAAACAGATGAAGGAGGATCTGCGGCGCCTGTACGAGGACCTCAAGTGTAAGTCGGAGGACAACTGCCAGCTGGAGAGGAACGTCACCGACCTGAGGGCCAAACTCAACCAGGCTTGTTGCCAGCTCAAGGAGGCCGATGGCCGATTATCCTGTCTGCATGACAAGGTTAGTGAACACCAGCGTCCATTGTCTGTCTGCACGACAAGGTTAGTGAACATTAGCGTCCATTGTCTGTCTGCACGACAAGGTTAGTCAACATTAGCGTCCGTTGTCTGTCTGCACGACAAGGTTAGTGAACACCAGCTTCCGTTGTCTGTCTGCACGACAAGGTTAGTGAACACCAGCGTTCGTTGTCTGTCTGCACGACAAGGTTAGTGAACACCAGCTTCCTTTGTCTGTCTGCACGACACGGTTAGTGAACATTAGCGTCCGTTGTCTGTCTGCATGACAAGGTTAGTGAACATTAGCTTCCGTTGTCTGTCTGCACGACAAGGTTAGTGAACATTAGCGTCCGTTCTCTGTCTGCACGACAAGGTTGGTGAACACCAGCGTCAGCTGTCTGTCCGCACGACAAGGTTGGTGAACACCAGCTTCAGCTGTCTGTCTGCACGACAAGGTTAGTGAACACCAGCTTTTGTTGTCTGTCTGTACGACAAGGTTAGTCAACATTAGCGTCCGTTGTCTGTCTGCACGAGAATGTTAGTGAACACCAGCTTCCGTTGTCTGTCTGCACGACAAGGTTGGTGAACACCAGCTTCCGTTTTCTGTCTGCACGACAAGGTTAGTCAACATTAGCGTCCGTTGTCTGTCTGCACGAGAAGGTTAGTGAACACCAGCTTCCGTTGTCTGTCTACACAAGGTTAGTGAATACCAGCGTCGGTTATCTGTCTACACCAGGTTACTGAACACCAGCGTCAGTTGTCTGTCTACATAAGGTTAGTAAACACCAGCGTCAGTTGTCTATCTGCACGACAAGGTTAGTGAACACCAGCGTCAGTTGTCTATCTGTATGACAAGGTTAGTGAACACCAGCGTCAGATGTCTGTCTACACAAGGTTAGTGAACACCGGCGTCAGTTGTCTGTCTACACAAGGTTAGTGAACACCAGCGTCAGTTGTCTGTCTACACAAGGTTAGTGAACACCAGCGTCAGTTGTCTATCTGCACGATAAGGTTAGTGAACACCAGCGTCAGTTGTCTGTCTACACAAGGTTAGTGAACACCAGCGTCAGTTGTCTATCTGCACGATAAGGTTAGTGAACACCAGCGTCAGTTGTCTGTCTACACAAGGTTAGTGAACACCAGCGTCAGTTGTCTATCTGCACGACAAGGTTAGTGAACACCAGCGTCAGATGTCTGTCTACACAAGGTTAGTGAACACCAGCGTCAGTTGTCTATCTGCACGACAAGGTTAGTGAACACCAGCGTCAGTTGTCTATCTGCACGACAAGGTTAGTGAACACCAGCGTCAGTTGTCTGTCTACACAAGGTTAGTGAACACCAGCGTCCGTTGTCTATCTGCACGACAAGGTTAGTGAACACCAGCGTCAGTTGTCTATCTGCACGACAAGGTTAGTGAACACCAGCGTCAGTTGTCTATCTGCACGACAAGGTTAGTGAACACCAGCGTCAGTTGTCTATCTGCACGACAAGGTTAGTGAACACCAGCGTCAGTTGTCTATCTGCACGACAAGGTTAGTGAACACCAGCGTCAGTTGTCTATCTGCACGACAAGGTTAGTGAACACCAGCGTCCGTTGTCTATCTGCACGACAAGGTTAGTGAACACCAGCGTCAGTCGTCTATCTGCACGACAAGGTTAGTGAACACCAGCGTCAGTTGTCTGTCTACACAAGGTTAGTGAACACCAGCGTCAGTTGTCTATCTGCACGACAAGGTTAGTGAACACCAGCGTCCGTTGTCTGTCTACACAAGGTTAGTGAACTGTAACAGTAATAGAGTACTGGGGTATTATTAGGATCTAGTGGGAAACAGATACAGCACGATTGAGCATTGAGAGTGAAAGGATGGGAGATGCTCAATCGTGACGTATTGGGTTGGCAAGGGCAGTTAACATCAAGCTTTTGACTAGAGAGGAGCCATGTTGTCACCAGCAAGAGAATAAACAGTATTTGAATAAAAACCAACACGTCTTGCGAGTCTTTGTACACTGTTACAGGACTCGAAATGGTGCCCAGACCAGGATTAACAACAACTTCAATTTGTCGCGGCACATAGCGGAGGTACTGGGCCACTATATTCGATACCGCCAATACTTCATACTGCGCTTGTTGGGAAAATGCGGTGCCCTTGACACTGGCACGTTATCAAACCTCTGCTGAACAGATTTCAAGAAGTTTCTACAAGAATCTGTATGCGGTTGTGAAGCCCGCTTTGCAAGTTCAGTTCCACTGTCTTTATGCGGTTGTGAAGCCCGCTTCGCTGAGTCGGCTCTAGATCGTTTTCGAGCTTTACTGGTGTGTGAAGGCCGCTATCACTGTCAAGTCCTCGCCGGGCACTGTGGCATTGTTGTTCGAGCGGTTTGCTGACGAGATTGATTTTGGCGGACGACATGGGGATACCTACTTCTGATCGTACCTCCCACTGTTGCAGGGACTTCAAGGTTGAATCGTTGTCACACAGCCTGCTCGTTACCACGGCTGTTGTCTGAACTTTATCATTTTAAAGGGGCCTACCCTGGCCGTTACATGAACCTTGCCATTTTCAAGGGACTTGCCTCCAATTTAAGTTCAAGGTTTCATCTGAAGTCAGAACTCGTTCAAGGTCAGATCATCACTGGCCGTTGGCTGATATTAATCCATTTTTGGGCCTCGTCATTCCTATGACCCAAACACACCTAATCCATTTTTGGGCCTCGTAATTCCTACGACCCATTTAACGGTGAATTACCCACTCGAGAATCAAGGAAGGGACCCAACCAGGGGTTGAAGATTTGTCTGGCAGCCCATGAGATGTGACCCGACCAGGGGTTGAAGATTGTCTGGCAGCCCACGAGAAGGACGAAATTACCTGAGGGAAGAGAAGGGATATCTGAACTCCGCCACCTGAATTCCGAGACTAAATTTCAGTTGATGCGGGCTCTTGTTGGTTGAACTGGATCCGTCAGCGAGTAAAAGAAGGTAACTGCTTAATTAAGGAGATAGAGTCAGAGTAAAATTGTGTATTTCGAGGTCTCCCATGATGTTCCGAATTTCTTAATTAGAGCGGAGTACAGGATATTATTGTGGTTTAAGAAGCAAATGTCTACAAGGAGTGCATTATTTAAATTTAGAAGTAAATTTGTGTGATACTTAGACCCAGAAAATAACTGCGCATTGCTACATAATAAGTGAGTGCATTATTTAAATTTAGAAGTAAATTTGTGTGATACTTAGACCCAGAAAATAACTGCGCATTGCTATAATAAGTGAGTGCATTGCTTAAATTGAGAAGGTAAAATTGTGTCTATAATAAGTAAGTGTATTCTTTAAATTTAGAGGTTGAAATTGTGTGTTTTTTTTTGCTTGCTTTGTTAAAGTATATTTCAGCGGAACAGGACACCTTGGCACAGGTTTTGACAGGCGTGGGAACAGCAGTGGGCCGGCTTAATATGGTGATTAAACAACAAGGGATGGCAACAGAATAATATTAGAGTAATTAATTGAACATATTAAGTATTGCTGCTGAATTTGAAGTTAATATTGTTTGAAATATTGGTATATTGCTTGATAATTTCCAGTACAGATTTTAGGATGCAACCCCAAGATTTTTCACAGGTACTGACTGGAGTTAGTGGGGCAATAGCAAGGTTGGATGCAGTATTAAGACAACGTAGTAGAGGTTTCCAATCGAATGGCCAGTATGATACCATTACGCCAAGGCCACATCAAAGCTCAACCTGCTTTAGAAAACAACCGCTTTATAACAACGACAGAAACTGTCACAGATGGAATGTAAACGACGTAACGAGAACACGAAGGTATGAAGAGAGACGACATTTTTATAAGAAAAGATGGAACTGGCCATCTAATAGTGAGGAGCAGAAAACATTACGAAATCAATGGTTTGAAATCAGAAGATTGAGATATGCACTCGCAAAGTCAAACAAAGGAGAAAATCAGCATCAGACTAATAGAACCTTAGCTGATGATCGACAGGTGTTTTCAATTTGTAGGGGTAGACAGGAAAGAGAGACACAGACGCAGATGATTGAAGTGGTAGAACAGAACACACAGACACAAGTTGATATAGTGGGAAAGAAAACCCAGATACAACCAAACAACAAGATAACGAAGGGAAGTCAAACCGAGTTGGTAGAAACTCAATCAAAGCCAACTGACTTGAAAGTGACGAAGAGAAACACCGTTGCATTAAAGAGAGACACAGGTACAAAAGTTAGACAACCCAAGACAGAAGACAGCAGAAAGAAAATTAGAAAGAGTGTTAGAGTTAGAAATGAAAAAACTTTGCTCATGTATAATCGTGGATGTGGAACCGAGGAATCTTATGAATCAGAATCTTCAGACCTCACAGATTTTGGTATAGAATGTACACCAGACAGAGATTTAAAAGGAATGAATAGGAACGATCCTGACTCGAAGCGAGATGTTTCCTCGTGCGGTATGGTTAGTGGTAGACAAGCAGGCAAATTTTTAGTTAGTGACTCTTCGGAACAAGATAACAGTATATATGGCAGAAAAGTAGCAAAAGCCAGGAGACGAATTCCAAGGATGGGAGCAAATGATACTTTTAAAAAGAAAGATGTTTATCTATTGGAAAGTAGAACACAAAAACAACAAAAGACTGAAGCAGCGGTGGACAAAACTAGAAGTCTCATGAAGGCATTAAGACCATGGTTATATGGAAATAACTAATACGTGCAGGTTTGAATATTTTGTAACTGAGATATTGTTCAGAAGAAATATTGTCAGGTGGACAGATTGTCAGACAATCGGTTTATCCAATACCTATAGAGAATGGGAAACAAGTGACAACAGCATCTACTACAGCTGAACAAGAAGAAACAGTACCAAAAACAGTCATGACGGAGGAAAATAACATGTATGACGATTATATTAGCGAAGAATCAGTCAAAGAAAAAATAGAACCTCCATTTAAAAATACTAGACAGTCAAAGAGATAAAGAAGTGAAACGACAGAAGAGAATTAGAGATTATTCAACAAGCGGAGAAGATATGCCTCTACTAGAAAGATCCTTAAGAAATAGGGATCGACAAATTAGGTGGAATGTTGGAGAACGTGTTCCGAGGAGGGTGACCGGTTTGATTGTCGTCACGATGTAAGAGTGCTAGGAGAGACCTGAGGATAGCTATAGTAGTGCTAGTGAGACGTGAAAGTATTGAAGCAGGAAGATGAAATGTTAATTGCGTCGGGTAGACGAGAAAGTTGGTAGTGGAATTGGTGGTTTTGGTGAGAGGTCTATAATAAATAGACAAGTTCTTTCGATGGGAGTAGCATGGTGGAGATACTGTAGTTAACAGTAATGATTAAGAAGTAGTAGTATGGATGAAAAGTCAGAGTCTAGTAGTAGTATGGATGAAAAGTCAGAGTCTAGTAGTAGTATGGATGAAAAGTCAGAGTCTAGTAGTAGTATGGAAGAAACTAATAAGTTGTACGAAGAAGAAGATATTGATGTAGAATTGGCACTTATTCAAAGAAAGTTGGACTTGTTGAAGAAGAGGAAACGTAGGAGATAGATATTTGAAAGTACTGCAGATGGCAGGAGTTAGAAGTGAAAGGGATGCCTGAAGAAGCATACGAAACGGTAGAGGTGGTCTTGAAATATTGATACAAAAGGGGTGATGGAATTTTTTTTCGTTACTGTTGGTAATGCCGTGTTTCCAAGAGAAACCAGATCAAAAGTTCGTTGATCAGTAGAGGTTGGCTACTACGTTGAAGTAATATTGGATTAGTGGCCATGTAGTTTACAGTGCTCACTTAAGAGGTTATTTTGGATGTTATGTGCTGTTGGGAGTTAGGAGATAATAAATGGTAGGGTAAATGTTGATTACTGATTTGTTTAGATAGATAGAACAGATGTGATGTAAATTGGAATGTAGTTAAAAGATATACAGATGAACAGTGAACCGTTTAGTTTTTCAGTCATAGATATACTAGAATGACCTGTATAAATACTTAGTATGTTTTACTTAGTATGAGGGGCCAATGTTGGTGGGTCACTATACGAGCTGGTAATAGGTTTTTGTGATTGGTTCTGGAAAATGATGGCTAATGTTTAGTTGCTTTAGTCCTTCATTATAAGTTTTTTTTGTTTTGCTTTTGAAAAATAATTGTGGTTATTTGGTTTATTGAGTTAGAATAAGATTATTGTGTTTGTAGACTTTTATGTGTAAACTACTGGTCCGTAAAAGAGACCAGTAGTAGTAGGTAAAAATAGAATAGGATGTATGTTGTATCATCATCACCATCATCATCACCATCGTCATCATACCTTTAGTTGAGTTGCGGGGAAACATAAATGATTGTTACAAAAATTTGGGGGGGGTATGATGTTCTGTTGTGATTTTATTTCGCTGTTTTGTATGTTAAATAGTAGTTAGTTAAGTTATGTTTAAGTACAGGGTTTTGTCTAGAATAAAGACAATACATGGGCTTTATTTTAGTCCTTCGTTTAGAAAATGGTTATGAACTACTGGAAATATATGGATGGTTATGGGGAAGTTTAGAAGTACACTAAAGTCAGCATTGATTGGAAATATATGGATTAGAAGCCATATGGGGGAAGAAAAGATTAATATAGCAGTGGGGTAAATGAGGAGAAAGTTTTAAACATGGGTTACATGGGGTCAGAAGAACCATGATGTACACAGAATGCTGGGTTATAGAAGAATAAGAAAATTACCCCAGAAAGTAAACATGAATTGGATCCATGTTTAACTAGACACTGTGGATAACAGTACAATAGTAAGGGAGTGTAAGTTGATGAACATAGTGGAGACATAATGACATGGGTTCTTGAGAGTCCGTTAAAGACGGGAGGTAAATGGTTATCCCTTTGGGTGTATTAAGTTTCAGAGATAGAAGTGGGTTGCTAGAGTAGTCTATATAGTGGTCAGATTACGATGTTGTGAAGTTACGGGTGTCTGTAATAAATAGACATTTAAGGTTGCTGTAGATTACGGCATGAATTATGAGTTGAGAGGTGGAAGATTTTAGAGAGACATTGGGTTACATGGCCTGGGCAGGATGTAAATGTTTATAAGTGGGTCAGATTACAATGTTGTGTTTGATGGTTAATATTTAAGGGGAGATTTCAAGGTTACTAAGTTGCTGTAGATAACGGCATGAAGGGAGATTTGAGTAGTTGTGCCCATAATAAATGGACAGTAAGAGGGCAAGAGGTATATTATGTGAAGTGATCTGTGTTGGAACAGGTCTTGATTTTTAATTGTGTCCTCGGGACGTGTTTTGTGGTTGACATTACAATGAGAGATTGAAGTAAGGTTCAGAGACATAAAAGTAGTAGTGTCTGTAATATATATTGGATGTGAATAATGTTTTTGATGCTGTAGATAGCAGCATAAACGTTTACCATAATGAGTGGTAAAGGGGGTGTGTGATTTAGGTGAGTGTGGTTTTAGACTTTATTACATAAAGTCTCAAATGACATAGGAGGGTAAAGGAGTATGGTTTGGTAAAGGGGGTGTGTGATTTTTAGCTGAGTGTGGTCTTTGTGTGGAAGAGTTCTACTGCTTCTTTTAAATACCGGTGGCCACCGATTCTTTGTCTTCCTATCGTGTGAAAGTAATTTCAGGTTAGTTGAAAGTGGGGGATTAGTAGCGTTGGTGATAAAAATAAGGAGTTGGTGTTAGAGTTTGAAATTTACTTATGAAGAGGAAATGGAGTATTTAAGAAGACGTGTTATGATGTTATGATGTATTGTATATAGTTGAATTTGAAATGTTATTAAAGATATGTAAATATGTTATGTTTGGTTAAAGGACCAAGAACGAAGAAGAAGTGGGTTGGTGATATAGCTGGGGAAAGAGTTAAAGAAATAGAATGTTTAATTAAATTGGAGTTGGGTTGGAGAGGATTAGAAGAACTATGGAAGATTAGAGGAAAAAGAGGGAATAGAGTAAGGGGATTAGGAGTAAAGATTTTTCCTTTATAAGGAAAATTCTTTAATAAACATGGGGAGGTGTAACAGTAATAGAGTACTGGGGTATTATTAGGATCTAGTGGGAAACAGATACAGCACGATTGAGCATTGAGAGTGAAAGGATGGGAGATGCTCAATCGTGACGTATTGGGTTGGCAAGGGCAGTTAACATCAAGCTTTTGACTAGAGAGGAGCCATGTTGTCACCAGCAAGAGAATAAACAGTATTTGAATAAAAACCAACACGTCTTGCGAGTCTTTGTACACTGTTACAGAACACCAGCGTCAGTTGTCTGTCTACACAAGGTTAGTGAACACCAGCGTCAGTTGTCTGTCTACACAAGGTTAGTGAACACCAGCGTCAGTTATCTGTCTACACAAGGTTAGTGAACACCAGCGTCAGTTGTCTATCTGCACGACACGGTTAGTGAACACCAGCGTCAGATGTCTGTCTACACAAGATTAGTGAACACCAGCGTCAGTTGTCTATCTGCACGACAAGGTTAGTGAACACCAGCGTCAGTTGTCTATCTGCACGACAAGGTTAGTGAACACCAGCGTCAGTTGTCTGTCTACACAAGGTTAGTGAACACCAGCGTCAGTTGTCTGTCTACACAAGGTTAGTGAACACCAGCGTCAGTTGTCTATCCGCACGACAAGGTTAGTGAACACCACTTGACAGATGCAAAATCAGTACTCGAGGCGCTCCTGTCTGGGAAATTGCTAGTACTAAGGACACTACTTTCTGAACTTAGCAGTCAACATAAGGTCACCATACAGTGGATACCATCCCACTGTGGAGTACCCGGGAACGACAGAGCTGATCAATTGGCTAAGGAAGGAGACAAAGAAGACCAGCCTGTTGCACCCATTATATACCACCAAAAGAAAAGAATGATCAAATCAATCAGAAAGCTACCAAAACCTGCTCAAGATGACTACCACGTTTTGGACAGACCAGAACAAGTCATTATTCTGCGCCTCAGAACAGGACACAAAAAATTAGGCAACCACATGTATACAAACTTCAAGATGGGTGAAACAGCCATGTGCACATGTGGATTAGCGTCGCAGACAGCAGAGCACATACTCCAAGAATGCCCAAAATACAACATATCTAGGCAAACCTTCTGGCCTAGAGAGACGACAGTGGAAGATAAACTTTATGGACCGCTGTGTGAACTAAAAAAGACAGTTAAATTCATACAGGAGACAACATTGCAGTTATAGACATATTTCAAGCGAACGAAAGAAGAAGAAAAAGAAGAAGAAGAAGAAGAAGAAGAAGAAGAAGTGAACACCAGCGTCAGTTGTCTGTCTACACAAGGTAAGTGAACACTAGATAGTGATTTATGACTGACCGTGTTTGTGTCACTCACGCCAGGTGCAGCAGATGGAGTATCAGAACAACAGAGACAAGTGCCAGAGCCTCAAGGAGCTGGAGGAATTCGAGCGGAAGATGGTGCAGAGCTGTAACGATCTCTGTACCTGCCAGAACGAGAACCGCCGACTGAGGCGATGCTTGCAGTGAGTTCCCTTGATCTATGTCATTCGTGTTTGTATCCTTCTACGTTGTCATGTGTATATCCTTCTACGTTGTCATGTGTATATCCTTCTACGTTGTCATGTGTATGTCCTTCTACGTTGTCATGTGTATGTCCTTCTACGTTGTCATGTGTATATCCTTCTACGTTGTCGTGTATACACATAACATCCTACGATGATCATGTTAAATCCGCTTACGTATGACCTTCTGCGTTGACTACGTTTAGTTACCATTTACATTGTAATATTTTTGTCCTTCAGCGTGGTTATGTGTCACTCACTGAATGCTTTTGTGTCCACTGAATAGAACACTTCCGTGCTTCACTGAACTTAAATGAACTGTTCCATGTAGCACTGATCACTGAGCTGATATTAAATCGTGTTTATAACTTCCTCAATTCTTTATTTGTCGAACTGACCTCCGTGCCTGCAGAGGCCTCACTATGACAGGTAGGCCGACCAACGGCAATTTTCTCCCATATTTTCAAAGAGAATTCCATGAACATCCTTGGGTTTGTTGTGTGTATCTGTGCTGACGCATGTTCCTCCACTTTCTGCTATGAAAATCCTTATGTTAAGTTGTGTTCATCTGTGCTGACGCATGTTCCTCAACTTTCTGTCAGGGAGAAAGAAGAAGAGATGCACAACCTGAGCTCAGAAATCAACATGCTGTCGCGAGAGCTTCAGAATGAGAAGCTGGAGAGCGACCGACATCAGGAGCGAGCGGTCAACCTCGAGAACGACAACAAGGAAATATGCCGACTGCTACAACAGAAGGTCAAGTGCAGTAAGTTGTCTGCCCCTGCGAATAGTTCTGTACATTTGAAATTATAATCTCATTGTTTTATTTATTTATTATTTATTGGTGCACGTTAAATGATTTAACTTCGCCACGGAGACTTCCGCATCAGATTTAATTTAACTTAAATCGGATGCTGGAGTCTCCGTGGCGAAGTGTTTAAGTCGTCTTCTTGGAAGGTTCCTGAAGGCTCTGAAGGTTGTGGGTTCGATTCCGGGCCGCGTCCTTCCGCTCAAAAAATGCATTTTCTCGGAGACTCCCGAGGGTCGTCGCTGGAGCTACGGAGTTCGTGCTTTGTGCATTCCGCGCTGCGGAAAGAGGCCGAGACATATGGGATAAAAACCCGGTGCAATGAAGTCGACCTGGTTGACTTTTAAGCGACTTTTAGATGTGGTCGGGACTCTTTGAGATCTGTTTATGATGTGGAAGAACAGATAAGCCACCCCGGCCTGGGGAGAATGGTGCGGCAGCGAGTGACCAGGGGAATCTGGCCGACGCTTAGTGCTTTGAGGAACACATAATCAGGCTGCAACATATACAGGGTGTATTTTTAACGACTGTGGGTTTGTTTTTAAATATTGCCGTTCCAAGTTTTGTATTTATCTTTTATGTTGCATGAATTCCACAGAGGGTGCATACAAACCTTGGAACGGCAATATTTTCAAAAACTCCACAGTCATTAAAAATACACCATATATCTTTAGTATTGGGGCTCTTCGCAGGCTGTTGAAGGTCAGGACGGGGCGCGTATGGGAACGTCCCAGTGCTGTGAAGTGGTTCTTGACTCAGCTCAACTTATGTATTCAAATTGGGGATATTTGCGTTAAGGTCAATGATAACAGTGGATGGAAACAGTAACACAAAGATAACATACAGACTATCCAGGAGACCGAGTGTACACGTCGGGTACGTTAACAATCACATGGCAGTTTAACATGGCAAACAGTAGGCCTAGGCCGTAAGGCAAGGGCTCTGGCAAAATTATTAGGACAGTAAACCTGCACACGCTACCTTGGATAGAATCTGCCTACAGCAAGCAGACCTGACACACAGATGCAGACCCAATTAGGTAACACTGGCCTCGGAGGTAAATACCTGGATGTGACGCATTGCCTTCGGGAGAAGAACGAGAAGAAGAAGAAGAAGAAGAAGAAGAAGAAGAAGAAGAAGAAGAAGAAGAAGAAGAAGAAGAAGAAGAAGAGAATGCAGGTAGAAGCCGGTATTCCACCAGAGAAAGAACATTCTGTGTAACTGACCCTTGTCCGTGGAGGTCAGAGCACCAGTTTTGTGACGTCCTACACTACCCATTGCCGGCTCCATGGCGAAGGAGTGCGCATGAAATTCACGATTCCGCATACCGCGTTAAAAACACAGCTGGGGGAGATTTGGAAGCAGACCGTCTTGCTTGGTTTTAATACAATGGTATGAGTTATGAGTGCAGGTCGTTCAGAAAGCAACTACTGAAAGTAAACTTGCCAAGAAATTACAAACAGCACACACACAAAATGCTGGGATTGACTGCGACGTCCTGTAAGGACATGCAACTACCTAACTACAGCGGCGCTCTGTGGGTGATGGTAGTGCAGTTAAACACACGTACCAATGAACCGTCGTTACTGCTGGATATACATGTGACCTTTGCTATGTTTATTGTGGGTTGATGTCAACATTGCGGGTCATTAGTTTCTGAGCAAGTCTAGCATGTGATGTCTTGTTGCTGTTTCTGTGGCTCCTTCATGATATGTTGTTGTTGTTG
Organism: Cepaea hortensis; assembly: GCA_963921405.1. Taxonomy (NCBI): domain Eukaryota; kingdom Metazoa; phylum Mollusca; class Gastropoda; order Stylommatophora; family Helicidae; genus Cepaea; species Cepaea hortensis. The sequence goes on along the minus strand of OY992883.1, from coordinate 5,019,916 downwards.
TTGTTGTTGTTGTTGTCTAGTTAAGGAGCTGGAGGCTGCCCTGTGCATAAAGGAGGATGATCTGGACCAGTGTCGCTGCTGTGTGGACGAGCTCAATGCCACCATCCGCCTCCTCAATGTAAGTTCTTGTTGTCATCTTGAGAGGGAAGGAATAGAGAATAGGTGGCGTACGAGGAGGAGACGAAGTAGTATTAGTGATTGTAGTGGCAGTAGTCTTAGTAGTAGTTGTTGTTGTTGTTGTAGTTGTAGCAGTAGCATTAACAGTAGCAACAGTAGTAGTAGTAGCATCAGACGCAGTAGTAGTAGTCGTAGTCGTAGTGGTAGTGGTAGTAGTAGTGTGCTATATTGGACACAGAAACGTGCATTGCCTTGAAATGTTGAGGAAGGGTACTGAGTCCATCAGAAAGGATCAGCCCCGGTATGTCTGTACAACTATAGATACACCCACAGTGGTCAATGGGAACATATATTGACATCAAGTACTACATCACCAGGACCGACTTCATGCCACCGGGTGTACCCCATTGCGTGGGTCTATATCCGCATAATGCTAAGCTACTTTGCCGAGAGCATCGTACAAGACACGGACTCCGTAGTTCCAGCGATGACTCCCAGGAGTCTTCGGAAAAAATGCACTCGTGAATTGAACTACGCTGTCCGGGGAACGATCCCAGACCTTCAGATAGCGTTGCAGGAGACTTACCCTGCCGGCCACGGAGACTCCAGTCATACAGGGAACTAGTCCACCAGAACCAAACAAGCCGTGTACACGTCTACAGGCGGGCCGGGTATATGGTGCTACACCCAGAAGTGAACAGATCTAGTGGTACTCGATTAGCAGTGTGGTCAATATCATGCCGGCCGTATTGCCTTCCCCATACATGTCCTCGTACCCAGGTCAGACTGGGTCCCCTTGGGACCCCGGTTCAGTGGACAACATGCACCTCCATGAGGACTCGAACACATGGCCACTGGCTAAGTTGAGTCCAGATCCGACATACAGCACTGGGGATACTCCCATACTTGCTCCGTCTTCATCTTCAACAGCCAGCGAAGAGTCTCAATAGTAATGGTATCAGTAGCAGTCTGATTATGTGTCCGTCTGGCCTTTCCTCGGAGTTCTGAGTGTCGGCCAGATCCTCTGGTCACTCCCTGCAGCACCATTCTCTCTAGGCCGTGATGATCTTCTGTTCTCCTGCACTATACACATGATTAGAGAGGGCCCCGACCACGTCTGCCTTATCATGCACAAATACCCCACTGAGCAGTACAGTCAGCCAATCTATCCGCCTGCTCGTTTCTCACCACACCAGCATGTCCTGGGGGAAAATTCAACAGATGCTCTGTATATTTGACTGTTGAAATGAAGCTTGATCCTCTGCCCGAAGCATGCCTGTCTTCACCTTTCTCGTCATACTTTGTGAGTCTGTTACATTCTGACCACCGGTTCGACGAGCAAGCCTTATATTCACAGAGCTAGTGTTGTTCACAAATTAAATTAAGCTGCTGAAATTAATCATCATAATACGAATCAACATCATCGTATACATTATCTTCATCAGCCATCGTCTTCGGAATCATCATCATCATCATCATCATCATCATCATCATCATCATCATCATCATATATAATCTTTATCAGCCACCGAGAGCATAGGATTTTGACGCCTGTGAATCCACACGTTGTCCAGCAGAATGAGAGACACGGAAGTAAACATTGGCACAGCCAGACGCGAGAGACACATCAGGAGAATGCTGGGTCTGGTCAATCAACACAGAACTGGCACTATTAGCCACGGGATGCCGGTGCATATGTGTGTGTTTGTGTGTGTGTGAGGAGGGGGGAGGAGAATCTCAGCACTTATGGACATGTCCGGAGTGCAAGGATGATACCCCCAGCAGATAGCTAACTATCTATCTAACTATCAGCCATCATCTTCAGAACCACCATAATCGCATTCATCATTATCATTATCATCGTCATGATTATAATTAGACTGAACATATGGTAACACCAAAACCACAATATACAAAACACTGATCAGACCAGTTGTGCTGTATGGCTCTGAAACCTGGAGTACAACGAAAGGAGACGAAGCCTTGCTACAAACCTTTGAGAACAAAGTCTTAAGACGCATCTTTGGACCCATTAGGGATACACAAAGTGGAGAGTGGAAAAGAAGAAGTAACAAAGACATTTATGATTTGTTTAAGTCCCCGCTAATCACTGGTATCATGAAGGCTAATAGACTACAATGGCTGGGGCATATAGAAAAAATGGAAGATAATAGGGAAACAAAACTCGCTCACACTCAGGAAATAAATGACCGTAGACCCTGAGGTAGACCAAGAAGACGGTGGAGAGATAATATATATGCAGACCTACAAGCACTTGGAATCAACGACTGGCAAGAGAAGGTCAACCAGAGAGACGAATGGAGACGGATTGTATCTGCAGCCAAGAAAGAACCTCAATGGCTTGGAACGCTGAAGAAGAAGAAGAAGAAGAAGAAGAAGAAGAAGAAGAAGAAGAAGAAGAAGAAGAAGAAGAAGAAGAAGAAGAAGAACATATGGTGCCATCTCCGCAGTGAAGTTTGGCAGCCATGAATGTCCTCCAGTCGCGTCTATCCTGAGACTTGATTATACATTCTTCTAGCCGTAGTGTAGGCCTTATCTTGATGTTGTCTGTCCATCTTTGAAAGTGTCAACCTTTGCCTCTATTGTGGTTGTCAGTAGATTATTGTGCCGTTTTATCAAAACTATTATCAGAAACAGCGGCCAATCTCCGAGCAACGACAGTGGCACGCCGGCAAAACCAGGCGTGAGTAACCGATTCGGCGTCAAACTAATCGGTGAACTAGGGTATGCCTACCCTGCATGTGAAGACAGGATTCGGCAGACTGTGCGGAAGAAATCGTTGAAGATTCAACGGGCAAGATGGCGTTTACCTGCAAAGCGTTGTGGAACGTGATGAGCACGGCAAGGCACGTAGAGCGCCCTGGTCATCCACTGTACCTGTATTCGTCTCCAGTCGTCTTGACTTGTCTTGGCACTGGACTCAGATGGACTCAGGCGAGAGAGTGAGGTCGACGAATTGCGCAACTCTTCCTCACTTTAATCCAATTCATCGCGCAAATCATTCTTCATCTAACTTCAACCCCACTGGATGAAATGAATAGTCATCATCATTCTTGATGGACAAACACCATTATCAATAACACTGCATTCAGCACACGTGCACAAAAAGCTGTCAATCTATGGCAAAGAAAGACATGGTTTAAGTGTAATGTGGAGCTCCCGTGGACCAAAATGTGAAGAAAAGACTGGCGCTGGATTGGATATACATTGAGAAAACCGAAGATTAAAATAACGAGACAAGTCTTAGTCCGGAATTCACAGGGCAAAAGAAATAGAGGAAGGCACAGAAACTCACGGAAAAAGAAGTAGAAAAAGACATGAAAAATATTGGAGGAAATGGGCGGAGCTGCAGAGGGTAGCTAAAAGTAGGAGGGCCTACAGTGAGTTGGTGGAGGCCTATGGCCCAAGGGGGATAGAGGGCTTCAGGCCCTTTGCAGGAAACAGTTTCGAGGCAAATTAAATGTATTTATTGTATGTAAATGTTTGTGCACGTTTGTTTGAGAGGTAACTAACCATGTCGACCGTTTGGTGTGATCACGTGCAGACAACAGGCGAGAAGGAAGACACGGCGGACATCCAGGCCCAGCTGAGGGCGTGTCGGGAGAAGCTGAAGAAAGTGGAGATGGAGCTGGACGAGTGCCGCCGCAAACTGGAGTCAGTGACATCATTGGGGGGCTTTGTGTTTGACGTGTTGTTATCATCATCATCATCATCATCATCATCATCATCATCATCATCATCATCATCATCATCATCATCATCATCGTCATCGTCATCATGATATTCTTCTTCTTCTTCTTCTTCTTCTTCTTCTTCTTCTTCTTCTTCTTCTTCTTCTTCTTCTTCTTCCTGCTCCTCCTCCTCCTCCTCTTCTTCTTCTTCTTCTTCTTCTTCTTCTTCTTCTTCTTCTTCTTCTTCTTCTTCTTCTTCTTCTTCTTCTTCTTCTTCTTCTTCATCTTCTTCTTCTTCTTCTTCTTCTTCTTCTTCTTCTTCTTCTTCTTCTTCTTCTTCCTGCTCCTCCTCCTCTTCTTCTTCTTCTTCTTCTTCTTCTTCCTCTTCTTCTTTTCTTCTTCTTCTAGTGCTTCTCCTTCCATCCATCCTTATTGTTCGTTTAGTTCTTTTCTTGTTCTTGTTCTTCCTATTTTTCTTTTTCTAGGCTGCTGCTGCTTCTTCTTCTGTTGACTCCCCGCCCCTGTCTATTATCTGATAGTTGAATGAAGTGGGCGTGTCTCACATCATGATTTATAACCATGGGCATACAATCAGGCTTCTACTGCTACCAATCGTTCAGTGTGAGAGGTGATGGATACTGGGGTAGACAGAGACGATGATGAAGTTCTAATGACAGCATGACAGTTCTAAGGACTATATGGCAGTTAGAAGGACAGTAAGACAGCTCTAATGACAACATTACAGTTCTAATTTTAGTATGACAGTTATATTACAGTATGACAGTTTTAATGACAGTACGACAGCTCTAATAACAACAGGACAGTTCTGATTGCAGTATGACAGTTCTAATTACAGAGTGGCAGTTCTAATTACAGAATGGCCGTTCTAATGACAGTATGACAGTTCTAATCACAGAAAGACAGTTCTAATTATAGACTGACAGTTCTAATGATAGTATGACAGTTATAATGACAACACCACAGTTCTAATTACACTATGACAGTTCTATTACAGTATGCCAGTTCTAATGACAACATGACAGTTCTAAGGGCAAAATGACCGTGTTCATTACATCTTGGCAGTTCTAATTACAGCATGATAGTTCCATTGACAGTACGACAGTTAGAAGGGCAGAATGACAAAAAGGGCAGTTCTAATGACAAATGACAGTTCTAATTGCAGTATGACAGTTCTAATTAAAGGGTGGCAATTTCAATTACAGAATGACAGTTCTAATGACAGCATTACCGATCTAATGACATTATGACAGTTCTAATGACAGTATGACAGTTCTATTGATAGGATGAAAGTTATAATAACAAAATCACAGTTCTAATTACAGAATGACATTTCTATTACATTGTGACAGTTCTAATAACAGCATGACAGATCTAAGAACAATGTGGCAGTTTTGATTACATCTTGGCAGTTCTTCTTCTTCTTCTGCGTTCATCCTGATTTTTTTTTTCGGATGTGACTGCGTTGTGCCTATTTACAGCAGAGCTGCGTCCTTGCGCCGTTAGGCCGACACATCCGACTTCTGCGGGCATTTGTTGACCGGGTTAACCTTCCCGGGGGTTTCTTAGGACGTTTGAATCTCACTGTTGTGGTGTTATCCCCCATCCTAGCTGGCCCATATAGAACAGCCAAAGACATCCTGGTCAACCCTCAAGGGAAGGCAGGGGCAGACCATGGGCATTCCCCGCCATCCAAGGAGGCTTCCATACTTGCAGAGCCATCACACAGCGCTCTGGTACTGGGCTCACCCAAGGAATCGTCACGTCCTGCACATGGCTGCTTAGCCTCACTTCCGTATATTGGGCCTTCCGTTCACCATAGGCTGTTCCTCCGGAAACCAGAAGAATGCAGTCTGCAGATGACATCCACACAGTGAGCTTTCGATTCAGACTTTCCACATAATGGATTTGCTATCCAAGCAATATTCCATTTCGTGCCACTAGGACACTTTTTCCACCTTTTATGAAGCCCACACAGTGAGCTTTCGATTCGGACTTTTCACGTAATGGATTTGCTATCCAAGCAATATTCCATTTCGTGTCACTAGGACACTTTTTCCACCATTTACGAAGCCCACACAGTGAGCTTTTGATTCGGACTTTCCACGTAATGGATGTGCTATCCAAGCAATATTCCATTTCATGCCTCTGGGTCTTCATGCACCTTTAAATGTCAACCTGTATGCAGTTAAAGTAAGCTGCGGTCAACTTGAGCTTGTTGATATCTCCATAGAGCTTGTCCTCAAATGAAGCAGGTGTGGGCCAAAATATCTTTCTCTGTTCTGCATATATTGGGCAATCCTGCAGCAAATGTTTAGCTGTCATTTTACCAGTTCCACAATTACATTCATCGGTATCTCCTATCTTTAGTTTATTGAACAAGTGGTGTTTCAGCCTGTTATGTCCTGTGCGGAATCTGAAGATTGCTACTTGTTCTCTTCGGTCGAGTTTGTAATATGCATCATCCTTCTGGTGGCCTGGATGCTCTGATTCCCATTTGGTTCTATAAGTGCTTTTTATAAACCTTTTTGCCTCATTATAGGTTATGTCTATGTCAGGCTGTGGTAATCGTCCACCCTCTTTTGCTAGTCTGTCAGCCTCTTCATTTCCAGGTATACTGCAATGTGATGGGATCCACTGTATTACAACTTTTTTGGATTTCTGGCATAGACCATGGAGTGCTGCTCTTAGGTCAGCTAGTTCTGTGCTGTTTTTGCTCTTCAGTATTGAGACAGCTGACTTTGCATCTGTGAAGATAGCTATTTGCTTCTCTTTATTTTCCTCCATCAAGAGCATTTCTGCTGCAGTTTTCAAAGCCTCTACCTCCGCTTTGAAGTTACTTGAAAATTTTCCAGTTGCCACTGACTGTTTTTATCACTCCATTTTTTAAATTAAGGAGAATTCCTCCTCCTCCATTTTTAATTGAATCTTTGGCTGATCCATCTGTATATGCATAGGTCCAATTGCTGCTTGGGTAATGTTCTTTTATGTAGTTTAGGGTTATTTTTCTTCTTTCGGTTTCATTCTGAGTGTTCTTTTTCTCAATACCAGGAATGTTTTCTATCATCTCAGGCAGTTGTTGCTGTCTCCAAGCTGGGAACTTGTGTGCATTGTAAATGGGCTTGACTGTTGATATGTTAAATATGGGATCTGCCCTAATCTTTCGTTTTGCAGTTTCTACAAAGTTGCTACGCTTCAGTCTTCCTTTTCCAAAACCATTAAACCTGTTATACATAGGGTGGTCTGTCAATCTTCTAAATTTTTCTGCTTGTTGCTGGGCTCTGCTATCTCTTCTGTCCTGCATTGGTTGTAAACAAGTGATCTTTTCTAGTTCATTAATAGGCGTTGCCTTCAGGCTTCCAGTTATGATTCGCATTCCTTGGTTTTGGACTCTACTTATTTTGTTAAAGTTTGACTTAGCTGCTGTTGCCCAAGCTGCAATGCCATATTCCAGTACTGGCCTCACCCGTCCAGTATATAACTTCTTGAGAACTTTCTCATCTGCTCCCCACGTTGTACCAGAAAGCTTTTTCATGATTGCCATTCTCTGCCTTGCTCTTGTTCTTCTTCTTCTTCTTCTTCTTCTTCTTCTTCTTCTTCTTCTTCTTCTTCTTCTTCTTCTTCTTCTTCTTCTTCTTCTTCTTCTTCTTCTGCGATCATCCGGTTTTTTTTTTTTCGGATGTGATTGCGTTGTGCCTGTTTACAGCAGAGCTGCGTTCTTGCGCCGTTAGGCCGACACAACCGACTTCTGCGGGCATTTGTTGACCGGGTTAACCTTCCCGGGGGTTTCTTAGGACGTTTGACTCTCACTGTTGTGGTGTTATCCCCCATCCCAGCTGGCCCATATAGAACAGCCAAAGATCCTGGTCAGCCCTCAAGGGAAGGCAGGGGCAGACCATGGGCATTCCCCGCCATCCAAGGAGGCTTCCATACTTGCAGAGCCGATACATAGCGCTCTGGTACTGGGCTCACCCAAGGAATCGTCACGTCCTGCACATGGCTGCTTAGCCTCACTTCCGTATATTGGGCCTTCCATTCACCATAGGCTGTTCTTCCGGAAACCAGAAGTATGCAGTCTGCAGATGACATCCACACAGTGAGCTTTCGATTCGGACTTTCCATGTAATGGATTTGCTATCCAAGCAATATTCCATTTCGTGCCACTAGGACACTTTTCCACCTTTTATGAAGCCCACACAGTGGGCTTTTGATTCAGACTTTCCACGTAATGGATTTGCTATCCAAGCAATATTCCATTTCATGCCACTAGGACACTTTTCCACCTTTTTATGAAGCCCACACAATGGGCTTTTGATTCGGACTTTCCACGTAATGGATTTGCTATCCAAGCAATATTCCATTTCGTGCCACTAGGACACTTTTCCACCTTTTATGAAGCCCACACAGCGAGCTTTCGATTTGGACTTTCCACATAATGGATTTGCTATCCAAGCAATATTCCATTTCATGCCTCTGGGTCTTCATGCACCTTTAAATGTCAACCTGTATGTAGTTAAAGTAAGCTGCGGTCAACTTGAGCTTGTTGATATCTCCATAAAGCTTGTCCTCAAATGAAGCAGGTGTGGGCCAAAATATCTTTCTCTGTTCTGCATACGTTGGGCAATCCTGCAGCAAATGTTTTGCTGTCATTTTTCCAGTTCTACAATTACATTCATCGGTATCTCCTATCTTTAGTTTATTGAACAAGTGGTATTTCAGCCTGTTATGTCCTGTGCGGAGTCTGAAGATTGCTACTTGTTCTCTTCGGTCGAGTTTGTAATATGCATCATCCTTCTGATGGCCTGGATGCTCTGATTCCCATTTGGTTCTATAAGTGCTTTTTATAAACCTTTTTGCCTCATTATAGGTTATGTCTATGTCAGGCTGTGGTAATCGTCCACCCTCTTTTGCCAGTCTGTCAGCCTCTTCGTTTCCAGGTATACTGCAATGTGATGGGATCCACTGTATTACAACTTTTTTGGATTTCTGGCATAGACCATGGAGTGCTGCTCTTAGGTCAGCTAGTTCTGTGCTGTTATTGCTCTTCAGTATTGAGACAGCTGACTTTGCATCTGTGAAGATAGCTATTTGCTTCTCTTTATTTTCCTCCATCAGGAGCATTTCTGCTGCAGTTTTCAGAGCCTCTACCTCCGCTTTGAAGTTACTTGAAAACTTTCCAGTTGCCATTGAATGTGTTTTTTTTTCACTCCATTTTTTAAATTTAGGAGAATTCCTCCTCCTCCATTCTCTATTGAATTTTTGGCTGATCCATCTGTATATGCATGGGTCCAATTCCTGCTTGGGTAATGTTCTTTTATGTAGTTTAGGGTTATTTCTCTTCTTTCGGTTTCATGCTGAGTGTTCTTTTTCTCAATACCAGGAATGTTTTCTATCATCTCAGGCAGTTGCTGCTGTCTCCAAGCTGGTAACTTGTGTGCATTGTAAATGGGCTTGACTGTTGATATGTTAAGTATAGGATCTGCCCTAATCCTTCGTTTTGCAGTTTCTACAAAGTTGCTACGCTTCAGTCTTCCCTTTCCAAAACCATTAAATCTGTTGTACATAGGGTGGTCTGTCAATCTTCTGAATTTGTCTGCTTGTTGCTGGGCTCTGCTATCTCTTCTATCCTGCATTGGTTGTAAACAAGTGATCTTTTCTAGTTCATTAATAGGCGTTGTCTTCAGGCTTCCAGTTATGATTCGCATTCCTTGGTTTTGGACTCTACTTATTTTGTTAAAGTTTGACTTAGCTGCTGTTGCCCAAGCTGCAATGCCATATTCCAGTACTGGCCTCACCCGTCCAGTATATAACTTCTTGAGAACTTTCTCATCTGCTCCCCATGTTGTACCAGCAAGCTTTTTCATGATTGCCATTCTCTGCCTTGCTCTTGTTCGATTTTTCTCAACCTGTGTCTTCCATGTCAGGCGACGATCAAAGGTGACTCCTAGATAGTTTGGATTTTCTTCATGGTGCAATATTTTTCCATTCAATACCAACTTAGGTTGCTGAGTTTTATTTGAGAGGGAGAACACTGTGCATGTTGTTTTCTCCTCACTTATCTTCACTAGCCATGATTTTGACCAGTCCTCTAGCGCTAATAAGGCTTGCTGTATTCTGCTGTTAGCTGTACTAATATATTCTTCAGATGTCCATATGGCTAGGTCATCTGCAAAGGAGGATGTGTGTACTCTGGCTGGAAAATTTTCTGTGATGTCATTTATATATGCTAGGAATAATGTTGGTGAAAGAACTCCTCCTTGGGGGACACCTTGCTCCAACAGCATCATTTTGCTTGTTTGTCCTTGTACTTTTGTCCTGGCAGTTCTGTTCTCAAGGTAGTGGCTGATCCATTTATACATTTTTCCACAAACATGCATGTTTTGCAGTTTTACTTTCAGTCCTTCCTTCCATACTTTATCAAATGCTTTTTCTAAATCTATCCAGACTGCTAGTGTGTGCTTTTTCTCTTGGAAGGCATCCTCTATTTCCTGAGCTATATAGGTTATTTGATCTTCAGTGGATCTGTACTTTCTGAATCCTGCTTGGTGTGGTGTTAGGAGTTTGTTTCTTCCAGATGCCATGTTAGCCTGCCATTGATAATGCGTTCCATTAATTTTCCTACACAGCTAAGTAGACTGATTGGTCGATAGCCATTTGGTTCTTCCAGGTCTTTTCCTTTCTTTGGGACTGGTATTAGTTAGTTAGTTAGTTAGTTAGTCGCGGTTCCAACTTCACAGCAATGGTATTAGTATAGCTTCCTTCCATGCCTGTGGGACTATTCCTCTCTTCCAGCTGTTATTTAGGACTGCTAGTAGTTTCTTCTTTGCCTTGGTGCCTAGTCCTATTAGCATTTCATTTGTGATTCCATCCTTTCCTGGTGATTTCTTCTTTTTTAGGGTATTCATTGACTGTTCCATTTCTTCCATTGTTAGATTTGCCATCATATATTCTGCTGCTGTCTCTGTATTTCTATGATGTATCTGTTTGTCTTTGATTGCTTTCTTCTGTTCGGTTGTAATATCAATGTGGTTTGCATTTGCATAGTGTTCCATTAGTGCATTTGCAGCCTTTTTTCTTGTAAGCAAGGCATTTCCTTGTTTAATTGTTATTTGTTTGTTTCTAGGTCCTTCATTGTTCATGGCTTTCACTAGTTTCCATAGTTTGTTTCCATCCCTGTCAAAATTCAGGTTTTCTGTTTTTTCCCTCCAACAATCTCTTGTTGTTTGATTTACTGTTCTTTTATATTTTGCTGAGATGGCTTTGAGAGAGATGTTCGCTTCAATTGTTTGTTCTCTCTCTGCTGTCTTCCTGGCATCTTCAACTTTATCCTCCAAACTTTGTAGTTCTTCAGTCCAGTATGGTTTGTAATTTTTCCTCGCTTCTCTAGGAATGGACTCAGTGGCTGCCTGTATTATCGCTCTGTTTAGACTTTCCACCATTTGCTTTATGTTGCCATATCGTGTATTTATGTTTTCACAATATTTGTCTGTTAGTATGGCAAATCTGTCCCAATCTGCTCGTTTGTAATTCCAGCGGGGCAAGGGCTTTTGCTCCTGTGGAACATACTCCATATTCATTTCAAGCTTGATTGGTCTGTGGTCACTACCTGCTAATTGGTCCAGCACATGGCGATCGATTTTGTGGAGGATGTCTCCTGTGCAGAAAGCTAAGTCTGGAGTAGAAGTGGTAAGCCATCTTCTGGAGTAGAAGCTCGGTGTGTCATCCGCTTTGTTGAGTAGATGGAGATTTGAGTCTATTTCCCAGTCCTCCAATCCATCTCCTCTTTTGTCAGTATCTGGGTATCCCCATCTTTCTGAACGGCTATTAAAGTCTCCGACAATAATGCAGTTTGTGTCAGTTATTTTCATGTTTGAGAGTGTAAGGTCCTTATCTGCTGGGCTAAACAGATTGTAGGTTCTTATTTTCACGTCCTTTATCATTATATCAACACCTATAATTTCCGTTTGGTTGTCAGAGATCACAGATACTTCGCTGCAAGGTATTGTATTTCGTGTAAGTATTAGAACTCCTCCTTTGTGTCCTTCGCGGTCGAAACGTGTGGCCTGATATCCTCTGACTGAGAATTTGTGATTGGCGTTGAGGTGTGTCTCTTGAATGCATGCCACATCTATTCTATCTTTATGAAGACGCTGTGTTAGGGAGTCTTTCTTCTTGTAAACTCCTTCGGCATTCCACTGTAGTATGTTGTGTGTCCGGGGTATTTGGTCAATAGCTCTTAACCTACTCCTCTGTGCCTTGACTCCACAGCACAGGGGAAGGTGACCACCAGTAGTCATGGGTGGACCCCCTCGAGGCAGGGGGCCCGGCACTATCGCCGCCTGATGGGACTTCACGGGATTAGCACCATATCGATTAATTTTGATTTGTGACATCATGAATTAAGTTACGTTGCACTGCTTTGTCAAGCCTGTGGCTCAGTACATCCGATTTTGACAAGCATGTATTCGGGGTGCTTTCCCTAGCCTTTGACTGTCCCCAGTCTACCTACAAGGCAGCAGGTTTGTGTGTCTCTTCGTCTGGTCCCTCTCCCTAGACCTGTCCGACATGGGTGGCCCTACCAGTAGCTGTGCTACCGTCGGCATAGCTCTTGGGGTCATTGGGACGCACAAGCCCCTCTACCTCGTCACGGTGGACACACAGCAGAGGGGTGATCTTGTTCGATTTTTCTCAACCTGTGTCTTCCATGTCAGGCGACGATCAAAGGTGACTCCTAGATAGTTTGGATTTTCTTCATGGCGCAATATTTTTCCATTCAATACCAGCTTAGGTTGCTGAGTTTTATTTGAGAGGGAGAACACTGTGCATGTTGTTTTCTCCTCACTTATCTTCACTAGCCATGATTTTGACCAGTCCTCTAGCGCTAATAAGGCTTGCTGTATTCTGTTGTTAGCTGTACTAATATATTCTTCAGATGTCCATATGGCTAGGTCATCTGCAAAGGAGGATGTGTGTACTCTGGCTGGAAAATTTTCTGTGATGTCATTTATATATGCTAGGAATAATGTTGGTGAAAGAACTCCTCCTTGGGGGACACCTTGCTCCAACAGCATCATTTTGCTTGTTTGTCCTTGTACTTTTGTCCTGGCAGTTCTGTTCTCAAGGTAGTGGCTGATCCATTTATACATTTTTCCACAAACATGCATGTTTTGCAGTTTTACTTTCAGTCCTTCCTTCCATACTTTATCAAATGCTTTTTCTAAATCTATCCAGACTGCTAGTGTGTGCTTTTTCTCTTGGAAGGCATCCTCTATTTCCTGAGCTATATAGGTTATTTGATCTTCAGTGGATCTGTACTTTCTGAATCCTGCTTGGTGTGGTGTTAGGAGTTTGTTTCTTCCAGATGCCATGTTAGCCTGCCATTGATAATGCGTTCCATTAATTTTCCTACACAGCTAAGTAGACTGATTGGTCGATAGCCATTTGGTTCTTCCAGGTCTTTTCCTTTCTTTGGGACTGGTATTAGTATAGCTTCCTTCCATGCCTGTGGGACTATTCCTCTCTTCCAGCTGTTATTTAGGACTGCTAGTAGTTTCTTCTTTGCCTTGGTTCCTAGTCCTATTAGTATTTCATTTGTGATTCCATCCTTTCCTGGTGATTTCTTCTTTTTTAGGGTATTCATTGCCTGTTCCATTTCTTCCATTGTTAGATTTGCCATCATATATTCTGCTGCTGTCTCTGTATTTCTATGATGTATCTGTTTGTCTTTGATTGCTTTCTTCTGTTCAGTTGTAATATCAATGTGGTTTGCATTTGCATAGTGTTCCATAAGTGCATTTGCAGCCTTTTTTCCTGTAAGCAAGGCATTTCCTTGATTTAATTGTTATTTGTTTGTTTCTAGGTCCTTCATTGTTCATGGCTTTCACTTGTTTCCATAGTTTGTTTCCATCCCTGTCAAAATTCAGGTTTTCTGTTTTTTTTCCTCCAACAATCTCTGGTTTTTTGATTTACTGTTCTTTTATATTTTGCTGAGATGGCTTTGAGAGAGATGTTCGCTTCAATTGTTTGTTCTCTCTCTGCTGTCTTCCTGGCATCTTCAACTTTGTCCTCCAAACTTTGTAGTTCTTCATTCCAGTATGGTTTGTAATTTTTCCTCGCTCCTCTTGGAATGGACTCAGTGGCTGCCTGTATTATCGCTCTGTTTAGACTTTCCATCATTTGCTTTATGTTGCCATATCGTGTATTTATGTTTTCACAATATTTGTCTGTTAGTATGGCAAATCTGTCCCAATCTGCTCGTATGTAATTCCAGCGGGGCATGGGCTTTTGCTCCTGTGGAACATACTCCATATTCATTACAAGCTTGATTGGTCTGTGGTCACTACCTGCTAATTGGTCCAGCACATGGCGATCGATTTTGTGGAGGATGTCTCCTGTGCAGAAAGCTAAGTCTGGAGTAGAAGTGGTAAGCCATCTTCTGGAGTAGAAGCTCGGTGTGTCATCCGCTTTGTTGAGTAGATGGAGATTTGAGTCTATTTCCCAGTCCTCCAATTCATCTCCTCTTTTGTCAGTATCTGGGTATCCCCATCTTTCTGAACGGCTATTAAAGTCTCCGACAATAATGCAGTTTGTGTCAGTTATTTTCATGTTTGAGAGTGTAAGGTGCTTATCTGCTGGGCTATACAGATTGTAGATTCTTATTTTCACGTCCTTTATCATTATATCAACACCTATAATTTCCGTTTGGTTGTCAGAGATCACAGATACTTTGCTGCAAGGTATTGTATTTCGTGTAAGTATTAGAACTCCTCCTTTGTGTCCTTCGCGGTCGAAACGTGTGGCCTGATATCCTCTGACTGAGAATTTATGATTGGCGTTGAGGTGTGTCTCTTGAATGCATGCCACATCTATTCTATCTTTATGAAGACGCTGTGTTAGGGAGTCTTTCTTCTTGTAAACTCCTTCGGCATTCCACTGTAGTATGTTGAGTGTCCGGGGTATTTGGTCAATAGCTCTTAACCTACTCCTCTGTGCCTTGACTCCACAGCACAGGGGAAGGTGACCACCAGTAGTCATGGGTGGACCCCCTCGAGGCAGGGGGCCCGGCACTATCACCGCCTGATGGGACTTCGCGGGATTAGCACCATAACGATTAATTTTGATTTGTGACATCATGAATTAAGTTACGTTGCACTGCTTTGTCAAGCCTGTGGCTCAGTACATCCGATTTTGACAAGCATGTATTCGGGGTGCTTTCCCTAGCCTTTGACTGTCCCCAGTCTACCTACAAGGCAGCAGGTTTTACGTTGCACTGCTTTGTCAAGCCTGTGGCTCAGTACATCCGATTTTGACAAGCATGTATTCGGGGTGCTTTCCCTAGCCTTTGACTGTCCCCAGTCTACCTACAAGGCAGCAGGTTTTACGTTGCACTGCTTTGTCAAGCCTGTGGCTCAGTACATCCGATTTTGACAAGCATGTATTCGGGGTGCTTTCCCTAGCCTTTGACTGTCCCCAGTCTACCTACAAGGCAGCAGGTTTGTGTGTCTCTTCGTCTGGTCCCTCTCCCTTGACCTGTCCGACATGGGTGGCCCTACCAGTAGCTGTGCTACCGTCGGCATAGCTCTTGGGGTCATTGGGACGCTCAAGCCCCTCTACCTCGTCACGGTGGACACACAGCAGAGGGCAGTTCTATTTAGAGCATTTAGAAGGAATGTATGCCATTTCTAATGACAACATAATACTTCTAATTACAGTATGAGAGTTCTAATGACAACATGACAGTTCTAATTGCAGTATGACGGTTCTAATTACATAGCGACAGTTCTAATTATAGAATGACAGTATGATAGTTCCGATTACAACATGACAGTTCTAATTGCAGTATGACAATTATATTACAGAATGATAGATCTAATCACAGTATTACAGTTCTAATGACAGCATGACAGTTCTAGTTGCAGTATGACAGTTCTAATTACAGAATGACAGATCTAATTACAGAATACCGATTCTAATGACAGTATTACAGCTCTAATGACAATATAACAATTTTAATTACATCTTGACAGTTCTAATTACAGAATACCGATTCTAATGGCAGTATTACAGTTCTAATGACAATATAACAATTTTAATTGCATCTTGACAGTTCTAATTACAGTACGACTGTTCTAATTACAGTATGACAATTCTGCTGGCATTAGAATTTTAATAACATCTCAATACACGAAGCCCATAAACGGGCACTCTCACGCTTTTTAATCTTCACCTCGATACCGCAAAGTACAATTGTTTTTTTTTAAAAATTCAATTCAACTTTATTTTAGAATGGTTAAAAACTGCGCACGCAAGCCAGTCTTACATTCGGCCCTTCCAATCACTCATCTTTCGTTCATCAATAGTGCATGATACATTCACATAGGAAAATACTTTGCCAAATGAATGTTGTAAACATAAACAATGCACATAACAATAGTTTAGTTTAGTCGATGGATCAACATCACGGCACACGGGTGTAACTCATAAGTGCTCCGTTCTTCTCCTAACTCAAACCTGAGTTTGGAGACACTCAGCTCAGTGCACGAACTCCGTAGCACGGCGAGGATCCTGAAATACTTTGGGTAGATTTTTAACTCGAAATTTTGCCTGGGCAGCGCCGTTAGGCTACTCTTTTTCGATTTCCAACTGCCAATGGATTTTTTACGTGCGCAACAATACACACGGACGTCCGATCTCACTACCCAGAGACAACAATACACACGGGCGTCCGATCTCACTACCCAGAGACAACAATACACACGGGCGTCCGATCTCACTACCCAGAGACCAGGGGAAATTTTATTATTAGAAGTCAACGTGAAAAAATCCCGGTCCACACCGGGGCTTGAACCCGGGACCTCCAGCACTCGAGGCGGACACCATACCTCGAGACCACGCAGCCCCCCTGCATATTACAATGTTATGAGACACATCCCTCACTCACCCACACACCCCCTCCCACCTATATACACCCCACCCATCCACCCACACACACCTCACCCACCCACAAATATCACCCACCCATACACACACACACTCTCCATCCACCCACATACATCCCCCACCCACATACACCTCCACCCACCACCACACTCCCACACACTCACCCACCCACACACACCCTCACCCAGCCATACACATCCCCACCCACACACATCCTCCACACACACCCCACCCACACACCCCACCCACACACACGCCAACTCAAACACCCACCAACCCACCCTTTCCTATTAACACACATCCCCCCACACACACATCTCTTCCAAACACACCCATCCCTCAGCCCAAACACACCCACCTAACCACCCATATCCACACACCTCCAACCACCCATCCAAACACTCATCCCCCAACCACACATCCCCGCACCCACACACACACCCCGACCAATCAACACACTCCGCACCTACCCACATACACATTCCCCACCCACCAACCCATACAATCCCCAACCCACCAACACCCACACACTTTCTACCATCTACACACATTCCTCGCCCACACACATCCCCAACTCACCACACATCCCTTCACCCACCCACACATCCCCCACACGTCTCCCCACCCACCCATACATCCCCCACCTACCGGTATCCCTCACTCATACCCGCATCCCCCACCCACACACACATCCTCCACCCACACACATCTCCCTACCCACATATACAACCCCCACCCATATACACATTCCCCCACCCACCCATCCCCCAAACCCTACACACACTCCCTCCACACATACATCCCCTACACACACATCCGCCGCACACATACATCCCCGACACACACTTCCTCACATTTAGACACTACATGATGCCTCACATAATCACTTGAACTAGTATGAACAAACTCCCACACTTTATTCACACATACACTGACGATTGTCGTGAGCATCTTTACAAAAATTGTAAAAAATTTGAGAAAAAATTGTACATATACATTGTGTAACGTAAAAAAAAAATATTAATGCAATTCAACTTTCTCTCTCTCTCTCTCTCTCTCTCTCTCTCTCTCTCTCTCTCTCTCTCTCTCTCTCTCTCTCTCTCATACACACATACACACACACACTCTCTCTCTCTCTCACTCTCTCTCTCTCTCACACACACACACACACACATACACACACTCTCTCTCTCTCTCACACACTCTCTCTCTCTCTCTCTCTCTCTCTCTCTCACTAAGTCTCTCACTCACTCTGTATAAGAGGAACAAGATTAGATGAGATGAGTTATAATTACATGACAATACTAATTACAGTATGAAAGTTCTAATGGCAATATGACAGTTCTAATGACATCATGAAAGCTCTAATTACAATATGCCAGTTCTAATTATATTATGACATTTCTAATGACAGCACGGGAACTGTATAATTGTACGATAATTGTTCTAATTAAACCATGATAGCGTAATCAACACAATTTTTTTTCCCGCGTTTTCCATCCTGTTTCAGGATATTGCGGTCAACATCAGCATCTTTCAGCTGTATGTTGATTCCTAGGCTAGATTACGCTCATCAGCACGCCACGACTTTCTGAGCGACCGGCTCCATACTCTGATAAGTCACTGGTGCGACTCAAACCGCTTCCAATTCTCGTGCACTCACGTCAACCACGAGAGTATTCGGGATTACGGAGAAAGCTGATAACCCCTCAGCCAGTGAACCGGCCAATCAACACAATGGCAGTTCAAATTACACCTTGCCGGTTCTAATGGCAGCATGACAGTTGAAGTTACACCATGACAACCATGATATATGTCTGTAACATCTCCAAAAGCCAGATATTTTGTTGCAAAAAGCCAGAATTCATGTTGCCATACTTCAAATGTAGCTAAACATCAGATTTCATGTCAACATATGTCAGTTGTCGCTAAAAGCCAGATTTCATGGTAACATTTTTAAAATGTCGCTAAAAGCCAGATTTCATTTTAACATTTAAAATGTCGCTAAAAGCCAGATTTCATGTAGACATATTTCAAATGTCGGCAAAAGCCAGAATTCGTGTTGTCATATTTCAAATGTAGCTAAACATCAGATTTCATGTCGACATATGTCAGTTGTCGCTAAAAGCCAGATTTCATGTTAACATATTTAAAATGTCGCTAAAAGCCATATTTCACAAATGTAGCTAACAGCAGATTTCATGATGATATTTTCAACCGTAGCTAAAAGCCAGATTTCATGATGACATATTTCAAACGTCGGTAAAAGCCAGATTTCATGTTAACATATTTCAAGCGTCGCTAAAAGACAGATTTCATGTTGCCATATTTCAAACGTCGGTAAAAGCCAGATTTCATGGTGGCATATTTCAGGTGGGCGGTGAATGAGATGGAAAACATGGCCGCGGAAATCAAGCGGCTGAACTGTGAACTGGAGGAGGCTCGGCGCCAGATCTGTGAAAAACATTCGCTGGTACATGGACGTTTTCTAACACAGCCTCCGTGTGTGTATCTGTGTATGAGAGTGCTTGTGTGTTGTGTATACGTGTATGCCCGTACTTGTGTGTGAGCGTATGTCATGTGTGTCATGTGCGCTTTTTCTGCTCCCGCATGGGAACCGAGTAGTTGTGCTTTTTGTTTTTTGTATTTCGTTGTTTTATCTTCTGTGTTGTCCTGTCCTTGACA
Organism: Cepaea hortensis; assembly: GCA_963921405.1. Taxonomy (NCBI): domain Eukaryota; kingdom Metazoa; phylum Mollusca; class Gastropoda; order Stylommatophora; family Helicidae; genus Cepaea; species Cepaea hortensis. The sequence continues at coordinate 5,000,465 of OY992883.1, read as the reverse complement.
AAGATTCTGATAATCGAAACGTCGGCCGTCCTGTGTGTCGTATTGTACGCTTTTGTGTGTCGCTTTCGTCTACGCTTTTCAAGTCGCCCGTAGTCCACGCTGACTGAACTTTGCGTGCAAATTAGCTTTCCCTATTAACAGTGTCCTTCGACATCAGACAAACCCACTCCGACTTCTGAGACGCTTATAATTTACGACCCAAGTCAATGACGAGAAGTAAAGATTTTAGTCCAACTGACCAGAGTAGGGGTTGAACCGCTACCTTGGCCACAGCACACCGGAAGTTTAAGGGCGTGCACTTTTATCCATTTGCTGGCCGCGGTATATTTCCTGCATGAGCTGCATTGTCACCCGCAGATCGTGCAGACTTCCGCAAGGTGAGATATCTAGCATTGTTGTGTTGTTGCTCGGCAGGAGCCAGGCTAGGCACATGTCAGCGATGAACTAATAGTGCCACAATAATTAGACGTGATCGTAGAATCACGTGACGATTAATGCAAGTGTTGACAAAAGACTCACAAAAATCGTTAGTCTATATCAAGGCCGGCTCCGTGGCCAATGAGTTACGGGCGCAATTCGTAATCCTGCATACCGCGTTCAAAACACAGATGCGGACGATTTGGTAGCAGACCGCCTTGCGTTAGTTTTCATACAATGGTATATTTGCCGATCGTTCAGAAAGCAATGGCGAAGTATTGAACGTAAACTTGCCAAGAAATCATAGTTAAAATATGCTATGATTGACTGGGACGTCATGTAAAGGATATGCGACTAACTGCGCCAAGAAGCCTTGAGAGAAACACCGCGCATCGAAAGCCTGAAGTTGACGATGGCACATATTCTTACCGTTAGAGTGTTTGTTATATTGTTTTAGAAGTATTTTAATGGCACAACATTGTGAATGGCATTCCTGAGACTGTAAGAGTTGAGATGTAAGAATGGCATCATTGACACAACTGTGCCGTCGTGTGCAGTGCTCATCGTCAGATGTCCCAGTGTAACTTATTGTTGCATAGTCTGTGGCTTCAGAATGTCCCAGTCCCCTGGAAGGTTAACCCGGTCAACAAATACCCGCAGAAGTCGGATGTGTCGGCCTAACGGCGCAAGAACGCAGCTCTGCTGTAAACAGGCACAACGCAATCACGTCCGAAAAAAACATCCGGATGTATGAAGAAGAAGAAGAAGAAGAAGAAGAAGAAGAAGAAGAAGAAGAAGAAGAAGAAGAAGAAGAAGAAGAAGAAGAAGAAGAAGAAGAAGAAGAAGAATGTCCCAGTGTAGCTGATTGTTGCATAGTCAGTGGCTTCAGAATGAGGTGGACAGAAGTAGAGTTAGAATACATTAAGACAAGAAATTACATACACGAGCGTGACCAGCTCTGGACATATCGGAGTGCCTTCACCTCTAGCAATCTGTCCATCATCATCACATCGGGATTTAAACTCGACCCTACTAGAATAGTGCTCTTCTTCTTCTTCTTCTTCTTCTTCTTCTTCTTCTTCTTCTTCTTCTTCTTCTTCTTCTTCTTCTTCTTCTTCTTCTTCTTCTTCTTCTTCTTCCTCTTCTTCTTCTTCTTCTTCAGCATTCCGAGCCTTTGAGGTTCTCTTGCAGATACAATCCGCCTCCATTCGTCTCTCTGGTTGACCTTCTCTTGCCAGTCGCTGATTCCAAGTGCTTGTAGAGTAGTACGACCCCAGTAAATTAATACGACCCCAGTAAACCCGATCCCTGATCTGTATCATTACACCCCTAGAAGAGTTTAAAATGATATCATACGAATCCGTGACATGTAGCTGAAACGATGTCTTACGGATCCGTGGCGTGCAGCTGAAACGGTGTCATACAGAACCATGACTCGCAGCGCATAACCGACCCATGATACGCAGTAAAGGGGATAGCAACCGACCGCTGACAGAGTTATTTATGATACTGACCATATCACCTACTTATTGGTGTACACAACTACGGGTTTAGCACCATACACCCAGTCCTACAATGCGTGTAAAGAGTCATATACTGAACTTAGTGACTGGAGTCCTAGTGACTACAGACCTAATATGATCCACCCACTGTCCCAGATTGGCGACCTGGAGCGTACCATCGAGCACGCGGAGCATGACATGGAGAACCGGATGCGCCGTGTGGATGAGCAGCTGCAGAAATATGAGCGGGAGATCAAGGAGAAGACACACATGGTAGACATCTGTTTGTACTTCTACATGGTAGACATCTGTTTGTACTTCTACATGGTAGACATCTGTTTGTACTTCTACATGGTAGACATCTGTTTGTACTTCTACATGGTAGACATCTGTTTGTACTTCTACATGGTAGACATCTGTTTGTACTTCTACATGGTAGACACCTGTTTGTACTTCTACATGGTAGACATCTGTTTGTACTTCTACATGGTAGACATCTGTTTGTACTTCTACATGGTAGACATCTGTTTGTACTTCTACATGGTAGACATCTGTTTGTACTTCTACATGGTAGACATCTGTTTGTACTTCTACATGGTAGACATCTGTTTGTACTTCTACATGGTAGACACCTGTTTGTACTTCTACATGGTAGACACCTGTTTGTACTTCTACATGGTAGACATCTGTTTGTACTTCTACATGGTAGACATCTGTTTGTACTTCTACATGGTAGACATCTGTTTGTACTTCTACATGGTAGACATCTGTTTGTACTTCTACATGGTAGACACCTGTTTGTACTTCTACATGGTAGACACCTGTTTGTACTTCTATATCCTTCTATGGTTTGCTTGTTTACACACTACAGATCTCGTATCTCTCCCGCCTGAATTTCTTTAGACATCTACAGATCTCTCTAGTTCTTTCACCTGAATTTCTTTCGATATCTACATAACTTTCTGTCTCTACCACCTGAATTCCTTTATACATCTACATATCTTTCTATCTCTCCCACCTGAATTTCTTTGGACATCTATAGATCTTCTTATCTCTCCCAACTGAATTTCTTTGGACATCTACAGATCTTAATATCTCTCCCACCTGAATTTCTTTGGACATCTATAGATCTTCTTATCTCTCCCACCTGAATTTCTTTGGACATCTATAGATCTTCTTATCTCTCCCACGTGAATTTCTTTAAACACCTATAGATCTTTCTATCTCTTCCAAATGTATTTCTTTAGGCATCTACATATAGTGTATCTCTTTCAGCTGTATTTCATTAGATATCTTCAGATCTTGTATCTATTCCAACTGTATGTCTATAGACATCTATTTATATGTTTATCCTCCCACCAGCTTTCCCTTTTTGTTTTACAATGTCTACAGATAGTTTTACCTTATTTCCCGCTTTGTCTTACAACAGACAGATAATTTTTTCTTATTTTTCGCTCTTTATCTTTTAACATCTACAGACACGTGTATCCTCTTCCTAGATTTCTCTCTTGGTATATCTGCAGATAGTTGTATTTTCTTCAAACATCTAAAGATACAGCTTGTTGACACGACAGATAAATAATGACGTATTCGTAATTCGACAGCTGGCTGATAAGGCTGATGAGTTGTTCTTGTCCGAGCAGATTGCCGAGTGTGAGGAAAAGTCTTGTCGCTACCAGCACTCGCTGAGTGACAAGGAGGCCGAGTTGGAGCAGGCCGAGCAGCGTCTGTGTCGCGCCAACTGTGAGATCACCAGTTTGTGTAGCAAGGCTAAGGAGTTGGAGGAGGTGAGTGCTGCGATTACTGTATGCACTCTGAGAGAAACCAGGCACACAGAGACATGCAGGAAGAGGTGCAGATAAAGGCAGAGAGAGAGAGAGAGAGAGAGAGAGAGAGAGAAAGAGAGAGAGAGGGAGAGGGGGGGGGGTCAATGAATACATGTACGCACAAAATCAGAAAAAAATGACAAACAAAAATGCACGCACAAGCACAGAAAACACACACACGCGCGCGCGCACACACACACACACACACACAGAGGAGAGAGAGAGAGAGAGCGAGAGAGAGAGTGAGTGAGAGAGAGAGATGCATATACAATCATTGATATTCGAAACAGGTGTAAACACAGAAAGTCATGGACAGGCAGACAGATACACGCAGACACAGAGACACACAAAGACCGACATAGGGAAATACACATAGAGGCTGACATAGGGAAAGTCATGGACAAAAAACCAAGTCCATTGTTGTGCCAGGTCTCACGGGTGTAACCAAATAAATAACGACCAGTTATTCTGCGGGCTAGACTACCGTGGAAATCGGGTGTCAAATGACCGGACAGATATACCGAATGCCCTCAGAGAGGTGGAGTGATGAAACAAATCAAGGGATGCCCGTGAATCTACAACCTGGGCCAGTCTGCAAGAGCATCAAGTCAACAGGGATGAGTTCAGAGACAGGAGCTTCATGTGGGGGTCAAAGAAAAACAATCTTCCAACACAAAACTGGTGTCGTCGACCGCTATACGCTGAGGGAGATGCTGAGGAGGGGATTTGGGCAATTTATGGACTGATTGATTCGATGTGCAGTGAGGAAAATCTGTTAATTAACTGACTGCAGACCAACTAACTAATTAATCAACTAACCAACCAATTAACTAACCAACCAACCAACCAAGCAACCGACCGACTGACTGACTGACTTACTAAACTAATTAACTGACTGACTAACTAACTAACTGACTGACTGACTGACTGACTAACTAAATAACTAACTCCTAACTGACTAACTGATTATCTGACTGTCTCTCTGTCTGTCTAATACATACATTCAGACAGACAGACATGCAAACAGACACAGACCGCACACAGACAAACACACAGACACACACACACACAGAAACACATATAGACACACAGATAGACACAGAGACAGAGACAGACAGATACACAGACACACATACACAGACACACACCGACACACACACACACACACACATGCCTCAGCAGGTATAGTATCTCCCGTGACACGACCCCATGTCAACGATGTCTCCCCACATATCTCCCGTGACATGACCCCATGTCAACGATGTCTCCTCACATATCTCCCGTGACATTACCCCATGTCGACGATGTCTCCCCACATATCTCCCGTGACATGACCCATGCCGACCATGTCTCCCCACATATCTCCCGTGACATGTCGACTATGTCTCCCCACATATCTCCCGTGGCATGACCCATGTCTCCCCACATATCTCCCATGACATGACCCATGTCTTCCCACATATCTCCCATGACATGGCCCATGTCTCCCCACATATCTTCCATGACATGACCCATGTCTCCCCACATATCTCTCATGACATGACCTATGTCTCCTCACATATCTCCCATGACATGACCCATGTCTCCCCACATATCCCCCGTTACATGACCCATGCCTCCCCACATATCTCCCATGACATGACCCATGTCTCCCCACATATCTCTCATGACATGACCCATGTCTCCCCATATATCTTCCATGACATGACCCATGTCTCCCCACATATCTCTCATGACATGATCTATGTCTCCTCACATATCTCCCATGACATGACCCATGTCTCCCCACATATCCCCCGTTACATGACCCATGCCTCCCCACATATCTCCCATGACATGACCCATGTCTCCCCACATATCTCCCATGACATGACCCATGTCTCCCCACGTATCTCCCGTGACATGTCGATCATGTCTCCGCACATATCTCCCGTGACATGACCCATGCCGACCATGTCTCCCAACATATCTCCCATGACATGACCCATGTCTCCCCACATATCTCGCGTGACATGACCCATGTCTCCCCACATATCCCCCGTGACATGACCCATGTCTCCCCACATATCTCCAATGACATGACCCATGTCTCCCACATATCCCCCATGACATGACCCATGTCTCCCCACATATCTCCCATGACATGACCCATGTCTCCCCACATATCTCCCATGACATGACCCATGCCGACCATGTCTCCCCACATATCTCCCATGACATGACACATGTCTCCCCACATATCTCCCATGACATGGCCCACGTCTCCCCACATATCTCCCATGACATAACACATGTCTCCCCACATATCTCACATGACATGACCCATGTCTCCCCACATATCTCTCATGACATGACCCATGTCTCCCCACATATCTCCCATGACATAACACATGTCTCCCCACATATCTCACATGACATGACCCATGTCTCCCCACATATCTCTCATGACATGACCCATGTCTCCCCACATATCTTCCATGACATGACCCATGTCTCCCCACATATCTCTCATGACATGACCTATGTCTCCTCACATATCTCCCATGACATGACCCATGTCTCCCAACATATCTCCCATGACATGACCCATGGCTCCCCACATATCTCCCTTGACATGACCCATGCCGACCATGTCTCCCCACATATCTCCCATGACATGACACATGTCTCCCCACATATCTCCCGTGACATGACCCATGTCTCCCCACATATCTCCCGTGACATGTCGACCATGTCTCCCCACATATCTCCCGTGACATGTCGACCATGTCTCCCCACATATCTCCCGTGACAGGACCCATGTCTTTCCACATATCTCCCATGGCATGACCCATGTCTCCCCACATATCTCCCGTGACAGGACCTATGTCTTTCCACATATCTCCCATGGCATGACCCATGTCTCCCCACATATCTCCCGTGACATGAACCATGCCGACCATGTCTCCCCACATATCTCCCATGACATGACCCAAGTCTCCCCACGTATCTCCCGTGACATGACCCATGTCTCCCAACATATCTCTCGTGACAAGACACATGCCGACCATGTCTCCCCACATATCTCCCATGACATGACCCATGTCTTCCACATATCTCCCATGACATGACCCATGTCTCCCCACATATCTCCCGTGACATGACCCATGTCTCCACACATGTCTCTCATGACATGACCCATGTCTCCCCACATATCTCCCATGATATGACCCATGTCTCCCCATATATCTCCCGTTACATGACCCATGCCTCCCCAGATATCTCTCATGACATGACCCATGTCTCTCCACATATCTCCCATGACATGACCCATGTCTCCCAACGTATCTCACGTGACATGTCGACCATGTCTCCCCACATATCTTCCGTGACATGACCCATGCCGACCATGTCTCCCCACATATCTCCCCTACATGACCCATGTCTCCCCACGTATCTCCAGTGACATGACCCATTTCTCCCCACATATCTCCCGTGACATGACCCATGCCGACCATGTCTCCCCACATATCTCCCGTGACATAACCCATGCCGCCGACCATGTCTCCCCACATATCTCCCGTGACATGACCGATGTCTCCCCACATATCTCCCGCAACCTAACCCGTGCCGACCATGTCTCCCCACATATCTCCCGTGACATAACCCGTGCCGACCATGTCTCCCCACATATCTCCCGTGACCTAACCCGTGTCGACCATGTCTCCCCACATATCTCCCGTGACATGCCAACCATGTCTCCCCACAGCTGCGCGACAACATACAAAGGAAGAACAACGAGATGCGGGCCCAGTTTGTGGAGCTGTGCCAGGAATACAAGTCTGCCAGGTAGATTGTGGGGTCTGTGTGTCTGACTTCGGGGCTACTCGAGACACGTCTACTGGGACACTAGATTGGCATGTTGATTGACAGTACAATGACTCAGATTGGCACGTTGAGTGACAGTTCAATGACTCAGATTGACACGTGGAGTGACAGTACAATGACTCAGATTGGCATGTTAATTGACAGTACAATGACTCAGATTGGCACATTGAGTGACAGTATAATGACTCAGATTGGCACGTTGAGTGACAGTACAATGAGTTCGATTGGCACGTTGATTGTCTGTACAATGACTCAGATTGGCACATTGAGTGACAGTATAATGACTCAGATTGACACGTTGAGTGACAGTACAATGAGTTCGATTGGCACGTTGATTGTCTGTACAATGACTCAGATTGGCACATTGAGTTACAGTTCAATGACTCAGATTGACACGTGGAGTGACAGTACAATGACTCAGATTGGCATGTTAATTGACAGTACAATGACTCAGATTGGCACATTGAGTGACAGTATAATGACTCAGATTGGCACGTTGAGTGACAGTACAATGAGTTCGATTGGCACGTTGATTGTCTGTACAATGACTCAGATTGGCACATTGAGTGACAGTATAATGACTCAGATTGACACGTTGAGTGACAGTACAATGAGTTCGATTGGCACGTTGATTGTCTGTACAATGACTCAGATTGGCACATTGAGTTACAGTTCAATGACTCAGATTGACACGTGGAGTGACAGTACAATGACTCAGATTGGCATGTTAATTGACAGTACAATGACTCAGATTGGCACATTGAGTGACAGTATAATGACTCAGATTGGCACGTTGAGTGACAGTACAATGAGTTCGATTGGCACGTTGATTGTCTGTACAATGACTCAGATTGGCACATTGAGTGACAGTACAATGAGTTAGATTGGCACTTTGAGTGACAGTACAATGACTCAGATTGGCACATTGAGTGACAGTATAATGACTCAGATTGGCACGTTGAGTGACAGTATAATGAGTTAGATTGGCACGTTGATTGACAGTACAATGACTCAGATTGGCACATTGAGTGACAGTACAATGAGTTAGATTGGCACTTTGAGTGATGTACAATGACAGAAGTTAGCATGTTGAGTGACAGTGCAATGACTCATATTGGCACATTGGGTGACTGCACGACTTTGATTGGCACGTTGAGTGACTGTACAATGATTTAGGTTGGCACGTTGTGTGACAGTACAATGATTTAGATTGGAACTTTGAGTGACTAAACAGTGACTTAGATTGGCACATTGAGTGATTGCACAATGACTTAAGTTGGTACGTTGAGTGACAGTACACTGACTTAAATTGGCACTTTCAGTGACTGTGCAATGACAGATTGGCAAGTCCGGAAAGGTTAACCCGGTCAACAAATGCCCGCTGAAGTCGGATGTGTCGGCCTTACGGCGCAAGAACGCAGCTCTGCTGTAAACAGGCACAACGCAATCACGTCCGAAAAAAAACTTCGGATGAAAGCACATGAAGAAGATTGGCAAGTTGAGTGACAGCACAATTACTTAGGTTGGCACTTTGAGTGAGTGTATAAGTTGGCACGTTGGGTGACCGTACAACACCAATTCGACATCACTACAACAAGATGGCCGACATCCGGTCTACACATGGCACTTGCTGGGAGAGACTGTACAACATCACTACAACAAGATGGCCGACACCCGGTCTACACATGGCACTTGCTGGGAGAGACTGTACAACATCACTACAACAAGATGGCCGACATCCGGTCTACACATGGCACTTGCTGGGAGAGACTGTACGACATCACTACAACAAGATGGCCGACATCCGGTCTACACATGGCACTTGCTGGGAGAGACTGTACGACATCACTACAACAAGATGGCCGACATCCGGTCTACACATGGCACTTGCTGGGAGAGACTGTACAACATCACTACAACAAGATGGCCGACATCCGGTCTACACATGGCACTTGCTGGGAGAGACTGTACAACATCACTACAACAAGATGGCCGACATCCGGTCTACACATGGCACTTGCTGGGAGAGACTGTACGACATCACTACAACAAGATGGCCGACATCCGGTCTACACATGGCACTTGCTGGGAGAGACTGTACAACATCACTACAACAAGATGGCCGACATCCGGTCTACACATGGCACTTGCTGGGAGAGACTGTACAACATCACTACAACAAGATGGCCGACACCCGGTCTACACATGGCACTTGCTGGGAGAGACTGTACAACATCACTACAACAAGATGGCCGACATCCGGTCTACACATGGCACTTGCTCGGAGAGACTGTACGACATCACTACAACAAGATGGCTGACATCCGGTCTACACATGACACTTGCTGGGAGAGACTGTACGACATCACTACAACAAGATGACCGACATCCGGTCTACACATGGCACTTGCTGGGAGAGACTGTACAACATCACTACAACAAGATGGCCGACATCCGGTCTACACATGGCACTTGCTGGGAGAGACTGTACAACATCACTACAACAAGATGGCCGACATCCGGTCTACACATGGCACTTGCTGGGAGAGACTGTACGACATCACTACAACAAGATGGCCGACATCCGGTCTACACATGGCACTTGCTGGGAGAGACTGTACAACATCACTACAACAAGATGGCCGACATCCGGTCTACACATGGCACTTGCTGGGAGAGACTGTACGACATCACTACAACAAGATGGCCGACATCCGGTCTACACATGGCACTTGCTGGGAGAGACTGTACGACATCACTACAACAAGATGGCCGACATCCGGTCTACACATGGCACTTGCTGGGAGAGACTGTACAACATCACTACAACAAGATGGCCGACATCCGGTCTACACATGGCACTTGCTGGGAGAGACTGTACGACATCACTACAACAAGATGGCCGACATCCGGTCTACACATGGCACTTGCTGGGAGAGACTGTACAACATCACTACAACAAGATGGCCGACATCCGGTCTACACATGGCACTTGCTGGGAGAGACTGTACAACATCACTACAACAAGATGGCCGACATCCGGTCTACACATGGCACTTGCTGGGAGAGACTGTACAACATCACTACAACAAGATGGCCGACATCCGGTCTACACATGGCACTTGCTGGGAGAGACTGTACAACATCACTACAACAAGATGGCCGACATCCGGTCTACACATGGCACTTGCTGTTAGAGACTGTACGACATCACTACAACAAGATGGCCTACATCCGGTCTACACATGACACTTGCTGGGAGAGACTGTACAACATCACTACAACAAGATGACCGACATCCGGTCTACACATGGCACTTGCTGGGAGAGACTGTACGACATCACTACAACAAGATGGCCGACACCCGGTCTACACATGGCACTTGCTGGGAGAGACTGTACGACATCACTACAACAAGATGGCCGACATCCGGTCTACACATGGCACTTGCTGGGAGAGACTGTACAACATCACTACAACAAGATGGCCGACATCCGGTCTACACATGGCACTTGCTGGGAGAGACTGTACGACATCACTACAACAAGATGGCCGACATCCGGTCTACACATGGCACTTGCTGGGAGATACTGTACAACATCACTACAACAAGATGGCCGACATCTGGTCTACACATGGCACTTGCTGGGAGAGACTGTACGACATCACTACAACAAGATGGCCGACATCCGGTCTACACATGGCACTTGCTGGGAGAGACTGTACGACATCACTACAACAAGATGGCCGACATCCGGTCTACACATGGCACTTGCTGGGAGAGACTGTACAACATCACTACAACAAGATGGCCGACACCCGGTCTACACATGGCACTTGCTGGGAGAGACTGTACAACATCACTACAACAAGATGGCCGACATCCGGTCTACACATGGCACTTGCTGGGAGAGACTGTACAACATCACTACAACAAGATGGCCGACATCCGGTCTACACATGGCACTTGCTGGGAGAGACTGTACGACATCACTACAACAAGATGGCCGACATCCGGTCTACACATGGCACTTGCTGGGAGAGACTGTACGACATCACTACAACAAGATGGCCGACATCCGGTCTACACATGGCACTTGCTGGGAGAGACTGTACAACATAACTACAACAAGATGGCCGACACCCGGTCTACACATGGCACTTGCTGGGAGAGACTGTACGACATCACTACAACAAGATGGCCGACATCCGGTCTACACATGGCACTTGCTGGGAGAGACTGTACGACATCACTACAACAAGATGGCCGACATCCGGTCTACACATGGCACTTGCTGGGAGAGACTGATCCTATATGGGGTTGTCTGGAGGGCTTTATTTTAAATGTGGTGCGTTCGTTTGCTTTGAACTCAAGCGTTGTCCATATACATGCTGCTACTTAGTAACACTGGACTGGTATTTTGCATGTGGGCTAGCTTTCCCTATTATCAGTTTCCCCACCATCAGGCCAACCCACTCCAACTTCTAATATACTTGTAATTTACGTGCCCAAGTCAAGGATGACAAGTCAAAATTTTAGCCCAACTGACCAATGTAGGGGTTGAACCTGCTACCTCGGCATCAGCACACCGGAAGTTTAAGAGCATGAGCTTTTATCCACTCGGCCATGCGTCCTCCTGGAGAGCTATAAAGTCATTATCTTAACACGTAGAACCCAGCAAGGATATCTGTAGTGGGCGGTACGATAGTCAGCTGAAGCGTGTCTGGTTCTTGCAGGGAACAGCTGCAGTGTCTGTCCACGGAGTGCAGCGACGCCAAGCGGGATCTGACTTGCTGCCAGCGAGAACTGGAGAAGAACCGACGGGAGACTGACGACCTCAGATTGGCTTTGCAAGTGTGTGGGTGCTTATATGTGTTCTGTGATAGTCGGTGCCTGTGCTGTTTGTTCTGTGATAGTCGATGCGTGTGTTTGTTCTGTGATAGTCGGTGCGTGTGTTGTGTTTGTTCTGTGATAGTTGGTGGATGTGTTTGTTCTATGATAATTGGTGGATGTGTTTGTTCTGTGATAGTTGGTGGATGTGTTTGTTTTGTGATAGTTGGTGGATGTGTGTGTTCTGTGATAGTTGGTGCGTGTGTTTGATCTGTGATAGTTGGTGGATGTGTTTGTTCTGTGATAGTTGGTGGATGTGTTTGTTCTGTGATAGTTGGTGGATGTGTTTGTTCTACCTCACTAAATGCCTCTTTTAATTCTCTCAACCATGTACTAATACGTTGTAATTCTACATGTAAGTAATTCATATTAACTTCTTCTTCTGTATATTCCTTGGTACCTGAAAAAAAAACTCGTCCTGAGCTCAGCTGAAACAAGAATAAAAGAAAACTGTTTCTATACTGTGCTGTGTTGGGTCTGCCTGTTGCCACATCCTGTTGTTTCTTTTGTTGTGTTATCACTGTTCCTACCCCCGTCAAAACTTGTGCCAATGAATCTTGTTCCGTCATGCTGAAATATTTCTGTATATACCAATAAAATCAAATTCACAATTATACCTATCTAATTTAAAGACATGACCGTTGTTACTTTATACACTAAGCATTGTTCAACCAGTCAATAGTACTTAAAATGATATTTAAGGTTTACAAATTACCCTAATCTCTGCTCCCGATCCAAGAAAGACGGATTCTTCTACGTTCGCCGAAAGTTTTCTGGTCAGGTAGAACTCAAACGATAGGAGTCTCTGTTAGTTGAAATGCTCCTCCAACCGATCACGCACTTCAGGGAGTTTCTTCTTCGGACGCCCCAGTAACTTCAGCCCCTGGTTGAGCCCCTACCAGACTTCTGGCTTCTTTTTCACCCTGGACAGGGCACTTCAAGCGACGTCTTGAAAATGACTCTCACACGCAACAGAGCCTAAAAGGATTAGCCAGCGGCTCTCATATGCAGCGGAGCCCAGAGATAGTCTGACTGCGTCAAAAAGATATGGGCCAATCAATGAAGGAATGAAGTATTTAGCTGCTGTCCTGATTGTCCCTAGACAATATTCTTTTTCTATAACGACTCAATTGCCAGAGAGCTCAAAAACTTATTAACGTTGTCCACAAATCTTAGATAATATTTGATTTGATGACACGAGTTGTCCGAATTCATCACCATTCTGGAAAAAATTTTGATTTTTGATAATGACTGTAGACGAGTAAGTCTTAAAGTTTTTGATTAACTTCTGCAAATTTGATTTGAGGTAAGGGCTGAACTTGATTGAGCTATTGAAAAATTCTTGCTCACCTGAAACAACGATCAGACTGGATTGACCTTCAACAAAACCCTTGCTCGCTCGAGACAACGATCAAACTGGATTGACCTTCAACAAAACTCTTGCTCGCTCGAGACAACGATCAAACTGGATTGACCTTCAACAAAACTCTTGCTCGCTCGAGACAACGATCAAACTGGATTGACCTTCAACAAAACTCTTGAGCCTCTTGTTTCGCAGGAGCCCGAGAAAACGTGCTGGTTGTTCCTATTCTTTCGCCCAGCAGGATGATGACAATCGCACGCACCGCAACCCGTTATGGCAAGCTGGTTTTCATACCTCTCCTGACAACAACCGCCTGTACAGCTGGGATTCTTGATAGCAGGTCCGTACAGCGAGGTTCACTGAAGCACGCTTACAGACAACCACCCCTAGCCGGGCTTTTGGCTGCTGTAACTCCCATAGACGACGTAGTGGCCATTTATCAACTTGTTTTACGTTCAATATGAGTGTAGAACTGTGCCGTAATCCTGTCTTCTGGGCAACGATCTTCAAAATTTCGGTGTTACTTCGACATGTTACTTCGATGTGTCGTTGTAGACAGTGTTTTGAAACTCCGCCGCGACAATCCAACTAAGAATCCTGGTCACGGCACCATTTCGTCCTATATAACAAAGCAGACTCTGAAAGGACTCACTAACTCAGTTGGTTCTTTATAAATGGCGTTTATTTGCAAATTGATGACCACTACAAAATCAGGGTGACTTCTTTCTCTGGCCGTAGATGTTTACTGACTGCCCTAACAACAAACTACGTCACGACTTGAGCATCTCTCTCCCCATCCCATCCTGATGCTCAAGCGTGCTGTAGCTTTGCACACCTATATTCTGCTACAATAGTTGGTGGATGTGTTTGTTCTGTGATAGTTGGTGCGTGTGTTTGATCTGTGATAGTTGGTGGATGTGTGTGTTCTGTGATAGTTGGTGGATGTGTGTGTTCTGTGATAGTTGGTGGATGTGTGTGTTCTGTGATAGTTGGTGGATGTGTGTGTTCTGTGATAGTTGGTGCGTGTGTTTGTTCTGTGATAGTTGGTGGATGTGTGTGTTCTGTGATAGTTGGTGGATGTGTCCCCACTGTGTAGTGGCGGAGCCTGTCTCTCTATGTCCCCACTGTGTAGTGGTGCAGCCTGTCTCTCTATGTCCCCACTGTGTAGTGGTGCAGCCTGTCTCTCTATGTCCCCACTGTGTAGTGGTGCAGCCTGTCTCTCTATGTCCCCACTGTGTAGTGGCGGAGTCTGTCTCTCTATGTCCCCACTGTGTAGTGGTGCAGGGGCGACGTGGGGTTGCTACAGTACAACCAGCTGTACCACAATATCAGGGGCGCAGTGTGATTGCTGCAGTACAACCAGCTGTACCACAATATCAGGGGCGCAGTGTGATTGCTGCAGTACAATCAACTGTACAATGTCAGGGGCGACGTGGGGTTGCTACAGTACAACCAGCTATACCACAATGTCAGGGGCGGAGTGTCATTGCTAGAGTACAACCAGTTGTACAACTACGCCAGGGATTAAGGTGAAACACCCATCTCTAAGTGGAGCAGATTTGTCTGATTGACGGCGTGAACGGCGTGGGTTTTCACACAGTAAGGAAAGGATGGTACACTCCCTTATGATCCCGTTGTATGTGGACCGGACATCTAGCCCTTTCAGATAACGACGAACAATTCGGAAGACGTGTGTGTGGGCACGTCAAAAATCCCTCCGCAGTTGGGATCTAAAACAATGCAGACCGAATGCGCCGGTTCTCGTGCTGCAGAATTAGAAACCCCAGCATAATAACATTCATTGCTTCAGTGACATCGGATGATTCATCGCCATAAGCAACTTCCCGTATCTGACACAGGCTTATATATCACCGATATGTTGTCATTGCGTTATAAAACAACGTGTCTGCTACCATACTAACAACATTTAGATCATAACTGTGACACTTCTCATTTTCGGCCATGCATTTTTTTTTTGGGGGGGGGGGGGGGTTTAGTTCAAACGTACTGTTTGTTTGGCAGTGGATCAGTTAAAGCATGTTTGATTCTGGTTGGAATACATTTGGATCCCTGCTAGTCCTACAGAGTTTGTGCGCTGTGCCGGGATTAGTCCAAGGTGGGGGTCAATTATGGAGATAAAACACCCGGGTGAGGGAGGCAGTTTAGAAGCCAGATTATTGATTTCATTGCACCGGGTTTTATCCTCTCTGTCTCAGTCTTCTTTCTACAGACCGGCCTGTTGAAAAGCGTCGCACGGAGCACGAACTCCGTAGCTTCAGCAACGACCCCCCTGGAGACTAAAAGAGCATGCACGGTAGAGTCAGGACACTGATACATGCACGGTACAGTCAGAACACACACGGTACAGCCAGGACACACACGGTACAGCCAGGACACACACGGTACAGCCAGGACACACGCGGTACAGTCAGGGCACTGATACATGCACGGTACTTTCAGGGCACTGATACATGCACGGTACAGTCAGGGCACTGATACATGCACGGTACAGTCAAGGCACTGATACATGCACGGTACAGTCAGGGCACTGATACATGCACGGTACAGTCAGGGCACTGATACATGCACGGTACAGTCGGGGCACTGATACATGCACGGTACAGTCAAGGCACTGATACATGCACGGTACAGTCAGGGCACTGATACATGCACGGTACAGACAGGGCACTGATACATGCACGGTACAGTCAAGGCACTGATACATGCACGGTACAGTCAGGGCACTGATACATGCACGGTACAGTCAGGGCACTGATACATGCACGGTACAGTCAGGGCACTGATACATGCACGGTACTTTCAGGACACACACGGTACAGTCAGGGCACTGATACATGCACGGTACTTTCAGGACACACACGGTACAGTCAGGGCACTGATACATGCACGGTACTTTCAGGACACACACGGTACAGTCAGGACACTGATACATGCACGGTACAGTCAGGACACTGATACATGCACGCTACAGTCAGGACACTGATACATAAATGTTACAGTCAGGACACATAAATGCATGATACCGTCAAGACACTGATGCATTCTTTGGTTTACTTTATGAGTGACCGATTCCATTGCTCACCAGGAGAAGGAGGGAGCTATCTACCGGCTGACAGAAGAGAAGAACTGTCTGACCAGCAAGGTCACCAGCCTGCAATGTCGCCTGGAGACGGAAACCACGCAGCTGAACCAGCAGATCTCTGACGTCAGGTTCAGGCTGGAGAAAGAGGTTAGGTGTCTGTGTGCTGTAGGTGTTTGTACAACGTCTTCTGTCTTATGTCCCCACTGTGTAGTGGTGGAGCCTGTCTCTCTATGTCCCCACTGTATAGTGGTGGAGCCTGTGTCTCTATGTCCCCACTGTGTAGTGGCGGAGCCTGTCTCTCTATGTCCCCACTGTATAGTGGCGGAGCCTGTCTCTCTATGTCCCCACTGTATAGTGGCGGAGCCTGTCTCTCTATGTCCCCACTGTATAGTGGCGGAGCCTGTCTCTCTATGTCCCCACTGTGTAGTGGTGCAGCCTGTCTCTCTATGTCCCCACTGTGTAGTGGTGCAGCCTGTCTCTCTATGTCCCCACTGTATAGTGGCGGAGCCTGTCTCTCTATGTCCCCACTGTATAGTGGCGGAGTCTGTCTCTCTATGTCCCCACTGTATAGTGGCGGAGCCTGTCTCTCTATGTCCCCACTGTATAGTGGCGGAGCCTGTCTCTCTATGTCCCCACTGTATAGTGGCGGAGTCTGTCTCTCTATGTCCCCACTGTATAGTGGCGGAGCCTGTCTCTCTATGTCCCCACTGTATAGTGGCAGAGCCTGTCTCTTTATGTCCCCACTGTACTGTGGCGGAGTCTTCTCTCTATGTCCCCACTGTATAGTGGCGGAGTCTGTCTCTCTATGTCCCCACTGTATAGTGGCGGAGCCTGTCTCTCTATGTCCCCACTGTGTAGTGGCGGAGCCTGTCTCTCTATGTCCCCACTGTGTAGTGGCGGAGTCTGTCTCTCTATGTCCCCACTGTATAGTGGTGCAGTCTGTCTCTCTATGTCCCCACTGTATAGTGGCGGAGCCTGTCTCTCTATGTCCCCACTGTATAGTGGCGGAGTCTGTCTCTCTATGTCCCCACTGTATAGTGGTGCAGCCTGTCTCTCTATGTCCCCACTGTATAGTGGCGGAGCCTGTCTCTCTATGTCCCCACTGTATAGTGGCGGAGCCTGTCTCTCTATGTCCCCACTGTATAGTGGCGGAGTCTGTCTCTCTATGTCCCCACTGTATAGTGGCGGAGTCTGTCTCTCTATGTCCCCACTGTATAGTGGCGGAGTCTGTCTCTCTATGTCCCCACTGTATAGTGGTGCAGCCTGTCTCTCTATGTCCCCACTGTATAGTGGTGGAGCCTTTCTCTCTATGTCCCCACTGTGTAGTGGCGGAGCCTGTCTCTCTATGTCCCCACTGTATAGTGGTGCAGCCTGTCTCTCTATGTCCCCACTGTATAGTGGTGCAGTCTGTCTCTCTATGTCCCCACTGTGTAGTGGCGGAGCCTGTCTCTCTATGTCCCCACTGTGTAGTGGCGGAGTCTGTCTCTCTATGTCCCCACTGTGTAGTGGTGCAGCCTGTCTCTCTATGTCCCCACTGTGTAGTGGTGCAGCCTGTCTCTCTATGTCCCCACTGTGTAGTGGCGGAGCCTGTCTCTCTATGTCCCCACTGTGTAGTGGCGGAGTCTGTCTCTCTATGTCCCCACTGTGTAGTGGCGGAGTCTGTCTCTCTATGTCCCCACTGTATAGTGGCGGAGTCTGCCTCTCTATGTCCCCACTGTATAGTGGCGGAGCCTGTCTCTCTATGTCCCCACTGTGTAGTGGCGGAGCCTGTCTCTCTATGTCCCCACTGTATAGTGGTGCAGCCTGTCTCTCTATGTCCCCACTGTGTAGTGGTGCAGCCTGTCTCTCTGTCCCCACTGTATAGTGGTGCAGCCTGTCTCTCTATGTCCCCACTGTATAGTGGTGCAGCCTGTCTCTCTATGTCCCCACTGTATAGTGGTGCAGCCTGTCTCTCTATGTCCCCACTGTATAGTGGCGGAGCCTGTCTCTCTATGTCCCCACTGTATAGTGGTGCAGCCTGTCTCTCTATGTCCCCACTGTATAGTGGTGCAGCCTGTCTCTCTATGTCCCCACTGTGTAGTGGTGCAGCCTGTCTCTCTATGTCCCCACTGTATAGTGGCGGAGCCTGTCTCTCTATGTCCCCACTGTATAGTGGTGCAGCCTGTCTCTCTATGTCCCCACTGTATAGTGGTGCAGCCTGTCTCTCTATGTCCCCACTGTGTAGTGGTGCAGCCTGTCTCTCTATGTCCCCACTGTGTAGTGGCGGAGTCTGTCTCTCTATGTCCCCACTGTGTAGTGGCGGAGCCTGTCTCTCTATGTCCCCACTGTATAGTGGTGCAGCCTGTCTCTCTATGTCCCCACTGTATAGTGGTGCAGCCTGTCTCTCTATGTCCCCACTGTATAGTGGTGCAGCCTGTCTCTCTATGTCCCCACTGTGTAGTGGCGGAGCCTGTCTCTCTATGTCCCCACTGTGTAGTGGCGGAGCCTGTCTCTCTATGTCCCCACTGTGTAGTGGCGCAGCCTGTCTCTCTATGTCCCCACTGTGTAGTGGTGCAGCCTGTCTCTCTATGTCCCCACTGTGTAGTGGCGGAGCCTGTCTCTCTATGTCCCCACTGTATAGTGGTGCAGCCTGTCTCTCTATGTCCCCACTGTGTAGTGGCGCAGCCTGTCTCTCTATGTCCCCACTGTGTAGTGGCGGAGCCTGTCTCTCTATGTCCCCACTGTGTAGTGGTGCAGCCTGTCTCTCTATGTCCCCACTGTATAGTGGCGGAGTCTGTCTCTCTATGTCCCCACTGTATAGTGGCGGAGCCTGTCTCTCTATGTCCCCACTGTATAGTGGCGGAGCCTGTCTCTCTATGTCCCCACTGTGTAGTGGCGGAGCCTGTCTCTCTATGTCCCCACTGTATAGTGGCGGAGTCTGTCTCTCTATGTCCCCACTGTGTAGTGGCGGAGCCTGTCTCTCTATGTCCCCACTGTATAGTGGTGGAGTCTGTCTCTCTATGTCCCCACTGTATAGTGGTGCAGCCTGTCTCTCTATGTCCCCACTGTATAGTGGTGGAGTCTGTCTCTCTATGTCCCCACTGTGTAGTGGTGCAGCCTGTCTCTCTATGTCCCCACTGTGTAGTGGTGGAGCCTGTCTCTCTATGTCCCCACTGTGTAGTGGTGCAGCCTGTCTCTCTATGTCCCCACTGTGTAGTGGTGCAGTCTGTCTCTCTATGTCCCCACTGTGTAGTGGTGCAGTCTGTCTCTCTATGTCCCCACTGTGTAGTGGTGCAGTCTGTCTCTCTATGTCCCCACTGTGTAGTGGTGCAGTCTGTCTCTCTATGTCCCCACTGTGTAGTGGTGCAGTCTGTCTCTCTATGTCCCCACTGTGTAGTGGTGCAGTCTGTCTCTCTATGTCCCCACTGTGTAGTGGTGCAGCCTGTCTCTCTATGTCCCCACTGTGTAGTGGTGCAGCCTGTCTCTCTATGTCCCCACTGTGTAGTGGTGCAGTCTGTCTCTCTATGTCCCCACTGTGTAGTGGTGCAGTCTGTCTCTCTATGTCCCCACTGTGTAGTGGTGCAGTCTGTCTCTCTATGTCCCCACTGTGTAGTGGTGCAGTCTGTCTCTCTATGTCCCCACTGTGTAGTGGTGCAGCCTGTCTCTCTATGTCCCCACTGTGTAGTGGTGCAGCCTGTCTCTCTATGTCCCCACTGTGTAGTGGTGGAGTCTGTCTCTCTATGTCCCCACTGTATAGTGGTGCAGCCTGTCTCTCTATGTCCCCACTGTGTAGTGGTGCAGCCTGTCTCTCTATGTCCCCACTGTATAGTGGTGGAGTCTGTCTCTCTATGTCCCCACTGTATAGTGGTGCAGCCTGTCTCTCTATGTCCCCACTGTGTAGTGGCGGAGCCTGTCTCTCTATGTCCCCACTGTGTAGTGGCGGAGCCTGTCTCTCTATGTCCCCACTGTATAGTGGCGGAGCCTGTCTCTCTATGTCCCCACTGTGTAGTGGCGGAGTCTGTCTCTCTATGTCCCCACTGTATAGTGGCGGAGCCTGTCTCTCTATGTCCCCACTGTGTAGTGGTGCAGCCTGTCTCTCTATGTCCCCACTGTATAGTGGCGGAGTCTGTCTCTCTATGTCCCCACTGTATAGTGGCGGAGCCTGTCTCTCTATGTCCCCACTGTATAGTGGCGGAGACTGTCTCTCTATGTCCCCACTGTGTAGTGGTGCAGCCTGTCTCTCTATGTCCCCACTGTGTAGTGGTGCAGCCTGTCTCTCTATGTCCCCACTGTATAGTGGCGGAGTCTGTCTCTCTATGTCCCCACTGTATAGTGGCGGAGCCTGTCTCTCTATGTCCCCACTGTATAGTGGCGGAGACTGTCTCTCTATGTCCCCACTGTGTAGTGGTGCAGCCTGTCTCTCTATGTCCCCACTGTATAGTGGTGCAGCCTGTCTCTCTATGTCCCCACTGTATAGTGGCGGAGCCTGTCTCTCTATGTCCCCACTGTATAGTGGCGGAGCCTGTCTCTCTATGTCCCCACTGTATAGTGGCGGAGCCTGTGTCTCTATGTCCCCACTGTGTAGTGGCGGAGCCTGTCTCTCTATGTCCCCACTGTGTAGTGGTGCAGCCTGTGTCTCCATGTCTTCACCTTGTAGTGGTGGAGAAACATGTGTGTTCCTGTGAGTCCGCCTGCGTGTCACCGTGACTCCGAGAACAATCCAGGTTGTAACGGAGCTAGTGGCAAGGTCTCACAAATCGAATACTTGAAACTGTAGAGCAGATTAAGAGAGACACAAACCCTCCACCCTGAATTTTAACTAGGAACACCCAAGGACTTGAACAGGCACGCCTAAGGGAAGTATCTGGGTCACATAACTGGCGGTAGAGCACGATGTCATTCACTTTGGTGTGATAAGAGGGGGGTGTGAAGTTCATAGAGTTGTTCTAGAACTTTTCTAATTCACTAGAACTTGTTATATAAATTTGTTTCCCCACCCGAGAATCTCGCAACTGAGTCATATGACGATTCTTGCCTTGATCTCTGTGAGACGTTTTCCGTCACATGTCACAGTGTCGCCTGGCTAGTGAACACGACTGCCGCTTCATCCAGCAGTGGGCAGACACTAGTCTGTGGTTCATCAGACACGCCATATGTGACGGGTCTTAGTTGTATGCTCCCTCGTGTTTAACCAACATCCTGGCTTCCACTCCGTTGTGGTACACGTCCAATGTTGAATCATCATCATCACGTGCCACGCCGATAAGCGTGGGCGGTCTTGTTTCACCATCTCTCACAGTTACTAGTCTTGGATCAGTTTTCTGTTCCTGTCTCGATTATTCTTTGTGGCCAACCAGCCCAGACAGTTAACTCTTTGCCTTCCCCTGGCTCTTTTCCCATCACTCTTGTAAGCTGTCATTAAGTTGTCAGATTGTATTTCTCCTTATAACAGTGAGAAACATGCACACGGTGACAGACAACTAGAGATGTGTGCACATGATCTTGTAATTACCAGCACATTCTGTCAACACAGGATCTGTCAGCTTGTCTGCTTGTTGTGCGTGTGGCTTATGCATATCTTATTTTTCTTCTTCGTTCCTTTTTCGGGGAAAGTGCTCAGACCTCTTTGCGCACCTCAAAGGTCAGACTTGGGCATGTATCAGTGTCAGGTGTGCTTCTTCTAGACAGATTCCACCCAGGGTATCGGGCTCTATCTACACATGGGTAGGTTTTTTTTCTTAATAATTCTTTTCTAACAATTTTGCCAGAGCAGCAGCCTACAAGCCTGCTCTTACCTGCATATACCAGTATATAACACTACACCACTTGTTTCCTCACTGCAGTTTGCAGCGTTATATTGGTGAGAATAGCGTTGTATACTTATTGTTTTCTTCCTTGATTTTCTAGGTAGAACAGATGAGAGCCAGCCAGATGGAAGCGGAAGAAACCAATTCAGCGCTTGCGCAGAAGGTTTCAGCCGGGCAGAGGCAGCTGTCGCAGCTGGAGAAGTGCTACTTCCAGAAAGTGGACGCCCTCTGTCGGGAGAACCAGTGCCTCCAGGCCAAGATAGCAGACAAGGAGGACCAGCTGCAGGCAACCAAAGATTGCATCACCCTCAGGGTAACGCCTCAGTGTTGTTATTGTCGTGATGATGAAGTCAATGTGGTGTTGTGGTTAGTGCATTCATCTGTCTGCATGGTGGGGTAGATTTGCCCGTCTCGAGGTTTTTGTTTTATGACACAATAGCTCCAAGATTGATTCAACCTTGTGTCGTAGACTGCATCACAGTGCAGATCATGATCGAACCTCATCTCCTTAGTTAGACAAGTCTCTGTCCAAAATACCCCACAGACTTATCAGCTCATGATATTCCACAGACTAGTGTCTGCCCAGGGTGTCCCACAGACTAGTGTCTGCCCACAACGTCCCACAGACTAGTGTCTGTCCAGGATGTCCCACAGACTAGTGTCTGCCCACAACGTCCCACAGACTAGTGTCTGCCCAGGATGTCCCACAGACTAGTGTCTGCCCAGGATGTCCCACAGACTAGTGTCAGCCCAGGATGTCCCACAGTCTAGTGTCTGCCCAGTATGTCCCTCAGTCTAGTGTCTGCCCAGTATGTCCCTCAGTCTAGTGTCTGCCCAGTATGTCCCTCAGTCTAGTGTCTGCCCAGTATGTCCCTCAGTCTAGTGTCTGCCCACAACGTCCCACAGACTAGTGTCTGCCCACAACGTCCCACAGACTAGTGTCTGCCCAGGATGTCCCACAGACTAGTGTCTGCCCAGGATGTCCCACAGACTAGTGTCAGCCCAGGATGTCCCACAGTCTAGTGTCTGCCCAGTATGTCCCTCAGTCTAGTGTCTGCCCAGTATGTCCCTCAGTCTAGTGTCTGCCCAGTATGTCCCTCAGTCTAGTGTCTGCCCAGTATGTCCCTCAGTCTAGTGTCTGCCCACAACGTCCCACAGACTAGTGTCTGCCCACAACGTCCCACAGACTAGTGTCTGCCCACAACGTCCCACAGACTAGTGTCTGCCCACAACGTCTCACAGACTAGTGTCTGCCCAAGATGTGCCATAGACTAGTGTCTGCCCTGGATGTCCCACAGACTAGTGTCTGTCCACAACGTCCCACAGACTAGTGTCTGTCCACAACGTCCCACAGACTAGTGTCTGTCCACAACGTCCCACAGACTAGTGTCTGTCCAGTATGTCCCACACACTAGTGTCTGCCCACAACGTCCCACAGACTAGTGTCTGTCCACAACGTCCCACAGACTAGTGTCTGTCCAGTATGTCCCACACACTAGTGTCTGCCCACAACGTCCCACAGACTAGTGTCTGCCCTGGATGTCCCACACACTAGTGTCTGCCCACAACGTCCCACAGACTAGTGTCTGCCCTGGATGTCCCACACACTAGTGTCTGCCCACAACGTCCCACAGACTAGTGTCTGTCCAGTATGTCCCACACACTAGTGTCTGCCCACAACGTCCCACAGACTAGTGTCTGCCCTGGATGTCCCACACACTAGTGTCTGCCCACAACGTCCCACAGACTAGTGTCTGCCCTGGATGTCCCACACACTAGTGTCTGCCCACAACGTCCCACAGACTAGTGTCTGCCCAAGATGTGCCATAGACTAGTGTCTGCCCTGGATGTCCCACACACAAGTGTCTGCCCAGGATGTCCCACAGACTAGTGTCTGCCCAGGATGTCCCACATACTAGTGTCTGCCCAGGATGTCCCACATACTAGTGTCTGCCCAGGATGTCCCACATACTAGTGTCTGCCCAGGATGTCCCACATACTAGTGTCTGCCCATGATGTCCCACAAACTAGTGTCTGCCCAGGATGTCCCACAGACTTGTGTCTGCCCAGGATGTCCCACAGACTAGTATCTGCCCAGGATGTCCCACATACTAGTGTCTGCCCAGGATGTCCCACATACTAGTGTCTGCCCAGGATGTCCCACATACTAGTGTCTGCCCAGGATGTCCCACATACTAGTGTCTGCCCATGATGTCCCACAGACTAGTGTCTGCCCAGGATGTCCCACAGACTTGTGTCTGCCCAGGATGTCCCACAGACTAGTATCTGCCCAGGATGTCCCACAGACTAGTATCTGCCCAGGATGTCCCACAGACTAGTGTCTGCCCAGTTTGTCCCTCAGTCTAGTGTCTGCCCAGTATGTCCCACATACTAGTGTCTGCCCAGGATGTCCCACATACTAGTGTCTGCCCATGATGTCCCACAGACTAGTGTCTGCCCAGGATGTCCCACAGACTTGTGTCTGCCCAGGATGTCCCACAGACTAGTATCTGCCCAGGATGTCCCACAGACTTGTGTCTGCCCAGGATGTCCCACAGACTAGTGTCTACTCTAAATGTGCCGTAGACTAGTGTCTGCCCAGAATGTCCCACAGACTAGATGACAACTATCACCAAACTTAGAATATTGAATCCCAAAGTTAAACAAGTGCTACTCTAACACCAGGCACACGGAGAACGATTGGTGCGTATCCATCAAGGATGATGATGACCATTCATTTATCCAGTGGGGTTGAAAGTTTGGAGCCGTGAGTTCTAAGATGGCCGGTAAGGTCTATCTTGGCTCGAAATATTCTTTGACAATGTGGTCTAAGAATACTTGACTTTCCAGGAGGAGGATCTCTTACTGTGGGATTTTTTTTGGTCCAGTCTTTTTATTTTTCACAGCTCTGGCAGTCCTGTTTGCTTAACAAGTGACCACACCCTTGCGTAATTATGTACGCTATGAATTTCGGTCTTTGACAGCAGTCTCGCATGTGTCGTGATGAATACCAAAAGCTTTTAGTGAAATCTTCAGAATGTCTTTAACGCGTTTCCTTTGGCCCTCTTGGGAACGTTTACCACAACTCAGCTGACCGTAAAAATTCGTTTTGGGAGCCTGTGATCTGGCATGCGAGTCAAGTGGCCAGCCCAGCTAATCTAATACTTAATTATTAGAGTGTGGATACTGGGCATGGACGCTCTTTCTAAAACTTCGGTGTCTGGGATCTTGTCTTGCCATTTAATCTTCAGTAACTTCCTAAGGCAGACTGTGTGGAAGTTGTTTAATTTCCTAGCGTGTCGCTGATAAACAGTCCAGGTTTCAAAAGCATATAGCAGTGCGGATAATACAATTGCTTTGTAGACTTTCAGCTTTGTTTGCAGGCTTATTCCATTTGCAGTGGCAAACTACTGAACGTAAACTTGCCAAGAAATCAGAAACAGCCAAAAATGCTGGGGTTGACTGCAACAGGCAGTAAAGATTATGCAAAAAATTTTAATTTTGACATGAAAAGGCCTGTGTTCTTCGCCCGACCTTGACACTCGACAGAGCAATCTACTTATTCAGCTGTGTCTTTCACTTCTTCTGTTGTCCATTGTTATGCCCAAGTTTAATTTTGAACACTCACAACACTCGCCTGTCGGTCCGGTGAGGAAGTGCAGGCGGCCGACTAAGTACATCATCCACGACGTGACACTACCCACATCACCCTCGACGTGACAGTACCCACGTCACCCTCGACGTGACACTACCCACGTCACCCTCTACGTGACACTACCCACGTCACCCTCGACGTGACACTACCAATCGGAGCTCGGCGTGACGATAACTACATTGCTCACGACGTGACGCTACCCGCACCACCTACGGTGCGACACTAACCACATCACCCACGACGTGACAATAATCACTTCACTCACGGCGTGACACTAACCACATCGCCACGGCGTGACACTAACAGCACTGCCATCTACGTGACACTAACAACAGCATCCTCAACGTGACACTATCCACATCACCCACGACGTGACAACAACCGCATCACCCACGAGTGCTTTTTTTGGTGTATACAAATATGAGTCTGGCAACGCGTTCTGCTGGGCCGTACATTTATTCCTATCAAATTAATATGATGGTTTCCCCTTGCCATCCACAAACACTTCATGAAAATCATTGAACGTGACGTGTTTTCATGCAGGAAGCAAGAGATCATCATGCGCCCAGTGCACCTTACGTGCTTGTAGTCCCAACAACGGGAACAGTTTGTGTTGGGCAACTAAACCAAACATGTAGTTTTGTTATTATAATCCAAATGTGTGCCTCCATGTTTGTTGCAGGATTCTGAAATCATGCGCTTAAAGCTCAGACTGTGCAGTGGAGACCGGTGTACCAGGGACCTGGGCCCGGGGCCAGACTGCTGTATGCCCATGGTGGGCAGCAACACGATGTCCTGCCTGCCCGGCGCTGTCAAGCACCGCAGACGATCAACGTCTTGTGGGGGTGCGCGGTCTTGTTGTCGGGAGTGGAATAACACCAAACAGCGACTGATGGTAAGAGTACTTTAAATACCTCCACTTCCATTGTCCCACTATCACTGATGGTAAGGGCACTTTAATGACCTCCACTTCCATTGTCCCACTATCACAGATGGTAAGGGTACTTTAATTACCTCCACTTCCATTGTCCCACTATCACTAATGGTAAGGGCACTTTAATTATCTGCACTTCCATTGTCCCACTACCACAGACGGCTGGATCACTTTCATGATGTGGAACTCTACTGTCCCGATATCTCACACGAACAGTTGGTGGTAAGAACACTTTAATGATCTGGACCCCATTGTTCCGATATCATAAACGAACGACTGATGGTAAGAGCTCATTTATTCCCGTGAAATTAATGTGGTGGCTTCCCCTTGTCACCCACGTGTAAGTTAGTTGCATATCCTTAACATGACATCGCAGTCAACCTTAACAGTTTAAAGCTGTTTGTAATTTCTTGGCAATTTTACGTTCAGTAGTTTGCCATTGCTTTTTGAACGATCAGCATTCATACCTGCACAAGGCGGTCTGTTTCCAGATATCCCGCAGCTGTGTTTCGAACGCGGTGTGTGCGACTATGAATTGCGCCTTTACTTCCTCCACCACAGCCTCGGCATGCACAGATACTTTACGTAGAACACTGAAAGTGTTGCCCTCATGCAGAGAGCAACTTTATGTAAAACATTGAAAGTCATAGAAGTCGCTTAAAAGTCGACAGGATCGACTTCATTGCACCGGGTTTTTATCCCATATGGCTCAACCTCTTTCCGTAGCACGGAAAGCGCCGCACAAAGCACGAACTCCGTAGCTTCAGCGACGACCCTCACGGGTCTTCGAAAAAATGCACTCGTGAACTGAAGGACGCGGCACGGAATCGAACCCACAACCTTCGGAGCCTGAGGCAGACGGCTTGACCACTTCGCCACGGAGACTCCCTAAAACAGTGAAAGTGTTGTTCTCATGCACACATAGTTCACGTAAAACATTGAAAGTGTTTCCCCCATGCAGGGAGCAACTTCACGTAGAACATTGAAAGTGTTGTCCTCATGCAGGGAACAACTGAGCATCAAATAATTATGTGCGTGGTCATACCACAAGGACCAGGTGACCTAGGCATCGGAATGTTCATCTTACACATTGCTGAATGTGTGTTCGATCCTTGGTAAGGCTCCGGGTATTTTATGTAACCAACCTGGTACGGTTCTTTGGTCACTCAATGAGGAAAGATGCATTCAAAACTACTAGAGCGATCAGTGGTGGAAAAGGCAGAGACAGGCCGATAGAAATTATCATGGTGGCATGGAGTCTTGTCATCAGTAGAATTGATCCAGAGCACCAAGGACCGAGATATATAGAGTCGCATGAATGCCCGCGTAATTTAGCAGCGCACGTGATGATATTGATGACGTGGTGCGTAACGACTGCTGGGTCAAGAGGGCGTTATTTCTAGGCTAGGATAAAAACAGTTCATAAATAAACACACTTGTCGAAATCGCACTCATAGCAATAGAAGAAAGAAGTAGGGATTAGAGGACGCACTAGACAAAATACAAATTGAAAGCTATAGTATTTTAATTATATAACTATAGTTACCGACCGGGATTCGAACCTTTCACCTCCAAATGACGACAGCGGCTCGGTGCAGGAACAAGTGTACTGTTGGTATGACCAAGACACCCCTAAAAATGTGTCTTCATTAGCCAGGTCTATCATCCACATTAACCCACCGACTAACCGGTGGGAGGGGGGGGGGGGGAGAGAACACATCTATGCCGAGATATATTAGTCATTAGCAATGGTAGTTATGGTCTATTGACAACACACACGATAGTGATCTATTTGTCATTCATACTGTGTACATGTAGTTAATAGAAAAATGTTGACATGTTGTTTCTCATTCTTTATCCAGCGGGATAATAAGGAATGTTCTGAATGCTAGACAGCTGGTCGCCGATTTCTTGATTGTTAATGGCAAGACTAAATCAGCTGTCTTTGGGACATCCTTTAGCCCCATTGACTCTTTCATCATGGATGTGTGCAACACGGATGAAGATAACCACAAGAAAGACTAGCAGTTGTGTACATCTGCCCATGGTATCTATACAAGCATATCTGTACAACTGCACAAGATGGTTCATTTATGCAACCATGCAAACTAGCATTCTGGTACAACTGTTTGGCACTAGCTAGCAGCTCTCGGCAACTGCTAACTGGCAATGTTGTACGAAAGTGCAAAGTGGCAAGTTGACTCTAGAATGTGCCAGTTAAATGCAGCATTAGCAGGTGAAAATGTTTATCATTTATAAAACAACACAGGAACCGCTAGATGGACAATGTTTTCTGAATAATAACGTTTGTCATCATGATAAAGATATACTTAAACATTGGAATGGGCAAGAAAGAAAACGCAAACAGAAATGGAAAACAATATTAAAAGAACTGATAAAAATTTAATATTTTCCTTATGACTAGATTATCAATGTTTTTTAAACAATAATTTGTCTGTAGCTGCTGATTTGTTTGTAGTCCTGTTCTGTGTTATTGTGTTCTTGTGTCTTGTTTCAGCAGTTTTAAAGTGACACCATTGTCATAATTGAACTAGTTTTTTACATGTACGTTGTTATATGATAAACCACCCGTGTGTTCTGTTGATAGTATTTTCGTGCTGGGTCACTTTGTTTTCCTCCCTATATGCCGCAATGTTACACAAACCGTTTTAAATTGAAACAAAAAACAGACTAGTTAATGAATTATAAGGCGTGCATCTACAAAGTTTCTTAAATGTGCTTTCATTTTCTAATAATTGTCTTGATCTGTTTACATTATTTATTTTACAATCTGTACATTGAATTGCGTTAAGTATTTACAAATGACGAGCCTGGTCCATTTTGCAGTGTAAGGATGTACATAAGTAATTTTACAATGCAATATGCCAATATTTAAATTAACATCTTATGTGTTGTGTGTGCACGATCTTCATAATCCCCCTAGTGTTTGAATGCTTGTGATGGTTTCCTGATCATTCCATACCATCAGTGTCTGTCTCTTGGCGTTTCTTTGAAACCCCACGTATGTCTGCGCTGATGGATCTGTTCATTCCCTTTATACAACTTTTGTCCTTGGTCTGCCAATGTTTCTCAGTATCATTGCCGCTAGTACTCTCTTCAGTATTTCTTCATATTTTAGATTATGATCAATCTTTGAGCGTTTTCTCTGTCAGATCACCGTAAGAAGTATTGCGTGTTTTTTTTTTATATATTTCAGAACTTGTTGCTTGGTCAGATGTGTTTCACAATTTCATTCATCAAGTGTAAACTTCATTCATTACCATTGAATTGACCAGGTTTTACTCGTCTTTATCCCTCTTAATTCTTAAACTGACTCACTTAACTATAGTCACTACGTTAACTCATTCTGATGCAGGCAGTTGTTACAGTTGTTATTCTTCTGGCAGTTTGATCACTCTTCAGTTCCTGTTTCAGATATGAATTTAACAAGTTCTTTTGTTCGTGTTGAGATCTGCTGCGTCCCCGTGACAGATGTGTGTGATTTAGCTCTCTGTGGCTCCCATTTCTATAATAAATATATGCTCCACTATCATCTCAGGATATTCATTGTGTGTGTGACTTTAGCTCTGTGTGGCTCCCATTTCTATAATATCTGCTCCTCTATCATCTCAGGATATTCATTGTGTGTGTGACTTTAGCTCTGTGTGGCTCCCATTTCTATAATATCTGCTCCTCTATCATCTCAGGATATTCATTGTGTGTGTGACTTTAGCTCTCTGTGGCTCCCATTTCTATAATATCTGCCCCACTATCATTTCAGGATATTCATATAAATCATAGGACTAGTTGCCAGTGTGGGCTTATGTTGATCTGAATGTTTACAACGGTCAGTCTCTCATCTAAATATGATTACTATCAATGATACTAGGGCATATTTTTATAATATTTTTCATTGTAGAATGTTGCTCGTTACCTATTCTCTCTGTCCCTGGGTGTTTCCTTAAGTCCTTCTGTTCTAGATTTTACTATAACTATTTCCCGCCCAGTTGCTTGCTACTTGTCAGTTAAAACAGCCTGTGAGAGAAACATTTGATGGACACCCAAACTTGTATTTATGTCTGAACTCTAGCAGCCCGTGTCATTTATTTTGTCCACATTGTGGCGTAATGTGTGTTATTTTTCCTGTAAAAATATGAAATCATATTAGGAAACAAAATATTTTAATTGTATATAGATGGTGCTCAACAATTGGTGATCCTTTTAAGGCTGCCTGTTTAAGGCATCTGAGGCCACTTTGTACCAGTTGACAATACTTATTGTATATATCAATAAAATGTACTCCATTGTTTGAACATGAGTTTGTGATTGTTATTTCTTTCCGCGTTCTTGTGAGTTATTTGTTAGCGAAAAACTGACCAACAGCATGCTTGCAATGACAGTTGTGTACTGTGCTGCTGGTGATCTGGTTGTATAGGGGGATACGTGGCCGAATGGATAAGAGAGATCGCTCTTAAACTTACGGTGTGCTGATGCCGAGATAGCGGGTTCAACCCCTCTACCAGTCAGTTGGACTAAAGTGTTGACTTCTCGTCCTTGACTTGAGGACGTAAATTACAAGTGCCTCGGAAGTCGGAGTGGGTTGGCCTGATGGCGAGGGACACTGGTAATAGGGAAAGCTAATCCACACACAAAAGTCAGCCCAGTGCACTAGACGTATAGCATGCGTGTAGACTACACTTGCCTTCAAAGTGCCTTTAATGAGTTTAATATTGTCATAGTGTTTCATGTAGGGTTGTGTCAGTGTTTGTCTTTGTTTGTCCTGTGCTGACGAAGGCTTTGCCCGCAACGTCCAATTTGTCTCTTGTAGTCGTGTTTTAGTAAAGCTCACAATCTACTTCTCGTTTTTTTTTTTTTGGGTGATTCATTCATTGCCTTCACAACTATCGAACGCAAAAAAAAACGACAGAGTGACAAGACCTCATTATCATGCTCCATGCCGATCAGCTTGGTGGGCCACGTTTTGGCAATATCACAGGGATCACCAGAGTCGTGGATCAGCTAGGTGTTCTTGTCACGACTATACCATGTGGCTAAACCATCCAGATGTTTCTGGAAGAAGGAATTATTCTGTTTCTGTCACCCGTTGTCCTCCATTGAGGACTATCCCCTCAACCAACTCACCCCAAGCCCTCCTCCCTTAGCTATCTCACACAGTTCATCCGTGTCCTCCCTTAGCTATCTCACACAGTTCATCCGTGTCCTCCCTTAGCTATCTCACACAGTTCATCCGTGTCCTCCCTTAGCTATCTCACACAGTTCATCCGTGTCCTCCCTTAGCTATCTCACACAGTTCATCCGTGTCCTCCCTTAGCTATCTCACACAGTTCATCCGTGTCCTCCCTTAGCTATCTCACACAGTTCATCCGTGTCCTCCCTTAGCTATCTCACACAGTTCATCCGTGTCCTCCCTTAGCTATCTCACACAGTTCATCCGTGTCCTCCCTTAGCTATCTCACACAGTTCATCCGTGTCCTCCCTTAGCTATCTCACACAGTTCATCCGTGTCCTCCCTTAGCTATCTCACACAGTTCATCCGTGTCCTCCCTTAGCTATCTCACACAGCCTCATCCGTGTCCTCCCTTAGCTATCTCACACAGTTCATCCGTGTCCTCCCTTAGCTATCTCACACAGTTCATCCGTGTCCTCCCTTAGCTATCTCACACAGCCTCATCCGTGTCCTCCCTTAGCTATCTCACACAGCCTCATCCGTGTCCTCCCTTAGCTATCTCACACAGCCTCATCCGTGTCCTCCCTTAGCTATCTCACACAGTTCATCCGTGTCCTCCCTTAGCTATCTCACACAGCCCCATCCGTGTCCTCCCTTAGCTATCTCACACAGCCCCATCCGTGTCCTCCCTTAGCTATCTCACACAGCCCCATCCGTGTCCTCCCTTAGCTATCTCACACAGCCCCATCCGTGTCCTCCCTTAGCTATCTCACACAGCCCCATCCGTGTCCTCCCTTAGCTATCTCACACAGTTCATCCGTGTCCTCCCTTAGCTATCTCACACAGCCTCATCCGTGTCCTCCCTATACCATTCATCTCTCTCTCTCTCTCTCTCTCTCTCTCTCTCTCTCTCTCTCTCTCTCTCCTTCTCTTCTCCATGTAGCTTAGATGTCTAGTGTCTAAAGAATTATTAGATGTCTAGTGTCTAAGAAATGATTAGATGTCTTGTGTCTAAAGAATTATTAGATGTCTAGTGTCTAAGGAATGATTAGATGTCTAGTCTCTAAGGAATGAGTAGATGTCTAGTGTCTAAGGAATGATTAGATGTCTAGTGTCTAAGGAATGATTAGATGTCTAGTGTCTAAGGAATGATTAGATGTCTAGTGTCTAAGAAATGATTAGATGTCTAGTGCCTAAGGAATTATTAGATATCTGTCTAAGGAATGATTAGATGTCTAGTGTCTAAGGAATGATTAGATATCTGTCTAAGGAATGATTAGATGTCTAGTGTCTAAGGAACGATTAGATGTCTAGTGCCTAAGGAATGATTAGGTGTCTAGTGTCTAAGGAATGATTAGATGTCTAGTGTCTAAGGAATGATTAGATATCTGTCTAAGGAATAATTAGATGTCTAGTGTCTAAGGAATGATTAGATGTCTAGTGTCTAAGGAATGATTAGATATCTGTCTAAGGAATGATTAGATATCTGTCTAAGGAATGATTAGATATCTGTCTAAGGAATGATTAGATGTCTAGTGTCTAAGGAATGATTAGATATCTGTCTAAGGAATGATTAGATATCTAGTGTCTAAGGAATGATTAGATGTCTAGTGCCTAAATAATTATTAGATGTCTAGTGTCTAAGGAATGATTAGATGTCTAGTGCCTAAGGAATGATTAGATGTCTAGTGTCTAAGGAATGATTAGATGTCTAGTGCCTAAGGAATGATTAGATGTCTAGTGTCTAAGGAATGATTTTGATGTCTAGTGCCTAATGAATGATTAGATGTCTAGTGTCTAAGGAATGATTAGATGTCTAGTGTCTAAGGAATGATTAGATATCTGTCCAAGGAATGATTAGATATCTGTCTAAGGAATGATTAGATATCTGTCTAAGGAATGATTAGATGTCTAGTGTCTAAGGAATGATTAGATGTCTAGTGTCTAAGGAATGATTAGATATCTGTCTAAGGAATGATTAGATATCTAGTGTCTAAGGAATGATTAGATGTCTAGTGCCTAAATAATTATTAGATGTCTAGTGTCTAAGGAATGATTAGATGTCTAGTGTCTAAGGAATGATTAGATGTCTAGTGTCTAAGGAATGATTAGATGTCTAGTGCCTAAGGAATGATTAGATGTCTAGTGTCTAAGGAATGATTTTGATGTCTAGTGCCTAATGAATGATTAGATGTCTAGTGTCTAAGGAATGATTAGATGTCTAGTGTCTAAGGAATGATTAGATATCTGTCTAAGGAATGATTAGATATCTAGTGTCTAAGGAATGATTAGATGTCTAGTGCCTAAATAATTATTAGATGTCTAGTGTCTAAGGAATGATTAGATGTCTAGTGTCTAAGGAATGATTAGATGTCTAGTGTCTAAGGAATGATTAGATGTCTAGTGCCTAAGGAATGATTAGATGTCTAGTGTCTAAGGAATGATTTTGATGTCTAGTGCCTAATGAATGATTAGATGTCTAGTGTCTAAGGAATGATTAGATGTCTAGTGCCTAAGGAATGATTAGATGTCTAGTGTCTAAGGAATGATTTTGATGTCTAGTGCCTAATGAATGATTAGATGTCTAGTGTCTAAGGAATGATTAGATGTCTAGTGTCTAAGGAATGATTTTGATGTCTAGTGCCTAATGAATGATTAGATGTCTAGTGTCTAAGGAATTATTAGATGTCTAGTGTCTAAGGAATGATTAGATATCTGTCTAAGGAATGATTAGATATCTGTCTAAGGAATGATTAGATATCTGTCTAAGGAATGATTAGATGTCTAGTGTCTAAGGAATGATTAGATGTCTAGTGTCTAAGGAATGATTAGATATCTGTCTAAGGAATGATTAGATATCTAGTGTCTAAGTAATGATTAGATGTCTAGTGCCTAAATAATTATTAGATGTCTAGTGTCTAAGGAATGATTAGATGTCTAGTGCCTAAGGAATGATTAGATGTCTAGTGTCTAAGGAATGATTAGATGTCTAGTGCCTAAGGAATGATTAGATGTCTAGTGTCTAAGGAATGATTTTGATGTCTAGTGCCTAATGAATGATTAGATGTCTAGTGTCTAAGGAATGATTAGATGTCTAGTGTCTAAGGAATGATTAGATGTCTAGTGTCTAAAGAATGATTAGATGTCTAGTGTCTAAGGAATGATTAGATGTCTAGTGCCTAAGGAATGATTAGATGTCTAGTGCCTAAGGAATGATTAGATGTCTAGTGTCTATGGAATGATTAGATGTCTAGTGTCTAAGTAATGATTAGATGTCTAGTGCCTGAGGAATGATTAGATGTCGAGTGTCTAAGGAATGATTAGATATCTAGTGCCTAAGGAATTATTAGATGTCTAGTGTCTAAGGAATGATTAGATGTCAATTGGCTAAGGAATGATTAGATGTCTAGTGTCTAAGGAATGATTAGATGTCTAGTGTCTAAGGAATGATTAGATGTCAATTGGCTAAGGAATGATTAGATGTCTAGTGCCTAAGGTATGATTAGATATCTAGTGTCTAAGGAATTATTAGATGTCTAGTGTCTAAGGAATTATTAGATGTCTAGTGTCTAAGGAATTATTAGATGTCTAGTGTCTAAGGAATGATTAGATATCTGTCTAAGGAATGATTAGATGTCTAGTGTCTAAGGAATTATTAGATGTCTAGTGTCTAAGGAATGATTAGATATCTGTCTAAGGAATGATTAGATGTCTAGTGTCTAAGGAATGATTAGATGTCTAGTGTCTAAGGAATGATTAGATGTCTAGTTTCTAAGGAATGATTAGATGTCTAGTGCCTAAGGAATGATTAGATGTCTAGTGTCTATGGAATTATTAGATGTCTGTCTACGGAATGATTAGATGTCTAGTGTCTAAGGATTGATTAGATGTCTAGTAGAGTTAAGCATTGTCCACATTGTAAGAGTACCACATAGTGTGTGTGTTGTCATGGTTTCACCTGCAGTTTAACTCATTTATTGTAAGAGTACCACACAGTGTGTGTGTTGTCATTGTTTCACCTGCAGTCTAACTCATGTATTCACTTCATATTATATTTAACTCTTCAGTATTCACCTGACTAGATGTAGCCAAATGTAGCCTCATGTGCCATGCCGATAAGTGTGTGCAGTAATGCTGCGCCATCTCACACGATCACCAGAGTCGTGGATCAGCTCTGTGTTCTGGTCTCCACCTTGCCACGTGGCTAAACCCACCAGATATTTTCTTCTCTGCTTTCCTGTGTTCTTTTCCTCTTAATCTTGCCAGTTGTAACCAAGTTCTCCAATTTATGTTTCTTCAAAACATGCCCTCAAAAATGTTTGATTGTCTCATCTCATCTCATCTCATCTCATCATGTTCCTCTTGTACCTTGCGGTGTCGAGGTGAAGTATAAACAGTGGGAGAGTGCCCGCTTATGGGCTTCATGTATCGATATTCCCATGGACTCTGTTATTCCCTGCGTGTACGTCTAATTTCTCTAATCAATTTACGGTTTTCATTTGTTTCTTGCAGGAGATAGTTTTCATGCCTAACCATGGTATTCTGTGAATTTTCCTCACAAACAACATCTCCACTGTCATCAGATGTTTTTCAGCGTGTCTGCTCATTGTTCCACGTTTCACATTCATACAAAGTACAGGTTCTATGTAGTACTCCAACCACTTTGCCATTTTAGTGCTTTTTGCACTAAATTTAGTGCTTTTTCAAGTCATTTAGTGCGAAAATTTTGCTTTTAGCGCGGCCGCGTAAATTTAGTGCTTCACAAAATTTTTTGGGTGCTTTTTTGGCGTGGGTAAAAATTACTTTAAAAATCATTTTGGGAACACTAAAAAGCCGAATTTGAACTGAAGCGAGGGAGTAAAACAGTCTTAGTACGTTACCGCGCAATATTCAACTAATTTAACTCCCTTTAATACGATCTAGCTGAAAGCGAACGCCATCTTGCAGACAAGTCCAAACGTCAATACATTAGCTTGTAATCGAGTTCATAATTTTGTGGTGTCTACATTATCCTTTCATTTAAGCTTATTTTTGTTTCACCATGAGCAATAAATATTGTCAACATTTCAGACAGAAAACAGTGGCTCAGTGACACGAGATTTCAAAAATGGTTGTTAAAAGTAGAAGGGGATAATACTAAGTGCTTTTGCAAATATTGCAAATGTTCAATAGCAGCCAGGTTAAATTATATTGAGAGGCAAAGAATACAACGAAACATCAGAAAGCCGAACAACCATTCAGTACACAAAGGCAAACAACAATTGCATTTGACAAACTGAAAGATGATGTCAAAGAAACAGAAGGATGCATGTCTTTGTTCATAGCTGGCCATTGTTCGCTTTGCGTTGTTGACCATTTAAGTGAACTCTGCAAGATACACGTTGGTGACAGCAAAGGTTGCAAGAACTTTAAGCTTAGGAGAACTAAGTGCAGAGCAGTTATTTCAAATGTACTTGCACCATATTTCACAACAGACTTGACAGCTGATATTGGCAAAAGTAAATACAGCTTATTGATTGATGAGAGCAATGACATTTCTGAAACTAAGCTACTTGGAGTAGCTATTAGGTACTATTCAGAGACAAGAAAGCAGTTTGTGGTTACTTACTTAGATTTAGTTGAACTGAGTGACTGCAACACACAGGCAATATGCAATGCGTTAAAAGATTTTTTAAACAAGAATGGACTTGAGTTGCAAAGACTAGTTGCACTCGGCACTGACAATGCGTCTGTCATGACAGGTGTAAACAATGGAGTATATACAAAATTAAAATCAGAAGTTCCTCATCTGGTACTAATTAGGTGTGTATGTCATTCACTTCAGCTGGCAGTCTCACAGGCTGCAGCTGCTTGTCTGCCCAGGAACATAGAGTTCATGATTAGAGAAACATATAACTGGTTTTCTCACTCAAGTCTTCGTCAAGCAAAGTACAGGGAGCTTTTTGCTACAATAAATGATGGACAACATCCGCTGAAGGTCCATTCAATCTGCCATTGTCAGAATATTGCAGCAGTGGGTCGAGCTCAGAACTCATTTTGATGTAGCAAGACTCAACGAGCGCTGTTATACAGCAGAACTTTTACATTCTATGTTTAGCAACATGAAAAACTATGTGTATCTCATATTTCTCAAGCATATTCTCGGAGAAGTTCAAAGTGTGAATAAGAAATTCGAAGCGGATATACAGGATCCAACAAAACTACTCAGCGATCTTGTCCAGCTCATTGATTCTTCTTCTTCTGCTGCGTTCATCCGGAGTTTTTTTTTCCGGACGTGATTGCGTTGTGCCTGTTTACAGCAGAGCTGCATTCTTGCGCCGTTAGACCGACACACCCGACTTCTGCGCGCATTTGTTGACCGGGTTAACCTTCCCGGGATTTCTTAGGTAGATTGACTCTCACTGTTGTGGTGTTATTCCCCCATCCCAGCTGGTCCATATAGAATAGCCAAAGACATCCTGGTCAGCCCTCAAGGGAAGGCAGGGGCAGACCATGGGCATTCCCCGCCATCCAAGGAGGCTTCCATACTTGCAGAGCCGACACACAGCGCTCTGGTACTGGACTCACCCAAGGAATCGTCACGTCCAGCACATGGCTGCTTAGCCTCACTTCCGTATATTGGGCCTTCCGTTCACCATAGGCTGTTCCTCTGGAAACCAGAAGAATGCAGTCTGCAGATGACATCCACACAGTGAGCTTTCGATTCAGACTTTCCACGTAATGGATTTGCTATCCAAGAAATATTCCATTACATGCCTCTGGGACGCTTTTGTAACTGACATACCTGTGGTATGAAGTGCGGCAGTCTAAATACTTCTTCGTGCACCTTTAATTGTCAGCCTGAATGTAGTTAAAGTAAGCTGCAGTCAACTTGAGCTTGCTGATAGCACCATAGAGCTTGTCCTCAAATGAAGCAGGTGTGGGCCAAAATATCTTTCTCTGTTCTGCATATATTGGGCACTCCTGCAGCAAATGTAGAAGTTTATACAACAACAGTGAATGCATAGTGAGAGCAACTGGAGGACACTCAGAACCCTTCACCATAAGATCTGGAGTACGACAAGGTTGTGTCTTGTCCCCTCTCTTGTTCATAACATATATAGACAACATATGTAAAGAAACCAGCCAAGCAGAGACGGCAAGAATACCGCATGACGAGAACACAGAAGAAGAACCATCTGCAAATCTAACCATTAGAGAACTCCTGTTTGCGGATGACCAAGCACTAATAGCAAAATCAGAAGCTGAATTACAAGACCACATGAATAGTCTAAACGAAATGTGTAGGGAACATAACATGAAAATTAGCACCACAAGCAAAACAGAGGTAATGACTATAACTAAAGAAGAAAAAACAACAACAATTCACCTAAATGAACATGCATATCTCATGCCTTTATAATGCATATCTTTTATATTGTTGCTGTTCTTTGTTAGCCTTGAATGATGTGTGAATGAAATAATGTATGAAAGAGAGTGATTGAAGGGCAGAATGTTAGACGGGCCTGCGTGCCCAATTCTTAACCCTTTGAAAATAAAGTTTGTTCGTTCGTTCGTTCGTTCGTTCGTTCCCTTGAAACAAGTAAAGATTTTCAAGTACCTAGGAAGTATAATATCATCAAATGGCAGATCAGAAGACGAGATCGAAAATAGGTGCAATAAGGCAAATCAACTCATTGGACAAATGGTACCAACACTAAAGAACAAACATGTATCAATAGCTACTAAGAAAGCACTTTACAACACAATCTTCCTACCAACTCTACGCTACCAATGCCAAACCTGGACAATGACAGAAAAAGAGAAAAGAAAAATCACAACATAAATGAGGTTCCTGAGAAGAATACTCAACGTATCAAGAAGAGATAAGATCAGAAATGAAGAAATTAGGACTAAAGTGGGGGTTAAAGCAGCACTAGATTTTATCAGAAAGCAGCAAGTCAAATGGTTTGGCCATACAAGTAGGTTACCAGTCAACATCATACCACAACAAGCAATGATGTACAGACCAGACGGAAACAGAGGAAGAGGCCGACCACGTAAACGTTGGACGGAGGGAATAGCAGAGTCCATGGGAATATCGATATATGAAGCCCATAATCGGGCACTCTCATGAAGTTTATACTTCACCTCGACACCGCAAGGTACAAGAGGAACATGATGAGATGAGATGAGCAGCAAATGTTTAGCTGACATTTTACCAGTTCCACAATTACATTCATCGGTATCTCCTATCTGTAGTTTATTGAACAAGTGGTATTTCAGCCTGTTATGTCCTGTGCGGAGTCTGAAGATTGCTACTTGTTCTCTTCGGTTGAGTTTGTAGTATGCGTTATCCTTCTGGTGGCCTGGATGCTCCGATTCCCATTTGGTTCTATAAGTGCTTTTTTTAAGCCTCTTTACCTCATTATAGGTTATGTCTATGTCAAGCTGTGGTAGTCGTCCACCCTCTTTTGCTAGTCTGTCAGCCTCTTCATTTCCAGGTATACTGCAATGTGATGGGATCCACTGTATTACAACTTTTTTGGATTTCTGGCACAGACCATGGAGTGCTGCTCTTAGGTCAGCTAGTTCTGTGCTGTTTTTGCTCTTCAGTATTGAAGATAGCTATTGTGAAGATAGCTATTTGCTTCTCTTTATTTTCCTCCATCAAGAACATTTCTGCTGCAGTTTTCAAAACTTCTACCTCTGCTTTGAAGTTACTTGAAAATTTTCCAGTTGCCACTGACTGTGTTTTTTTCCACTCCATTTTTTAAATTTAGGAGAATTCCTCCTCCTCCTCCATTTTCTATTGAATTCTTGGCTGATCCATCTGTATATGCATGGGTCCAATTGTTGCTTGGGTAATGTTCTTTTATGTAGTTTAGGGTTATTTTTCTTCTTTCGGTTTCATTCTGAGTGTTCTTTTTCTCAACAACAGGAATGTTTTATATCATCTCAGGCAGTTGCTGCTGTCTCCAAGCTGGGAACGTGTGTGAATTGTAAATGGGTTTGACTGTTGATATGTTAAGTATGGGATCTGCCCTAATCTTTCGTTTTGCAGTTTCTACAAAGTTGCCACGCTTCAGTCTTCCCTTTCCAAAACCATTAAACCTGTTGTACATAGGGTGGTCTGTCAATCTTCTGAATTTGTCTGCTTATTGCTGGGCTCTGCTATCTCTTCTATCCTCCATTGGTTGTAAACAAGTGATCTTTTCTAGTTCATTAATAGGCGTTGTCTTCAGGCTTCCAGTTATGATTTGCACTCCTTGATTTTGGACTCTACTTATTTTGTTAAAGAATGACTTAGCTGCTGTTGCCCAAGCTGCAATGCCATATTCCAGTACTGGCCTCACCCGTCCAGTATATAACTTCTTGAGAACTTTCTCATCTGCTCCCCATGTTGTTCCAGCAAGCTTTTTCATGATTGCCATTCTTTGCCTTGCTCTTGTTTGATTTTTCTCAACCTGTGTCTTCCATGTCAGGCGACGATCAAAGGTGACTCCTAGATAGTTTGGATTTTCTTCATGGCGCAATATTTTTCCATTCAATACCAGCTTAGGTTGCTGAGTTTTATTTGAGAGGGAGAACACTGTGCATGTTGTTTTCTCCTCACTTAACTTCACTAGCCATGATTTTGACCAGTCCTCTAGCGCTAATAAGGCTTGTTGTATTCTGCTGTTAGCTGTATTAATATATTCTTCAGATGTCCATATGACTAGGTCATCTGCAAAGGAGGATGTGTGTACTCTGGCTGGAAAATTTTCTGTGATGTCATTTATATATGCTAGGAATAATGTTGGTGAAAGAATTCCTCCTTGGGGGACACCTTGCTCCAACGGCATCATTTTGCTGGTTTTTCCTTGTACTTTTTTCCTGGCAGTTCTGTTCTCAAGGTAGTGGCTGATCCATTTATACATTTTCCCACAAACATGCATCTTTTGCAGTTTTACTTTCAGTCCTTCCTTCCATACTTTATCAAATGCTTTTCCTAAATCTATCCAAACCGCTAGTGTGTGTTTTTTTCTCTTGGAAGGCATTCTCTATTTCCTGAGCTATATAGGTTATTTGATCTTCAGTGGATCTGTGCTTTCTGAATCCTACTTGGTGTGGTGTTAAGAGTTGGTTTTCTTCCAGATGCCATGTTAGTCTGCCATTGATAATGCGTTCCATTAATTTTCCTACACAGCTAAGTAGACTGATAGATCGATATCCATTTGGTTCTTCCCGGTCTTTTCCTTTCTTTGGGACTGGTATTAGTATAGCTTACTTCCATGCCTGTGGGACTATTCCTCTCTTCCAGCTGCAATTTAGGACTGCTAGTAGTTTCTTTTTTGCCTTAGTGCCTAGTCCTATTAGCATTTCATTTGTGATTCCATCCTTTCCTGGTGATTTTTTCTTTTTTAGGGTATTCATTGCCTGTTCCATTTCTTCCATTGTTAGATTTGCCACCATATATTCTGCTGCTGTCTCTGTATTACTATGATGTATCTGTTTGTCTTTGGTTGCTTTCTCCTGTTCGGCTGTAATATCAATGTGGTTTGCACTGGCATAGTGTTCCATTAGTGCATTTGCATCCTTTTTTCCTGAAAGCAAGGCATTTCCTTCTTTAATTGTTATTTGTTTGTTTCTAGGTCCTTCGTTGTTCATGGCTTTCACTAGTTTCCATAGTTTGTTTCCATCCCTATCAAAATTCAGGTTTTCTGTTTTTTCCCTCCAACAATCTCTTGTTGTTTGATTTGCTGTTCTTTTATATTTTGCTGAGATGGCTTTGAGAGAGATGTTCGCTTCAGTTGTTTGTTCTCTCTCTGCTGTCTTCCTGGCATCTTCAACTTTGTCCTTCAAAATTTGTAGTTCTTCAGTCCAGTATGGTTTGTAATTTTTCCTCGCTCCTCTTGGAATAGACTCAGTGGCCGCCTGTATTATTGCTCTGTTTAGACTTTCCACAATTTGCTTCATGTTGCCATATCGTGTATTTCCCCGGGAAGGTTAACCCGGTCAACAAATGCCCGCAGAAGTCGGATGTGTCGGCCTAACGGCGCAAGAACGCAGCTCTGCTGTAAACAGGCACAACGCAATCACGTCCGAAAAAAAACTCCGGATGAACGAAGAAGAAGATATCGTGTATTTATGTTTTCACAATATTTGTCTGTTAGTATGGCAAATCTGTCCCAATCTGCTCGTTTGTAATTCCAGCGGGGCAAGGGCTTTTGCTCCTGTGGAACATACTCCATATTCATTACAAGCTTGATTGGTCTGTGGTCACTACCTGCTAATTGGTCCAGCACATGGCGATCGATTTTGTGGAGGATGTCTCCTGTGCAGAAAGCTAAGTCTGGAGTAGAAGTGGTAAGCCATCTTCTGGAGTAGAAGCTCGGTGTGTCATCCGCTTTATTGAGTAGATGGAGATTTGAGTCTATTTCCCAGTCCTCCAATTCATCTCCTCTTTTGTCAGTATCTGGG
The DNA here is from genome assembly GCA_963921405.1 of Cepaea hortensis. Taxonomy (NCBI): domain Eukaryota; kingdom Metazoa; phylum Mollusca; class Gastropoda; order Stylommatophora; family Helicidae; genus Cepaea; species Cepaea hortensis. The sequence goes on along the minus strand of OY992883.1, from coordinate 4,956,491 downwards.
TATCCCCATCGTTCTGAACGGCTATTAAAGTCTCCGACAATAATGCAGTTTGTGTCAGTTATTTTCATGTTTGAGAGTGTAAGGTCCTTATCTGCTGGGCTATACAGATTGTAGATTCTTATTTTCACGTCCTTTATCATTATATCAACACCTATAAATTTCGTTTGGTTATCAGAGATCACAGATACTTCGCTGCAAGGTATTGTATTTCGTGTAAGTATTAGAACTCCTCCTTTGTATCCTTCGCGATCGAAACGTGTAGCCTGATATCCTCTGACCGAGAATTTGCGATTGGCGTTGAGGTGTGTCTCTTGAATGCATGCCACATCTATTCTATCTTTATGAAGACGCTGTGTCAGGGATTCTTTCTTGTTATAAACTCCTTCGGCATTCCACTGTAGTATGTTGAGTGTCCGGGGTGTTTGGTCAATAGCTCTTAACCTACTCCTCTGTGCCTTGACTCCACAGCACAGGGGAAGGTGACCACCAGTAGTTATGGGTGGACCCCCTCGAGGCAGGGGGCCCGGTACTATCACCGCCTGATGGGACTTCGCGGGATTAGCACCATAACGATTAATTTTAATTTGTGACATCGTGAATTAAGTTACGTTGCACTACTTTGTCAAGCCTGTGGCTCAGTACATCCGATTTCGACAAGCATGTATTCGGGATGCTTTCCCTAGCCTTTGACTGTCCCCAGTCTATCTACAAGGCAGCAGGTTTTACGTTGCACTGCTTTGTCAAGCCTGTGGCTCAGTACATCCGATTTCGACAAGCATTTGTTTGGGGTGCTTTCCCTAGCCTTTGACTGTCCCCAGTCTACCTACAAGGCAGCAGGTTTGTGTGTCTCTTCGTCTGGTCCCTCTCCCTTGACCTGTCCGACATGGGTGACCCTACCAGTAGCTGTGCTACCGTCGGCATAGCTCTTGGGGTAATTGGAACGCGCAAGCCCCTCTACCTCGTCACGGTGGACACACGGCAGAGGGGTCATTGATTCTATCCATTCAAAGATTTCTATTCCTGGAAAACAAAAATAACAGAAAGTGATGCTATTCAAGATTATTTAGATCCTAATCCCAATCTAGGTTATGAGTTTAAGAAAGAAATAGCAGACTACAAGTTTCCCGATGAGAAAGAAATTCGTGGAAGGTGCATCCAGTTTTTAATAGAGCTATTGACACAGCTGCGTTTACGTACACCCAATAACGTTCGAGTGTTGCAGTCCATGTCATGTCTTAGTGGAAGTGAATGTCTACAGCCAATGACGCCCTGTATATTGGATCTTGCTAAAATGTTTATAGAAGATGCAGCTACTCTCACCCGCATCGATTTCCAGTGGAGAAAACTTCATCATATGCACTGGACACAGGCCTCTGACACACTTGGACTGTGGGCAGAAATAGCCTCATACAGGGATGCCACCGATGAAAATCCTTTCCAAGATCTTACAGATTTAGCTTTAACTGTGCTCATTTGACCTCATTCTAATGCGGACGTGGAGCGTATTTTCAGTCAGATGGGAGTTATAAAATCAAAATTGCGGAACAGACTGAGCATCAAGAGTTTGACAGCTATTTTGACTATTAAATATTGAATGAAAAGATATGGCAAATGCTGTCATGATTATAAACTACCTAAGGATATTCTGCGAAAAATTGGATCACAGGAGGCATGTACATGTTTCTTTCAATCCTCCTCCTCATCCTCATCATCCCAGGTGCAAACACAGCAGGAAATAGCTACATAAACTGAAGAGGAGTTGTTTGACTGGGATTTGGCAGATCTGGAATAAACTTCATTCTAATATTCAGTGATAATAATAAATTATAATGTGCTACTTTATAACATTTTGAATGAATACCACCAGTGTCTGTTTTAGTGATTTCCCCAAAAAATATTATTGCAATTTGGTGCTTTTTTTTGGCTCGAAAGTAGTTCTGATTGGGATTTGGCGGATCTGGAATAATCTTCATTGTAATATGAATTGATAATAATAAATTATACTGTGCTACTTAGTTACATTTGTAATAAAACCAGTTGGTGCTTTATTTTTTGGTGCTTCCTAAAAATTTTTAGTGCTTTTTAGGGTCGATTTTGGTGCTTTTTCATCAAAGGGAGATGACAACACTGACCGGAAGCGGAAGCAACGGTTGTGGCGCTTACAATCATCTATAGCGAAATGGAGTACATAACATGCTCTTCTTCTTCTTCTTCTTCTTCTTCTTCAGCGTTCCGAGCCATTGAGGTTCTTTGCTGCAGATACAATCCGTCTCCATTCGTCTCTCTGGTGGACCTTCTCTTGCCAGTCGTTGATTCCAAGTGCTTGTAGGTCTGTACATGTATTATCTCTCCACCGTCTTCTTGGTCTACCTCGGGGTCTACGGTCATTTATTTCCTGAGTGTAAGCGAGTTTTGTTTCCCTATTATCTTCCATTCTTTCTATATGCCCCAGCCATTGTAGTCTATTAGCCTTCATGATACCAGTGATTAGCGGGGACTTAAACAGATCATAAATGTCTTTGTTACTTCTTCTTTTCCACTCTCCACTTTGTGTATCCCTAATGGGTCCAAAGATGCGTCTTAAAATTTTGTTCTCAAAGGTTTGTAACAAGGCTTCGTCTCCTTTCGTTGTACTCCAGGTTTCAGAGCCATACAGCACACCTGGTCTGATCAGTGTTTTGTATAGCTTATTGTGATTTTGGTGTTACGAGATAGCGCATTTGATTTTAGTAGATGTTGTAATGCATAGTATATCTTATTTCCAGAGTTGATTCTAGTATGTATTTCTTCCTTTATGATGTTGGAGCAGTTGAAGATTGTACCCAGATATTTTTATGTTTCTGTTCTTTTAATGGTCATATTATCTATTTGTATGTGGCCAGAGTTTTTAGCCATTCCGTCTCTTGAAATTACCATATATTCTGTCGTATCTTGGTTGATAACCAGCCCCATCTATTGGGCTTTTTCCTTTAAGTGAGTCAACATTTCCAATGTCTTTTGTTCACTTTGCTGTTGGTTTCAAAATATAATTGGTGATATTGTTGGTTTCAAAATATGTTGCCTTCCCGGCGTGGAATCGATCCTCGATCTCCCGTGTACAAGCCGGAGAAACTAACTACTATTCAAATTTAATTTTTTTTATTTTTTTTTTAAAAACTTTTATTTCATACAAAGCAATGTATATTTACAAGTTGTAGTGTGTTTCTTGTGTTTGTGTATATTACAGAGCGTTGCCGTTTGTTAATGTTAAGTGTAACATTGTGAATATAACAAATACATGCATATATACAGTTATGATAATATGACATTTATGGCACAGTGCACGTAGATACACATTCCTTGCATATGCTTCACTTCCACTTCCGCAAGCGGAATGCATGAAACACCCAAATAAGAAACACAAAGTTTAATTGCAAACAGTAATTCCAACAGTTGAAAAGTATGGTCAATCAATTTCAAGAAAATAAATGAACACACTTTTTATCATTGAACATTGTATATTTGTAAAGAAGGATACAGTATATATAACATCATTACTAAACTAGCTGTTTCAAGTAACATGGTTATTCTCAATGATGTCTGAAGAATGCACCAATCATATGCTATGAGGTACCTTTATGTCATTAGATACTCAGTAGCACTTTTACAATATATAACAGCATTCATAAAGTAAGTACATACGTATAACTTTATAATAAAACTGTAGATGTTTCAAGTAAAATGGTTATTCTCAATGATGTTATAACAATGCACCATGTCCATACAAGAAGTTGATGAGCTATGAGGTACTATTATGGCATGAGATACTCATTAGCACTGATAAAAGATGAGGAAAGAGAAGGTGATATCAGGAGGTGTGTGACTGGTTGACTGATGGTGAACACTTGTAATGGCTCCTTCATGATAGCATTATTTGCAGGTGACAAGTTCAAATTGAGTGTGCCTCAGATTAAAATTTTTCTGTCTCTTAAAAAAAAAAAATAAGAAGAGTTAGAAGTTCTGTTTACTATATTTTATCTGGCACCCCAAAGAATCACTGTAGTGTTAAATATCCTGACCCTAAAATGAATATGTTGTACTATACAACTTCTAATTTTAACATGTTTGAGAAACAAACCCAACTGCTTTTACAGTTATTTAGAAACAAGCACATGCATATACCAACTGTCCAAAGTTCCTGCTGGAACAGACCTTGATGGAACCCCTGATGATTCTTCTGGACCCTGTGATGGTAATTGTCCTGACATTCCAGTTCCTGGCCATTCTGGGAAACGTTTTCACCCTGTTTTTCCAGAGGATATTATTAGAAAGAACAAGGCGTCTCAGTTCTCTGGGAAAGCCAGCGCCTGGCAAAAAGCACTGAGCAGAAATAAATACGTTGTGAAGAGAAACGAGAAATCAGGTCGTCCATTGGGGGGACAGTCGTTAACATCGTGCACGGAGCTTGCAGTGTTGAAACATTGTATATATTGCATTAACAAGTACATTTTATTCATTTTTAGCATTAAAAGTATTTGAAACTTTAGAATGTCAAATTATTGTGTTAACTGTGAATAAGAGATGTCATTATATTAAACATTTAACAATTAATGCAACTAATTGCTTCTTTAGAAAAACGTTGGCGATTTATGTCCCTTGCAAACTATAAAATGAATATTATGTTCCTGTGAAAATGAGGTATTTGTATCCCCTTAAAATTTGCTTACCAAGTGCACAGGCCGTCGAGAGCACGCACGATAGCTAATGGTTAGCCCGTAGATCATGTAACTGAGTGCCCACTATTGCTCCCGGGTTGACTCAGCCGAAACTAAGCACGATGAAATGTTCTGGAAAGTAAAGGCGAAGTGTGCGCTATTGACCACATCACCCATTGAGTGCCAATTGTTGTACAAAAATGTGGCTCTGCCAGCTGAAGGGAATGACATACACACCTAACTAGTACCAGATGAGGAGCTTCTGATTTTAAGGTTGTATATACTCCTGTCGCGAAACGCAAGTGGGTCTCAGAGGGCCAACACAGTACCCACTCTGTCCCACCCCGTCTCGGTGGCTAGTCCACATTTTAAGGCGGGTGACGGGGGATTTCCGAGTAAAAAAAGAGTTAGGACCGTCTTCTGGGTCCTTGAGATGTTATGTATCGGGATTGTCATGAACTTCACGGGTCCCGAGAATCATCACTCAACTCTTTGAGTGTGCGTAGATATTTGCTGTTGTAAATCGCACACTCTGCTAAAACTCGGGGAATGCTGAGTTGCTTTCACTTTCGTGAGGTAATGCTCGGAGATCTTCGGCAGGTTCCGTGAGTGTGTCCTTCAGGGACCTGTCACGAAGAGGTCATTCGGTAGCAAGTCATCAAGAAGGGAGGCCGCTTCTATAGCCAGCTGTATAATTGGCATTACAGGGAGCCGGAGAATGTTCTACAGCGAAAGTTGTTTCTGTTGAAGCTATCCTTTCACGGCCGTGTCCACCAGCTGTAATCTATGCAACTCTTATGGAATCAGGGATTGATCTACAGTGGTGACATTGTTGTCCTTGAGACGAGAGGCCGTGTCTTTGACCAGCTGTATCATGTTGTACCTTTGGGGATCCAGAGAGTGGACCTATAGCCCAAAGCTTGATGAACCTATCGGGTCGCTGTCTCTTGTATAGTTGTTCCTAAGTTTTAATGGTAACACACTTTTATACTTGGCGTCGCTTAACTAAAGTTTGTGTTTCAGTTGTGGGTTAATTCTTGACCAGGCCGGGCGGTTGCGCCATAGCCTGTGTTCTTACCGAGATGTACAAGTTGACCTCGGGTCAGGGGACACCAACTGTATTGACCATGCAGGCTAGCCAGTGTAGTGAGCCTGTGTTTTGTCCTAGATTAAGCGGAGGCCAATGTTCAGCAGACAAGACGGAATTTATTGTGCGAGCCAGCTCAGTGGAACAGTCTGGTTGAAGCGAATTATTAATGCATTCGACGCCCTATCTCAATAATGGGGTACATGAGGGAATTATTGTTCTGACAGAAGAATTCCCCCCTGAACAGCGCTTTAATTTGATTCCCTTAATGGATGAGGTGACATTAGTACGTTTCAATCATCACCAGGTGGCTTAGGAAACAAGTACTTGTCAGTCAGCCTCGTGTGATGCGAGAGAACACATGCGTTTCTCGTTTAAGGTGAAACCCAAATATGTAGGAGGCTATAAGCTGTGAAGTGATTACCGCCACATAGACCTGTTGTTATTTAACTGGGCTTAGTCTGAAGGGGGAAAGATATCTTCACACCTACTAGGGATTTAACCTGGGCCAGTGTAGCGGTGGGGAGACACCCACTCATGTAACGCGTGGGTATTTCATCAGTGTTGTCTGACTCCATTCTTCCTTTGATGAGAAAGGAATAATTGTCAGGTAGGTCTATCTTTCTATTGTCTCTATACTGTCATCGGAACCAGATTGTTTGGGATGGTGGATTTGACACAATTCCTAAGCAGCCGAAGGAATGTAATCATGTGGTGATTGTCTTTATATACACATACACCCATACACAACAGAAATCCAGGTATCCGAGGCAGAAAGGCGGAAAGCGACAAACACAAGAACACTAAACTCTTTTGTTGTTTGTCTGGTCTGTAATTCAGTATTTCAGGTTAGCTACCATTGCAGTCTGAGCATCTTCAGAATTTCCACTTTACATCAAGGACTGATGATGTATGAAACCTTGGAGGTGGCATAGAATACTTACCTGAGATACCCTGATATGCTTATCTACTTTTCTGAAAGGAACATTGGGACTGGCTTAAGGAACTGGAGGAATTACCAGGTGATAGGCTACTCATATGTGGAGACTTCAATGCAAGGAACAGAGATTGGGACAGTAGTGGAGGAAACCGACAGGGAATTGCCCTTGCAGATGCCATGGTGGACTCCGATGTGGTCTGCATAAATGATGGTAGGCCGACAAGAATGGCAATGAGGCCTGGCGATGCAGACACAGCTATTGACTTGGCACTTGTCTCCCAGTCATCAGTCCTTGATGTAAAGTGGAATGTTTTGAATGACCATGGGAGTGATCACATGCCATGCTCAGTCCTGATCTCTAAACCCAGGAAAGTTAAAGCTGGGAGAGCGCGCAAGACCTTCCGGTATGAGTGGACCGATTGCCTTCTTGGGCGCCTCAGACAAAGGGCATGCAACAGGACTGTTAAAACTCCCTTTTTGCATCCCCCATGGTGGACCCCAGAAGTAGACCACGCTTGGAAAGCAAAGAGAGCTGCAGTGAAGCAGCTAAAGAAAGTGCGACAGACACTTCGAAGCTCACGAGAGGAAGTGGACACAGCGGAAAATGTCAAGAAAGACAAGGTGGAGGTTTTCAAGCGCTGTGCTGCAGAGGCCAAAAAGGCAAAATGGGAATGTTTCATAAAGGAGATTGGAGGGGATAAAACACTGCAAAAATTCTGGAAACTGCAAAGGCAAATGCAGAGAAAAGATCGGCCGATGACAGTGGGAACAATCTATAGAGATGATGGTGTGCACGTGACAACTGACAAAGAGAAAGGGGAGGCGTTTCTCCAGAGATTTTTAGAGCAGACCAATCATAATGATGCGAACACCAGGGATGCAGTTAGAGAGGAGCTATCTGGCACCACGAAGAATATGCAGTATGAAGACATCATACGGGTGGAAGATGTTAAACACATTTTGAAAAAGGCAAAAGACACGGCACCAGGGCCCGATGTGGTCAGGTATGGCCACTTGAAGGGTTTGAGCGATGCAGACCTGGAGGAGATGACCGACTGCTTTAACCAGAGCATTAGGACAGCATCAGTACCGCAGGATTGGGTGCACAGCTATCTCATCCCTCTCCAAAAACCATTCAAGGATCAGTCAAAGCTTAGCGGCTTTAGGATCATCACCCTTCGAAATACATTTGGGAAGGTTTTAGAGAAGATAGTCGCTGTCAAGCTGCAAGAGATTTTGGAAAGCGGGAAGCTTCTTCCAAGAGGCCTGGGGAGCTACAGGCCAGGAAAAGATACCTGGTCAAATGCAGCCACTTTTGTCTTTGATGTTTATGAAGGGTTCCAGAGTAAACAGGAAACGATGGCGGTAGCGCTTGATCTCGAGGATACGTACAATAGAGTTCGATATGATATTTTGATGACCGCACTGATGGAGAAGGGGGTCAATCCCTGGTTGGTGAACTGGATGACAGCCGTCCTGCACTCTCGTCGGGTTGCTCTCCGTCTGGGTGCATGGACCTCAGAGCCACATATGTTAACCCAGGGACTGCCACGTGGATCTGCAGTCTCACCGGTGCTCTTTAATGTGTATACGAGCAAGATTGCAAACCTAGAAGCACCAGGGGTTGGAAGAATACTAACATTTGCAGATGATATTCTTGCATATAGGCAGGGGAGAGATAGGGAGCAAACAGCCCAGGAGTTACAAGCGACAGTAGATAAAGTGATTGACTGGTGCACAGAAATGAGCGCTGTCATCCACCTTGAAAAGGCAGTTGTTTTGTGGTGCTCTCTGGACTAACAGGATTGTGAGAGCGGATGTCCTAAGCCTCGCGATAGATGGTAGAAATGTCAGCAGAGAGAACAAACTGAAGTATCTGGGGATCACATTTGACAGGAGCCTACCCTTCAAGGACCATGTGGAGACGGTTGTGACAAGATCTCAAAAGGGACTCAATGCACTTAAAACTGTGGCTGCAATGAACATAGAGCAGAGAATGCTTTTCACACTATACCAGCACTTGATCCTCTCAGTAATTGATTATGAATTAGGTCTGCTCACTGTCTCAGAGAGTCAGCTGGTGAAGTTAGAGCGCATACAGAACTAAGCTATGCGGGTCATTCTGGGATGCACTAGAGACACCCCAGTAGTGTGTATGCGTTACATCCTTGGTCTGCCGACTGTTGCAGGTAGACTCAAGGTGATGCAGAGGCGAAGGCATACCTCAGAGTAGCTGCAGACACAGACCACCCACTGCATGAGGCGCTGGACGCAGTTAAGGGTCAGCGACTGATAAGAGGGAAATCATGGATGGCTCAGGCGGAGAATACGATCAGACAGGTGTGCCCCTTAGAGAACATTAGGCGTGGAGAGGAGTGGGTCAGAGTGCCAGCGGAGCAGTCAGACTTGTGCAGAGTTATAATCACATTAAGCCGGGAGTGCAGGGAGTGGCCAGCAGGGGCCACGGAAGTGGAAATCCAGCAACTAATTCAGGACAATGCTCACTCGAGTGATGTGATTATCTACACAGATGGTTCGGTGTCAAGAGGTGAGAGAAGTGGCTGGGGGTTCATAGCCAAAGCTAATGGTCGATGTTTGGGGCAGGAGAGCCTGGCATATGATACCACAACATCCAGCTTAAGAATGGAAGTGGAGGCAGTCACTGCGGCTCTCCGCTGGATGGAGAATACGACACACACACACACACACACACACACACACACACACATCGTGATTGTAACTGACTCAGAAAGCATGCTGACGAGGGTGATGACGGGCAGACTTCGTGCGGAATGGCTTGCTTCGCTTCGGAGGTCACGGGTGACAAGCATCGCCTGGATCTTTTCTCCGGGGCATGCCGGTGTGCTGGGAAATGAACATGCGGACAGATTGGCTGGCTCTGCAGAACTTGGTGGAGTATTGATACATGACAAGGCAGACGTGGTTGCGGCCTTGTGGGAGCACGTGCACACCTCGGAGGAGCAAATGGATTACCATGGTCTGGCAAGAATGAGACAACGAGGAGTGACGAAGGGATCTGGCCGACGCTCAACGCTCAGAGAAAAGGCGAGACGGACTTATAATCAGATTGCTACTGGTACTATTAGTGTTGGAACTCTTCGCTGGCTGCTGAGGATGGGGACGGAGCACTTATGGGAATGCCCCGAATGCTGTGATGTCGATTCCTAAATCAATCAATCAATCAATCTGATGAGACAGATTGTGATTAAGAAAGATGATCTAGACCATTACACTTAAGGATCTGCATAGGAGGTATAGAACTTTACCATCCTTAGGAAGGGACCCTGTCCCTATATCTACTATCTACTAGATATGAGATGGTAGGGAATGTGTCATCCTATCTACTATTTATCAGGGATGAGACGCGTGGCTGAAAAGCTACTGGACTTAAGTTAGGATTACTAAATGTTGTAACCTAACCAGTCTATGAGATATGTCTGGGAGTTCAGACATACGATAGTGGTCTGAGCTCGAGGGGCTGACCACTGAGGGGAGGGAAATTTGTGCTGAGAATTGATGGAGTATGTATTATGCCAGGGTATGATGGAGTTGTACACCTGTCCTGTTCTTGCTTGCAGGAATCCCTTTGCTGTTAACTGGGAGCAGTGGGCGACTGCCCTTTGCTGTGACTGATTCCTGTGTGCTGTGGCTGAGTGCGCTTTGCTGTCGGCTGGTTGCCTAGCCCTGTATATTGGATCTTGCTAAAATGTTTGTAGAAGATGCAGCTACTCTCACCCGCATCGATTTCCAGTGGAGAAAACTTCATCATATGCAGTGGACACAGACCTCCGACACACTTGGACTGTGGGCAGAAATAGCCTCATACAGGGATACCACCGTTGAAAATCCTTTCCAAGATCTTACAGATTTAGCTTTAACTGTGCTCATTTTACCTCATCCAAATGCGGACCAGGAGCGTATTTTCAGTCAGATGGGAGTTATAAAATCAAATTGCGGAACAGACTGAGCATCAAGAGTTTGACAGCTGTTTTGACTATTAGATATGGAATGAAAAGATATGGCAAATGCTGTCATGATTATAAACTACCTAAGGATATTCTGCGAAAAATTGGATCACAGGAGGCATATACATGTTTCTTTCAATCATCCTCCTCATTCTCATCATCGCAGGAGCAAACACTGCAGGAAATAGCTACAGAAACTGAAGAGGAGTTGTTTGACTGGGATTTGGCAGATCTGGAATAAACTTCATTCTAATATTCAGTGATAATAATAAATTATAATATACTACTTTATAACATTTTGAATGAATACCGCCAGGGCTTGTTTTAGTGATTTCCCCCAAAAATATTATTGCAATTTGGTGCTTTTTTTGGCTCGAAAGTAGTTCTGATTGGGATTTGGCGGATCTGGAATAATCTTCATTGTAATATGAAGTGATAATAATAAATTATACTGTGCTACTTAGTTACATTTGTAATAAAAACAGTTGGTGCTTTATTTTTTGGTGCTTCCTAAAAAATTTTGGTGCTTTTTAGTGCTTTTTTTGGGTCGATTTTAGTGCTTTTTCCTCAAAGGGGGATGGCAACACTGACTCCAACACTCTTTAGAGAAAGTAAATACACATTAAATTACTGGATAATACAAGGGGGCTTCAAACCAACACCTTACAAGTGTCATAGAAATTACAATAACCAAGCCATTGTCACGTAACCTGTCAATATTGTTGTTAAGGATGCCAAGAGTGTTGACCACGTGACATCGCGGTGCAGATGAAAACGGTGACGTCATAGGGGCAGTTTAAAGATGGCACCCCACTTTTGACATGTACCAGTGTGAAGGTCCAGTATGGTGATGCATGTCTGTCAATTTAGCAAGTGAGTGGAGTAGGAAGTTGGACAACTTTTCGGTCCGGTGTAGAGGTACAGCAGATGATGCGTGAATGATTACACACGCGAATAAGACAATGTTTTTATTTTATACAGAAATTCAAGCACTTTATCGGCGCTGGAGGTCGGGCACTGAATGCAGTGATGACCACATGGAAAAATTATGCAATTGTTCTTTACTTTTTCAGAATATATTCACACACACAAGAAAACGAAAAACAAAGAACAAAAACATACATTTAAGATATAATATACAACCCTGACGAAACAAGAATAAGTTCCTATCATCACGAAATCAGTCTACATTTACTCGCAAATAAGAAGTTTTAAAATGGCTGTGTTGTGTGTGTATATACACTAGGATTTCTGTTCATTTGATAATTACTTTGTGATTGAACATGTAAACAGTCTCTTGTAGATGTGATCACATCTACTAAGTGTTGCAGAGGATGTTTGTTTTCTGCAATCCATACTGTATCATCTGCATATCTAATGTAATTGATTTTACGTCCCCCCAGTGGCGATATCTCTCATATCTTCTACATTTCTAAACAATATGTTCGCTTTATAGGGAAATAAGATCCGGAGACATTATACAACCGTGTCGCACACCTCTCTTAATAGTATGATATTGACCTACTTCATTATCAATCTTTATGACATATTGTTGTTTACAATATATGTTGTTATTAACTAGCCTAGGTCTTTCCCATCAATTTGTAGATCTGCAAGCATCTTCATCATGTTGACATGTCCGACTTTATCGAAAGCCTTTGTGTGGTCAATGAAGCACGGGTATAGATTATTGTTTACTTCTATTAGATTAGTTTAGTTTAGTTTAGTTTAGTTTAGTCGATGGATCAACATCACGGCACACGGGTGCAACCCATAAGTGCTCCGTTCTCCTCCTAACTAAAACCTGAGTCTGGAGAAACTCAGCTCAGTGCACGAACTCCGTAGCACCGGCGAGGATCCTCAAATACTTTGGGTAGATTTTTAACTCGAAATTTTGCCCGGGCAGCGCCGTTGGGCTACTCTTTTTTCGATTTCCAACTGCCAATGGATTGTTTACGTGTGCAACAATACACACGGGCGTCCGATCTCACTACCCAGAGACCAGGGGAAATTTTATTACTAGAAGTCCACGTGAAAAAATCCCAGTCCTCACCGGGGCCTGAACCCGGGACCTCTAGCACTCGAGGCGGACACCATACCTCGAGACCCGCAGCCCCTTCTATTCTATTACTTCTGTTAACGCTCTATTAATGTTCTCAGTAAATTCACAGCGTTGACTGTACATTTGCCTTCTACAAACCCACAGTTCAGTTCAGTATTACGAGGGGGAAAAAAAAAAAAGAAATTCGGCTTCGTTTAATCTGCTTCTGCAGCGTGGGTTATAATTGAGACCCGTTTCTGTGTGAATTTTGCTTACCTTTCCTTTCTTTCGAGTTATTCCAAAACACTCAAAACAGGACTGGTTATATTTTCTTCACCTTGATCTTCGGGTTCGGTTGGGTCTTATGGGGCTCTCGCTTACTGGCATTTTCATTATTGCGTTAAGTTCGTCCCGAGGACCGGTCCTGGGGAGGACTTGCCAGATTCAGTAGTCTCCCAGTTGTTGGTTGATGTTTTTCAAAAATGACGGGTCTTGAAAAGACATTGTTCTTCCCCTATTATATCACCATCCTTGGTCTTGCCGGCTGGCGTGGGTGATCACGCTTCTCCACAAATTGCTATCTATGACGGCATGGATGCATTCATGTGTTGACTCCCTTCCGTGCCATCATACAAGACTTATATCAGTCAATAAATCGCGCAGACGAGTAGCACTCTCTCGCTGTTTATACTTCACCCCGACACTGCAAGGTACAAGAGGAACATGATGATGATGATGAGATAAGATGAGATGAGTAGCTTTTGGGTGTATTCTTTTCATCTTGTAGTTTTCGTGTATTTGTATCGGTGTATGTTTGTGTGCTGACGAAGGTTTCGGCCTTAACGTCCATGTTTTTAAACTTGTAAACGTGTTCTAGCAAAGCTTACCGTCTAATTCTCGTGTTTTAGTGATTCATTCTTTGTTTAAATGTCAAGTATTTGAGCCATTGCTAGTCACCACGGATCACAGTTTTTAGTGACTTCCGGCAGGGACAGTTGTGTGCAAGTCATCGTTGTAGGCTTCCATCTCCGCTGTGTTTGCTGCTCGTCGAACTCGCTGTTTGTGGAAATATAATGGCTTTCTCCAACTTGCTGGCCTACAACAATATGAAGCAACCTTTGCAGGACTACCAAGCCCCGAATCAACACCATTTCAATCCATACGACTTCAACGGCGGGTTAGTTTTGTGCTTAGTTTGAGGCTGTCTTTTTTACTTTGGCTGCTTTACTTACTTACAGTCATTATTTTCATTTTAAACATTTTTGCCTTTATTTTTTTTAATTTAAAGTTTTCTTCTCCAAGTTGTTGCTCTGGCACTGATCTGACAGTGGTAGTAATATAGTATAATAAAATAACACCGACTAGTATTTCTAGTGTAGTGGCTGTCAATTAAAGAAATGAATCCGCGTACTAGGCATTCATTGTTGGCCTTCATAGCTTCATAGTGGTGGACAGGAGAAGGGAAAAAACATAGTAAATGAAAATGACAGAGACAACTATTTGTATTTATAGCCACATTAGTAACATTTTCTAAATTGCTTTTTAATTATATAACCTGCATAGTTGGATACCTCTTGAAAAAACAAATCCAATGGAACCGGCCGTAGTCAAGTCTGTAGGTCATTTCTAAGCCGAGATAATATATTGTTTTTGTGTGTCAGTTTATCATTTAATATAAACTATAAAAAGTATAATAAACAAAGCCGGTCTCTCTGGCTGAGGGGTTACACCACTTTCTCCGTAATCCCGTTTATCCACGCAGGGTCTCGCAGTGAGGCGAGAACTGGAAGCGGTTTGACCCGCGCTCGTGACTTGCGGGATAATGAGACGGCCGCTCTGAAAGCAATGGCAAACTACTGAGCGTAATCTTGCCAAGAAATCAACATATAGCTGAAAGATGCTGATGTTGACAGCGATGTCCTGTAAAGGATATGCAAAACATTTATTTATTATAATAAACAAATAGAAAAAAAAAACGATTTTGACCCTTTCACTTTTTGTTACCTACCTACACATTCACACCACAACTGTTGGTTACATTGATGCCAAGGAAGATTAACACTGCCGCTGTCTAACTCAAGGACAGATAACTACTGCCAGTTTATATATATTTATATACACGCACACAGATATATACATCGCCACATCATGCTGTGATGACGTCACTGCGCATGCTACTGCACGCACTGTTGTCAACGCGAGGTCATGAGGCAGAGATCCATTTTGACCACAGAATTTGCCTTACAAAGTTATCCAAAAATAATTGATTCCGACCGTGTAGAGTGATGAAAAATTACACATAAATACTAGAATGGATGTTGAATGCAAACATGCATTCATTATCATTTCATCACTCCGAATAGTCCAAAAGAATATTAAATGATCATCACTGGATTATGACACGGGAAACCGCTATTTTCCCGCCATTGAAATATCGCATTACGGCATCATAGCATGCGATCTTTATGATTTCAGTTTCGGATGTCACCTCCGACTTAAATAGTCAAAAATTACACAGTTGTGTAAAAATGGATGCTCAATTGAATTATTCATACTAGAATATCGTCTATATATAAAAATCAAAATTTACGAGTCAACTTACGGCTTAATATAGACAATCTCTTTATCTCCGTAAGAAGAAAAATTTGAGAAGCCAAGATGTATACATTCATAGACAATGGAGGGAACTACAATACTTGGTAATCGGTTTCTGTCTTAATGTGATCTTGAAATAATCACAGAATTTAACATCATGAGTATGCGTTACATCCCCATATCGGAGACACAAAAACAAATAACCGAAGGTCAACAAAAGAATTTCTGGTAAAATTCGGCAAACATGAACCGTAGTACCTAGCTATTTATTTGAACTCGACATTCCACCAAGATGAAGTATGTATGAATGATTACATGTCCATGTCCTGGAGTCTGGAACCAAACAAGTTAGATGTTTTGAAACAATTTCTTGGTTTACAAAATTTATAATCCCGCATACCGCGTTCAAAACACAGTTGCCGGAGATTTAGAAGCAGACCAATTTGCGTTGGTTTCCATACAATGGTATGACTCACACTATGAGTGCCGGTAGTTCAGAAAGCAATGGGAAACTACTGAATGTATACTTGCTCAGGAATCACAAACAGCCAAAGAATTCTGCAGTTGACTTCTACGTCCTGTAACGTTTACAGGACGTACAAGTCAACTGCAGAATTCTTTGGCTGTTTGTGTAGAGGTTATGCAACTAACTGAACATCAGTTAAACGCTCAGGTTTTGCTTCGGTGACTTTAGTATATTGTGTTACAGACACCTTTATTGACAGATCAAATAATAGTAGACAAAGTCAAAGCAAAAACATCGTTAGTCTGGACATTTGTGTCAAAGACCATGCCCACAATATTTCTAAATGTATCTAGAATTGTATGTTGTACACAAAATCCACTGCTATATGGGCTCTTGACTGTTTAAAAAATTACTGTAAGTGCCTTTTATTAATGTGCACCTGTTTGCAGAAAGAATATTGAAATAATAGAAATTGATTATATATTAAAAGCCATTCTTGCATAAAGGTGTATTATTAAGGATTTAACAGACTATAATTATACAGAGCCCCATCAGTTAAGATCATTTCCCTAAACATTGGTACACTTTTTTTTTGCATGACTCATTGAAGTTGTATGATAATTCAAAACTGCATATGTTCTAGTAAGTGCCACTATGATATTGCCAATAAAACTAATGTCATTGGATGCAGATGTTAACATTAATTTTTTTTTAAATAAAATTTCATTGTGGTTTCTTCAGCAAAACAATTTCTGATCTGATCATATACATACAAATAAACATGTTGCATGTTCTTTGCAGGACATTGTGATTAACCCCAGGTTGATTTTCTGGGCAATTGTATGTTTGCCATTGCTTTCTGAATGAGAAGTCAGTGTTAAAATCCAACTTAATGCCGATGTGTTTGTTGAAAATGCCTTAAAAAATGCCTTATGCTTCCTTACAACAATTCTGATTTTTTTTAGACTAATCAATAATAAATAATCAATGGCTGTCGTGTGTCTTTTAATACTAGACCTACGTTAGTCGTACGTATTCGGGTAGCGAACATGGGAAACTCTTGGCATAGGCCCAAATAGAATAGCTGTTGTTCCAGTGTTCAAAGGTCAAGATTGTTTGATCTGGTTATTGTCTGACTCTTAGCAACTTGCCTAATTGGACTTGTACTAAAATGCCTGGAAGCAAGTACTGTGGCAAACTGACAGCCTACTCCGGTGCCAGTGTCAGGCTGTATGTATTTGTTTATTTAATCATTAATCCATCATTTATCCGCATTATTCCATCATGATTACAGGCAATTGGTGTCCAGTCAGAGTCCCTGTTGCAAGATCTTTCACATTGCAGCTCTTCTTGATTCAGCCTCTGAGGTTTTCAGTCACTGCTGACAATAACTAAAGTAGGCTTCCTGACCGACAATAACTAAAGCAACCTTCCTGACAGACACAAACTACAGCAGACATCTTGACAGACAATATCTAAAGACAGACAGTGATCACAGCAGACTTCCACACAGATAATCATCATCATGTCCCATGGCGGTAAGCGTGGGCGGTCATGTTTTGCCATCTCACTCAATCACCAGAGTCGTGGTTCAGCTCAGTGTTCTTGTCTCTACCATACAACATGGCTTGGCCATCCAGGTAATTACTTCTCTGCTCTCCCATTTTTCTCTTACCCTCGATCTTGCCAGTTGTCACCAAGTTCTCCAATTTATTTCTTCTCATAACGGGACCAAAAAATTGTGATTGTCTATGTCTAATTTTTTAAATCAGTTTATGGTTTTCATTTGTTTCTAATGGGACTTGGTCATTCATTTTTCTGTCTGTCCATGGTATTCTTTGCATGTCCATGGTATTCTTTGCATTCTCCTCAGAAACCACATTTCCAGTCATCAGATGTTTTTTCAGCTTGTCTGCTCATTGTCCACGTTTCACATACAGACAATAACCATAGCAAACCAGACAGATAGTGACCACAGCGGGCTTCCACACAGACAACCACAGCAGACTTCAGACAGACAATAACCACAGCAGACTTCCACACAGACAATAACCACAGCAGACTTCCACACAGACAATAACCACAGCAGACTTCAGACAGACAACCACAGCAGACTTCCACACAGACAACCACAGCAGACTTCCACACAGACAATAACCACAGCAGACTTCCACACAGACTAGTAACTACAGCAAACTTCCACACAGACAATAACCACAGCAGACTTCTGACAGACAACCACAGCAGACTTCCACACAGACAATAACCACAGCAGACTTCCACACAGACTAGTAACCACAGTAAACTTCCACACAGACAATAACCACAGCAGACTTCAGACAGACAACCACAGCAGACTTCCAAACAGACAATAATCACAGCGGGCTTCCACACAGACAACCACAGCAGACTTCCACACAGACTAGTAACCACAGCAGACTTCCACACAGACAGTAACCACTGCAGACTTCCACACAGACAATAACCACAGCAGACTTCCACACAGACTAGTAACCACAGCAGACTTCCACACAGACAGTAACCACTGCAGACTTCCTGCCACTGCCACTGTCCCAGCCCATCCAGCATAATTTCTCTGTCTGCCACTGTCCCAGCCCACCCAGTATCATTTCTCTGTCTGCCACTGTCCAAGCCCATCCGGCATCATTTCTCTGTCTGCCACTGACCCAGCCCATCCTGCATCATTTCTCTGTCTGACCCTGACTCTTCTACCGTTGATCTTCTCAGTTGTCATGTTGTCACGTGCTTCCTGTCTCAGCACACAGCCAAAGAACACTATATAATGTTCTACTTTCATTACTCTTTTCCCGGCACTCATTGTTTGTTACTCTGGCAGTCCCAGGTATTGGCAACAGATATCTCATCATCCACATCTCCATTGTTACTCTGGCAGTCCCAGGTATTGGCAACAGATATCTCATCATCCACATCTCCATTGTTACTCTGGCAGTCCCAGGTATTGGCAACAGATATCTCAGCATCCACATCTCCATTGTTACTCTATCAGTCCCAGGTATTGGCAACAGATATCTCAGCATCCACATCTCCAGGTATTGGCAACAGACATCTCAGCATCCACATCTCCATTGTTACTCTGGCAGTCCCAGGTATTGGCAACAGATATCTCAGCATCCACATCTCCATTGCCTCCGAGCACTTCCTAATCTGTTAACTATACATGATTCATTGCCACGCAACAGAACAGGTTCTGTATAACATTTCAGTACTCTTTCTGGCATGTAATGATAGTGGCTTATTGCGTACATTGCAGTAGTTTCAAGTTACACACATGAAATATCCCATTCCACTTTGAAATTTCCCTGTTGCCCAAAATTGTTGGGAGGGGGAGGAAAGTGCCTGTGGATTGTTTAATGTTTAGTTTAGTCGACGGATCAACATCACGTTTCATGGGTATAACCCATAAGTGCTCCGTTCTCCTCCTAACTCAAGCCTGAGTCTGGAGAATCTCAGCTCAATGCATGAACTCTGCAGCACCAGCGAGGATCCTGAAATATTTTGGGTAGATGTTTAGCTGAAAATTTTGCCCTGGCAGCGCTGTTAGGCTACTCTTTTTCAATTTCCAACTGCCAAGGGATTTTTACGTGCGCAACAGTACTCACAGGCGTCCGATCTCACTACCCAGAGACCAGGGGGAATTTTGTTACTAGAAGTCTACATGAAAAAATCCCTTCCCAGGGCTTGAACCCAGGACCTCCAGCACTCGAGGCGGACAACATACCTCGAGACCACTCAGCCTCCCCCCCCCCCCCCCTCATTTGAAAGAAAAATAGAAAAAAAATATCTACCAGAACAAAGAATAAGATCTGCCATTTGAAGGAACAAAGACTAAGATCTACCATTTGAAAGAACAACAAAGAATAAAATCTACCATATGAAAGAACAAAAAAAAAAGATTTTTTCCATTTGAAAGAACAAAGAATAAGATCTGTACAGATAATAGTTTTTGTTGTCTCACAAAACCATGCTTTTTTGTTTATCTGACAGAACCATCTTGGCCATCGCTGGAGCAGACTATGCTCTGATAGCCACAGACACCAGACTCAGCCAAGGTTTCTCCATCCACTCCCACGACAACCCCAAGACATATCCGCTGTAAGTACTTTACTGTTGCCAGTAGCTGAGCACTGGGTCTGGCTAGTGGGTCCTACATCATCAAACAAGTGGGTATAAAGGCAAGAGGCTCTTGACTTCATTGTATCAGGTTTTGGCCCATATGGCTCGTCTCTGTCCACAGAGTGGCATTGAACAGGTCACAGAATCTGTAGCTGGTTGTACTTACTACAGCCAGTGGGTAGGATCATTCTTAGGCCATTGAGTGATTATTGGTTCAGTGTAATTACAGTAGAGTGTGTAGGTTCGGTGTGATTACAGTAGATTATGTGTAGGTTCAGTGTAATTACAGTAGAGTGTGGGTAGGTTCAGTGTAGTTACAGTAGAGTGGGTAAGTCTGTATTTAGATGAATATATGTTTATTAGCCTGAGAGAAATAATTTATTTCTACAGCAATTTCACAATTTTAATTTATGGTGATGGTATATTACTAGCATGATTTAGACCAGTGGTTCTCAACCTTTTTTGGTCCATGCCTCCCTTTACCATATGTTTAGAGCGTCACACCCCCCCCCCCCCCCCTTGAATTTCCTCCCTATAAATCTCCCCCTCACCCTTACACAGTATACATACAAATGGAAGCTAAATTTAATAACACATACTACAAGAAGTCTAGACATCTACATAAAACGTGATCTTCGGTTCTGCTTAGGTTACAAAACGAATTTCATTAGGGCGAGAAGTACAGAACCGTAAAATTTAGAGGGAAAAACAATATCAAGTAACTGGTTCTTGTATTAATGCGATCTTAAAATAATCTTAATTCTCTCCTTCTCCCCCCCCCCCCCCCCTTTGTTAAGAACCACTGATTTAGACAGTTGTCTTTTAGTGACCCAGAAGAGAGACCACTGTCTTGTTATGTTTCACACGAAAGAGAATTATCTTACTATTGCTGTCACATGACAGTTAACAGTGCATTATTTCTGTAATGTTCATCATGGCTTTGGGCACCGGCAGTAGGGTAGTGGCTAGACACTTGTCTGTTGAACCTGTGATCAAGGGATCAATCTACATTGAGGTGGATTCAGATGTTTCAGGTTGACCCGGCCCTAAACGGGTACCAGGACATGTCTGTGGAAGTAAAGGTGGTCGGCAAGATGCTAGCCACATCAGCCACGAGTGCTGGTTGGTCAATACAAATATTATCTAGCAACACATGTCAAATACGCCTTAAATGTGTGTAACGGACCGCTACTCACCAACCAGTGTTTGATCAGTCTGTTGATGTCTTGTCTGCTAGGTCCAGTAAAACAGTTCTGGGATGCTGTGGTTTCCATGGTGATGTCCTCACACTGACTAAGGTCATCTCAGCACGACTTCAGGTATGGACAGACTTCCTGTTTGCCTCGTTATGTGTTTAGTCGTTAGCCATGTCTTCATGGTGTTGTTTTGAGCAACTGTGATGTTTGCTTCTTACTGCTCTGTGTTGGTGGTGATGCTTTCTTCTCATTCTCTTGTGTTGTTTAGAGAATCTTCAAGTTCTGAAATTAATGTGATGTTTTCTGTTCATTTCTCTGAATGTCTGAAATTGTTGTGTTTTCTGTTCATTTCTGTGAAATTGTTGTGATGTTTTATGTTAATTTCTCTGAATATCTGAAATTGTTGTGACGTTTTATGTTAATTTCTCTGAATATCTGAAATTGTTGTGATGTGTTATGTTCATTTCTCTGAATATCTGAAATTGTTGTGATGTTTTATGTTCATTTCTCTGAATATCTGAAATTATTGTGATGTTTTATGTTCATTTCTCGGAATATCTGAAATTGTTGTGATGTTTTATGTTAATTTCTCGGAATATCTGAAATTGTTGTGATGTTTCATGTTAATTTCTCTGAATATCTGAAATTGTTGTGATGTTTTATGTTCATTTCTCTGAATATCTGAAATTGTTGTGATGTTTTATGTTCATTTCTCTGAATATCTGAAATTGATTTGTTTTATGTTCATTTCTCGGAATATCTGAAATTGTTTTTATGTTTTCTTCTCTTGTCTTGTGTTCTTCTCATTCTGTTATCTTGTGTGTCTGTTTAATATTCAGTGTTCTTTTTGTTGTCTTATTGTGTTCTATTATCCTGTATTCTCCTGGTTCACTTATCCTGTATTCTCCTGGTTCACTTATCCTGTATTCTTCTAGTTCACTTATCCTGTATTCTTGTTCTGTTATTCTGTGTTCTTCATTTTCTCATATTGTGTATGCTTCTTGTTCCTTTTTTTTCTGTTCTCTTATCCTATGTTGTTCTTGCTTTATAAACCTGTGCTCTTCTTGACAAGTCGGCTGTTACCTAGCAGCGCCGGTACATTTGACAGTTATACAGAATGCTGATCTTCCTTAGGATATGTCCCTGTTGCTGCATGTAACACACCTCAGGTGATGCTCCCAGCTAGAACTGTAGAGTTCATGCTCTGTGCCATGTAACACACCTCAGGTGATGCTCCCAGCTAGAACTGTAGAGTTCATGCTCTGTGCCATGTAACACATCTCAGGTGATGCTCCCAGCTAGAGTTGTAGAGTTCATGCTCTGTGCCACACATTCAGGCCGCTCTGTGGAGTCTGAGCCTTGTGGGATAATACCTGGTGCCATGAAGTTTGCTCTTGTCTTAAAACCCTGTTAACCTCTTCTTTGTTCCTGCTGTTTGTGCATTTACTTGTTCCTTTGTGTTTCACATATTTGTGTGTTTTATTTATTGACATATATGTTCATTATCAAAAACACCAGAGTCACATATTCACTGATTATAATCAGTGTAAAGTATCTGTTCACAGGTTCACAATTGTGTTATCATTTGTGTTCACAGGTTCACATTTGTACTTATAGGTTCACATTTGTGTTCACAGGTTCACATTTGTGTTCATAGGCAAACGTTTATGTCCACAGATTTTCGAGAAGGATCACAACAAACAGATGCCGACATCTTCGGTGGCAGCCATGTTGTCAACCATTCTGTACTACCGCCGTTTCTTCCCTTACTACACCCACAACCTGGTGGCTGGGCTGGATGACCAGGGTAGGTCTTCTGGTCTTCTCTACACTGTGCTTTTGTTCTCATTATAGTATTGGTACTATAAAAGTCTGTACACTTCTCTACACTGTGCTTTTGTTCTCATTATAGTATTGGGTGTTGCCCAATGGTGTGAATTCAATCCTCAGCTGAAAAAAAGGGGGGGGGGGTGTGTGTGTGTGTGTGCAGTGGTCTGAATTCTCAACGTCCAGCTCAGGGATTGAGGGATGTTTATTTTTTCTGGATTCCATTTGACCCTGGTGTCAGCTCCAGCCTATAAACTAGTTATCAGGGATTCCGTTTGGTGAGAAAGTGGTGTGGAAAAGAACTGCTGGAGACATCTCATTAGTCTATGACATCACTTGCTGCTACAAGGTGCAGTTTGTGGATAGTACATCAGTGTCCATGGCCACACAAAGTGGGAAACTGTGTAAGTGCATGTATGTGCACACACTTGAGGCAAATACAAATATGGGAGAAATGTTTATTGTCGCTGTAACAAGCTACGTGGAGGGTCCCAACTAGCCCGGTCACAATATTTCAAATATCTTCTATAGCCCTGGCTGGGATAGGTCTTTACCTGCCAATCCTCCTCCCGTTTTCCCTGGACACACTGTCACGCTTCCTTTCGACCTAGGGACCTATTTCCTGCAGTGTTCTTCTGGCTGACGCATAAATAACATGGCAGTCGTCAGAACAACTTGGAAGTAATTTTATTAACTTAATCAAGAACAGCGCAGGAACACATAAAGGCAGATAAACAGATAGATCTACACAGACACTACACTGGTAAAGTTCCTACACAGAGCCTCAAGTCGCCACAGTCACAGATCCAGCTTCAGATACTGTCTGATCTGTCCACACACTTCTCACCAAAGATGTCCGAATCTCCTTCCTTCTCCAGCAACTGGGTGTAGGTTCAACCGGCTTTTGTAGAATCCAAGCGACTGGTGTGTTGAGGACTTCTGTTCATTGTCATCTGAATTAGTTCGGTACTAGGTCTTCACTGACCTATGAAAGGCTTTAGTGTTGCCGATAAGGTGAGGTGTTTGTGAAGGATAATGGATGGGTCCTTTTAATGTCCGGTATAAAATGGGTAGGCCCGAAAATCACTCTCAGGCTCCCTCCAGACAACAACTGCTCTCAGGCGTATGTTGTTAAAACAAAACCGGCAATGCACCAGTCATACAAACTGTCCTTGCCTCAAGACCTGCACCTTGCCTCTGTCTCAGAGTTAAGCACACCAAACCTTGAGTTGGCCTCGTTGGACATATTGGCGTTAGCCTAGAAGCACTGGTGATAATGTCCCTTAGAAGACATAGTCACTTCCCATAGAAGAGGACCCTGGAAATGATAAACAAAACCTGAGCGACTGGGCTGACTCATGTATCACACAAATACACTATATTTAATACCTGAATGACTAGGCCCGCCCTGTCAGGTAGCCCCGGGATTGGCCACGTCCGGGTTTGAGTAGACCTCCAGCTGGACGAAGTCCGGTTGTCTTTTTGGTCACAAGACACACCCTCCACACTCATACCAAGCCTTTATTATAATTGGGCACATTCATTCCCATGCTTCCCTCTCACTTGCAAACCATGCCTTTCTCACCCGCAAGATCTTGTGGTGTGGTGCGCCCAGTAATCTGTGTGTTACATCTCATTACCTAATAGTATAGTAATGGGGTTGTATGGCACGCAGTGTAGTTCCCCACTCCCTGCAAGAATAGGAAAGAAGATACTACCCCCTCCCGGCTCTGCTCTTGTTTGAGCTGTCGCCGCAATGTACCAGCAGTGCCCCACAGAACACATAGATTTAGCGGAATGCAGGTTCTCTAAATGAGATAAAGAAGTCCATTATCTTCCCCACATCATCCCATCTAGTAACAGATGAAAGAGATAGTCCTGTGAATGGCCTCTTCTGGCTCAAGAAGATAGATCAGAGATTGGTGTACCCCATCCCCAAGAATACCATAGCCATCCACTGAGTATATACAACAGAAAGATGACAATCTGTCCAATTCAAGCCGTAGACAGAAAGATAGCAACAGCTCATCTGACGCCAAGAACAAATGAAATCCTCTTGGGAGATATATGGTTCAGATTCACTTCCCCGGCTATGCCAAGGACAAGACGCGCAGCCAGATCGGCTAACGGTCACCCAACTCGTCATTGGTTATGATTGGCCTTTCGCCAATTCATCTTCCCCTTCAACACATTGTATATTTATAACTCCATGTTTGGCTGGAGTACCCACAACCCAAGCCCTACCTTTCTTCACCACTTCAGTAGGATGTTGCATCTCTGTCCCAATCTTCAAATCGACTTGACAAGATGCCACTATCCAACGGTAGGTGTGTACACGGCCATGAATTCCTTAGCAGCCGCACCAGCGCACATTTGGCGCAAGGCGCTCCATCGGGTTTACCCGAGGTGAAAGACATTGGCTACTTGCTCCATGTAAAGATTGTGATAGGAAGATAACCCAAAGAACCATCTTTCATGGAGATTTGAGAGAACAAGAGAACTGAGAGCTTCCGAAAGCTGTTTCCCCCCTGTCTACCCAAAATAAAAGAATGCATAAGGACATGGACCACTGGCGTTTCGCTACATAGGCCCCCTCTTAAGAAAGTCGAACCCTACGAACTTTCTACTGTCAGTGGTTCTGTTCGAATGACCCCACCCTCACATTCAACCATAGGATGCCGTGATAAAAAATCTGCTCCCACATTCTCCCTTCCGGGGATGTATTCGACCGTGAACTGATACGGTTGTAGGAGCAATGACCCTCTCATCAACCTCGCATTCAGTTTCTTAGAAGTTGCCAAGAACGTCAGAGGTTGATGGTCGGACTGCACTTTGAACTGGACTCCATACAGATAAGGTTGAAATTTCTGTACCGCCCACACTAGAGCTAGACATTCCCGTTCGACGGTGGAATAATTCCGTTCGGCGGGTAACAGTTTTCTACTGGCATACGCCACCGGACACAACACCGAAGGATTATCTCGCCCTTCCTGCAACAGAGTTGCTCCAATCCCTATGTTACTCGCGTCGGTTCTCAGAACAAACGTTTTCTCCAAATTCGGGAGTTGCAAGACTGGCCTATCCACCAACGCCTGTTTCAGCTTCCCATAAGCCTCTTCACAGCTCGGGGTCCAGACTATAGGATCTGGCGATCCTTTCTTCAGGGTTTCGGTTAACGGCGCTCCAATTTCGTTGAACTTTGGAATGAATTTCTGGTAAAACCCACACAGAGACAAGAAAGACCTAACATCCTTTTTGGATTTCGGACGGGGTGCGAGACGGACCTTCTCAATATTCTTTTCTTCCGGTACCAGTCCCCCTGGGGTAATAGTGTGACCCAGAAATTCCAAGGATTGATATCCAATCATGCATTTGGCTGGACGGGCGGTTAACCCCTCCTCTTTCAATCTTATGAAGATCTTTTCCAAGGATTTCAGGTGATCTTTCAGATTGTCAGACGCGATGAGAATATCATCCATAAACGAGACGACAGAGGGATCCCTTAAAGGGTCTAATAACTTTCTCATCATGCGTGTGAACACACTGGGCGCATTGCTCAGCCCAAAAGGCATCACCTTAAATTCGTAATGGCCACTCGGAGTACTGAAAGCGAGCATGGGCCGAACCTCAGGCTTCACAGGGATCTGATAATATCCCCGGCTTAAATCAATTTTTGAGAAGTACTTTGCCCTATTTAATCTGGCAAACAATTGATTTGTGTTTGGTAACGGCTCAACTTGGAATGTCGTACAACTATTTAAATGCCTGTAATCAATACATAAGCGGTGTTCCCCGCTTGGCTTCCTCAACAAGACAACCCCGGCATTATAAGGAGAAGTCGAAGGAGTGATGATGTCGTCGTCCAGAAGCTTCTGGATTTCAGTTTCCAGGGCCTTCTCTTTCGAAAATGGCACTGGATATATTTTCTGGCGAACGGGGTCTTGGGTAGTCAGAGTCATATCAAACTCGACCAACCCTGTCCGCCCTGGCCGATCGGTAAGAATCTGCTGATGGGACTCCAACAAACGGATGACACGGTCTGTTTCTTCAGCCGACAGATCAGGATTTATATGTACATCCCTATAGGTTTCCCCAGGTTGTAATGGATACCCCCTATCCGTTTCTTCGCCCGATTCAGTTTCCATCGCGACCGCCATAGTCATGAGTGGGAGAGAAGTACCATCAGATCGTTCTTCATACTTTTTGAGAAGGTTAATGTGGAAGATTTTGGATTTCCCCCTGATCCGGATGGCATAGTTGGTGCGGGAGACAACCCTTTCCACCCTGCCAACCAATCTCGAGTTTATTGGAACCTACTGGAAGTAACAACAGAACCCGATCCCCCACCTTAAGAGACCTATCTTTCGTCCTTCTATTGTAGTAGGCCGCGTGTCTCTTTCTGGCCGCCCTCAGATTCTGAGCTGCCAAAGCCCAACCCGTCTGGAGTTTCTTCTTTAACTCTTCGACGTATTTATATGAGGATACAGCTTCTTCAGAAGTTTCCTCCTCTGTCCAACATCTCAATAAGGCTTCTAAGGGACCCTTGATTGGCCTCCCGAATAGTAGAGTGGCTGGAGGCAACCCGGTCGACGGGTTCCAAATGTTGCTGTATGTAGCCGAGGCGCGGTGTTGGGGTGAGCGCCCAACATTGCTCAAATACCTCAATGGCTCGTGAATACATAACCTATGCAGCAAAAGTCCAACTCCTGGCCTTCACGTGGCGGGCCTGTTTAAACTAACAGGAGAAGGGGCGACGGCGAGTCTCTGGCGCCGGAAAATAACCAGTATGCTCTAGATGTGTATGCACGGACATGCATGCGCAGACAGGCGTGTGCGCGCGTACACATCTACACTCGAGTGAGACCACAGTCTGCTCTAGCAAAGAAAGGTGCTGAAGACGGAGGCAACCAGCCAAGAGGCGCACCACAGAAATCAGGATGCCACGCAATCACGCAAAATGGAATATGTCGACTACTGCTAATCGTTATGGTGCTCGCCCTGCTTTGGACCCCCAGGCAGGTGCAGTGCCGGGCCCTATGTCTCGAAAGGGTCCAACCCCAACTACTGGAGGTCCTTCTCAGATGTCCTGTGGAGCCAGGGGACATGAGAATAGGACGACTGGCCATACTAAACTAAGACTTAAAATAATGCACTGGAATGCGGAGGGAGTCAGCAACAAAAAAGTTGAATTAGAAAACATCCTGGACAAAGAGAAAGTAAGCATATGTTGCTTGCAAGAAACTCACCTCAATGAAAATATAGCCTTCAAAATCAGAGGCTACCAGTGTTACCGATCTGACCGAAAGAACAGGCGAAAAGGTGGGATACTGACCCTTGTAAGAAATAACATCATGGCTTCCCAAATCAAAGTCTACATGGAAGGGGCTGAGTATCAGACACTTAAACTTAAGACAGGTAATAGAGATCTACATCTGATCAATTACTACTGTCCAAGTGACCGCCCACAGGCACTGGACACTCTACCACTAAAAGAAAAAATGATTGTGTGTGGCGATTTCAACAGCCACTCGCAGAGCTGGGGCTATGATCACATGGACCAGAGAGGAGAGAGACTGGAAGACTGGCAAGATGAGAATAGATTCATGTTGATTAACAAGCCGTCCGACCCACATACTTTCTACTCGAGATCATGGCACTCTTCAACTACACCTGACCTGGCTTTTCATTCACCAGACCTGGAGTGGAACATTACACGAACTGTTGGGAAACAACTTGGTGGCAGTGACCATCGGCCAGTCTTTCTAACCGTAGAAAATGAGCTTGTAAGTGAAAGCAGCACCCTCTCGAGGTGGAACTACAAGAAAGCAGACTGGGCAATGTACAAGCATCGCACCAGCATACTGGTTAGAAACCTGAACACTGAGAAAGACATAAATAAAGCAGTTGAAGAGTTTGGGAAATGCATACTACAGGCAGCGCGAGAAACAGTACCAAGAGGAGCCCGTAAACAATATAAACCCTACTGGAGTAGTGAACTGGAACAGTTGCATAATGATGTTGAAGTGTGTAGAAAGCAAGCAGAGGCCACACCCAGCCAAGAGCACCACAATAAATTCCAGCATGCAAAAGCCAAATTTCAAAGGGCCAAGCTGCAGGCTAGACGGAAAAGCTGGCAGGAGAAAACGGAGTCTCTGAACTTTGAAAGAGACACAAGGAAATTGTGGAAGCTAATAAAACAGCTTAATGACGAGGGCACAGGGAGAAACTCAAAAATTGCACTACATAAAGATGGAAAAATCTTAACAAGAAAGCAAGCAGCTGACCATTTTGCGGACTCGTTCGCACAAGATAGCAATATCAAAATTAGTCCAGAGAATCAACAAGAGATTCGAGAGAAACGACAACATACAGGACAGAAGGAAATAGTACATGAGGTTCTGGAGGCACCCATCACAATCAGCGAACTGGAGCTAGCCATATCAAAACTGAAAATGAGAAAGTCACCAGGAGCTGATGGTATCTCCAATGAAATGATCAGGAACCTAGGAACAGAGGCCAAAACAAAGCTGTTGCAGATCTTCAATAACAGCTGGACCTTAGGCAGTGTTCCACAAGCCTGGAGAGAAGCAATCATGATACCCCTCCTAAAATCAGGGAAAGATGGTTCCATTGCCTCTAGCTACAGACCAATTAGCCTCACCAGCTGTCTCTGCAAAACACTGGAGCGCATCATCAATCACAGACTGCAGTGGTACATTGAAAGTAAAAACATCCTTGTGCCACAGCAGGCTGGCTTTAGGCAGTGCTACTCTACGGAAGATCAGACAACCTACCTCTCTCAAGAAATTGAGGATGCATTCCAAGAGAAGAAGCTGGTGCTTGCGGCATGGATAGATCTGAAGAAAGCCTTTGACAAAGTCTGGAAAGAAGGTCTGATGAAGAAACTGAGAAACTGCAAAGTCAATGGAAGAATGTACAAATGGGTGAAAGCATACTTGCACAACAGAAGAGCCCGAGTACAGATAGACGGACTCAAGAGCAAGAAAGTACTACTGCGTCACGGTGTCCCCCAGGGCGGAGTCTTGTCCCCCACACTTTTTCTAATCTTCATCAATGATCTTGTTGCTCACCTACCGCATGGAATTAAAGCGGCAATGTACGCCGATGACCTGGTTCTATGGAGCACAAATGAATATGCATCAGTGGCCACCAGATTGCTACAAAGAGCTGTAGATACATTTGCTGCATGGGCAAATAGATGGTGTGTCAGCATAAACACTGACAAGTGCAGCACCACCCTATTTACCCTCTCTCCAAAACAAAAGGCAGGGATCATCCAGATAAATGGAACACCCCTAAGAGAAGATAAAGAACCAACATACCTTGGAGTAACATTTGATGGCAAGCTGACATGGAGAAAGCACATCAACAAAGCAGTAGCAAAAGCCAGAAGGAAAATAGCCATCCTGAGAAAGCTAAGTGGAACCACATGGGGAGCCAGTACGAAAATACTTAGCAAAGTTTACCAACAGAGCATACGACCACACCTGGAATATGGGTCAACTGCGTGGTGTTCAGCATCAAATACCACACTACAAGAGCTGGACAAGGTGCAAAATCAAGCACTTAGAGTCACCACAGGAGGGATGAGATCAACCCCTATAGTGGAAATGGAGAAGATGGGGAGGACACAGGCACTGAGTGAGCGCAGAGATACGAAAACGCTAATACAAGCAGAAAAGTTCCTCAGCTTGCCAGGCCACCCTATGAAGAACAGATTTGAAAACCTAGCTATGGGGCGGTTGAAAAGAAGTAGTTTTATCCACCAGGCCAAACGACTCTGCAGAGAAACCACTGATCTGCCCACAGTTGGTATCCCCCTAACAACTATTCCAGAGCGAACTCCATGGAAAGATGAGCATAGACTATCATTACAAATCCAGACAAAAGTGAGAGGAATATTTGACAAGGAAAAACAGAACAGTGTGCAGCGCAGAACAGCCACTCTCAGCTTCCTTGATGAAGAATACCCACAGGACCTCTGGATCCGAGTCTACACAGATGGGTCAGCACAAAATGCTGTTCGAAATGGAGGAGCGGTAGTGTACATAGAATACCCAAATAATACTAGGGACACAGCCAGAGTACCGACAGGAAAGTACTGCCATAACTATGATGCCGAAATTGAGGCAATCAAGATAGCAACAGAGAAATTACTAAATAACAGCAATGGTACACAACCTGTGGTGCTACTAACAGATGCAAAATCAGTACTCGAGGCGCTCCTCTCTGGGAAATTGCCAGTACTAAGGACACTACTTTCTGAACTTAGCAGTCAGCATAAAGTCACCATACAGTGGATACCATCCCACTGTGGAGTACCCGGAAACGACAGAGCTGATCAATTGGCTAAGGAAGGAGCCAAAGAGGAACAGCCTGATGTGCCCGTTACATACCACCAAAAGAAAAGAATGATCAAATCAGTCAGAAAGCCACCAAAACCTGCTCAAGATGACTACCACATTATGGACAGACCAGAACAAGTCATTATTCTGCGCCTCAGAACAGGACACAATAGATTACGCAACCACATGTATACAAAATTCAAGATTGGTGAAACAGCCATGTGCACATGTGGATTGGCGTCGCAGACAGCAGAGCACATACTCCAAGACTGCCCAAAATATAACATATCTAGGCAAACCTTCTGGCCTAGAGAGACGACGGTGGAAGATAAACTCTATGGACCACTGTGTGAACTGAAAAAAACAGTTCAATTCATGCAAGAGACGACATTGCAGATATAGACATATTTCAAGCGAACGAAAGAAGAAGAAGAAGAACCCGGTCGACCCATGGGGAACCTCCCGATAGGCGAACAAGGCGGCTGAGATATACTCATCCCATCTGTCTGGTTTCTCTTGTGCCAGCTTCCGAAGCATGGTCATCAAGGTACCATTAAACCTCTCTACTTGCCCATTAGACTGAGGGTGATATGGGCTTGTGTGAATGTGGTTGGTCTGGAAGATACGAAAGACTTCTTCCATCAGCTTACCACAGAACTGAGACCCATTGTCCGTTAGGATCTGGTTGGGAAATCCCAACCTAGTAAAGGTCTCCATCAGTGCATCAGCCACTCGCTTAGAGTCGATTGTGGCCAAAGGTATCGCCTCGCCCCACATGGAACAGCAATCCACCATCGTGAGAATGTACTTATTCCTCTTCCTAGTCCTAGGAAGAGGACCAACAAGATCGATGGCAACTCTCTCGAAAGGAGAGTTCATAATGGGCATGTCTCCCAGAACTACCGGAGCTGTCCAGTGTTTTGGTGCCACACGCTGGCACTCTGGGCACGACTTGACGTACCTACGCACGTCTCCCGTAATCCCTGGCCAGTAGTAATGGCAGGAAATGCGCTGGAGAGTTGCCCCGACACCCATATGTCCACTGAAAGAAATGGTGTGTCCCATATGAAGAAGCTGTTCCCGATAAGCCTTAGGAACCACCAGCTGTCCATGCTGGTGATCCTCCACTCCGGCTCTCCGGTACAATAACCGATTCTTCATATAATACTGGCCCCGTCTTGGGGGGTCAGAACCTTTTGGCAACTGGTTGAAGCAAGGTTGCAAAGTAGCATCCTGGCTTTGAGCATCTCGTAACTCCCCAGGCAAGGGATTCACAATCAAGGCCGGCGTCTGCTCATCCTCCAATTGATATCTGGTTTGCATTGCCCCTACGTACATGGGTTCGGTTGGAATCCCTAGAAAGACGTAGCGACAACCCAAGATCATTGGGAAGAT
This sequence comes from Cepaea hortensis, assembly GCA_963921405.1. Lineage (NCBI taxonomy): Eukaryota > Metazoa > Mollusca > Gastropoda > Stylommatophora > Helicidae > Cepaea > Cepaea hortensis. Next base: position 4,923,743 of record OY992883.1, on the reverse strand, counting down.
AGGATCTAGCAGAACGGCTGCCTGTATAGTGCCGGTAACATATTTTGATTTGATGTCCACCTTCGCAATTGGAAGAGACATCGCTACCGCACTCTTTGTCGCCGTTTGAATCTCAATAGATTCCCCGGTTAGCTGCTCTGGGCTCACTAAATGTGATGAAATTACAGCCTCAAACTGCAGACCTGTGTCGTAGAGACACTCAACTAGTTGACCGTTCACAAGTACCGTTTCTACTACTGGTGGTTTTTCTAAATCTTTGTTCCCAAGATCCCTCCCTTCTACCTCCTTGTGAGACCCTTCCCCGGTTTCTACAAGACAAGCAGCATAGTGAGAGTCTTTCTGTTTACGCCGGCAATCTACCGTATTGTGTGTGGGAGATTTGCAATAGGCGCACCACTTTTCACTCCACTTTCTTTTAGGAGATCCAGGTGGACTCTTACCAGAGGGTTTCTTACTAGGAACTTTATCGAAGGGATCCTCCTTCTTGGTGTGAGCTGTTTTAGGGTTCTTCTTCTTTCCAGCCCATGTGTCTGGTGGTCGGGGATTGGGTTGTGACAATTCCCCATTATCCCCATGAGCTAGCACATACCTTTCCGCCAACGTGTTCACTATGTCCAACCTTTCTGCCCCATTTTCAAGCAAGAAGGTTTGCAATGGCTTAGGCATCATTCTCTTCATTTGGTCCACGACCACCAATTCTTCCAAACTTTCATATTCGTTAGCAAATCCAGCTAAAGACATCCACTTCAAAAGGTAAGACTTCAATCTGACACTGTAGGCTGCGAACATCTCTCCTGGCTCTCTCTTCGACTTTCTGAACTGTTGTCGATAAGTATGAGCTGTCATCTGGAACCTTTTCAAAAGTGCTTTCTCCAGAGCTTCATAGTCATTCTCCATACCAGGTGGCAACCTAGAATAGACCTCGTACGCGGTCCCCCTCAGGCCCTGTGAGAGTTTCAAGTTCCATTTCCCTCGCTCCAATCCCATAGCCAAAGCCATCGACCGAAATCTGTGAAGATACTGGTCGATCTTATCTTTGTGTTCATCGAACGGGAGTAATGGGAACTTCATTGCCTGGTATGGACCGCTACCAGAAGTTGTTGAGTCAGGGAGAACTGCGTCTCCCACTGCACCGTCTCTTTCCTTGGCAGTTTGAGCTTTCAGCTCCAACTCTCTCATACGGAACTCATGGTCTCTGACTGCCTGCTCGGCCTCCATTTTCCTAGCCTCAGCCTCCATCCTCTTAACCTCAGCCTCCGCCTCAATCCTCTTGGCTTCGCGCACAGCCTGTCTGTAGTCTCTTTCCACTTCCTGCACATATTTCTGTAACTCCGCTCCATCATATCCCATCTCACGCCCTGTAGCCTGTACGTCAGCGACATTAAACCCAGCTGATGCCATCTTAAACCCAGAGGGCAAGGGACGAGGTAATTGTCTAATAAAATTTCTCTCACAATTACACAACAAGTTACATTACACGACCACAACACGTCGTATGTCGGTCAGTCTGTGTCAGGAAGAGTATAGACAATAGCCAGGCACGGTAGGCAGAACCTATTGATAGAAGACAAGGATATCTGTCCCCTATCACTAAATCAGCCAGAACTCCACCAGGATTTCAACTATCCCGGGACGAGCCCCCAGAAATTGTAACAAGCTACGTGGAGGGTCCCAACTAGCCCGGTCACAATATTTCAAATATCTTCTATAGCCCTGGCTGGGATAGGTCTTTACCTGCCAACCCTCCTCCCGTTTTCCCTGGACACACTGTCACGCTTCCTTTCGACCTAGGGACCTATTTCCTGCAGTGTTCTTCTGGCTGACGCATAAATAACATGGCAGTCGTCAGAACAACTTGGAAGTAATTTTATTAACTTAATCAAGAACAGCGCAGGAACACATAAAGGCAGATAAACAGATAGATCTACACAGACACTACACTGGTAAAGTTCCTACACAGAGCCTCAAGTCGCCACAGTCACAGATCCAGCTTCAGATACTGTCTGATCTGTCCACACACTTCTCACCAAAGATGTCCGAATCTCCTTCCTTCTCCAGCAACTGGGTGTAGGTTCAACCGGCTTTTGTAGAATCCAAGCGACTGGTGTGTTGAGGACTTCTGTTCATTGTCATCTGAATTAGTTCGGTACTAGGTCTTCACTGACCTATGAAAGGCTTTAGTGTTGCCGATAAGGTGAGGTGTTTGTGAAGGATAATGGATGGGTCCTTTTAATGTCCGGTATAAAATGGGTAGGCCCGAAAATCACTCTCAGGCTCCCTCCAGACAACAACTGCTCTCAAGCGTATGTTGTTAAAACAAAACCGGCAATGCACCAGTCATACAAACTGTCCTTGCCTCAAGACCTGCACCTTGCCTCTGTCTCAGAGTTAAGCACACCAAACCTTGAGTTGGCCTCGTTGGACATATTGGCGTTAGCCTAGAAGCTCTGGTGATAATGTCCCTTAGAAGACATAGTCACTTCCCATAGAAGAGGACCCTGGAAATGATAAACAAAACCTGAGCGACTGGGCTGACTCATGTATCACACAAATACACTATATTTAATACCTGAATGACTAGGCCCGCCCTGTCAGGTAGCCCCGGGATTGGCCACGTCCGGGTTTGAGTAGACCTCCAGCTGGACGAAGTCCGGTTGTCTTTTTGGCCACAAGACACACCCTCCACACTCATACCAAGCCTTTATTATAATTGGGCACATTCATTCCCATGCTTCCCTCTCACTTGCAAACCATGCCTTTCTCACCCGCAAGATCTTGTGGTGTGGTGCGCCCAGTAATCTGTGTGTTACATCTCATTACCTAATAGTATAGTAATGGGGTTGTATGGCACGCAGTGTAGTTCCCCACTCCCTGCAAGAATAGGAAAGAAGATACTACCCCCTCCCGGCTCTGCTCTTGTTTGAGCTGTCGCCGCAATGTACCAGCAGTGCCCCACAGAACACATAGATTTAGCGGAATGCAGGTTCTCTAAATGAGATAAAGAAGTCCATTATCTTCCCCACATCATCCCATCTAGTAACAGATGAAAGAGATAGTCCTGTGAATGGCCTCTTCTGGCTCAAGAAGATAGATCAGAGATTGGTGTACCCCATCCCCAAGAATACCATAGCCATCCACTGAGTATATACAACAGAAAGATGACAATCTGTCCAATTCAAGCCGTAGACAGAAAGATAGCAACAGCTCATCTGACGCCAAGAACAAATGAAATCCTCTTGGGAGATATATGGTTCAGATTCACTTCCCCGGCTATGCCAAGGACAAGACGCGCAGCCAGATCGGCTAACGGTCACCCAACTCGTCATTGGTTATGATTGGCCTTTCGCCAATTCATCTTCCCCTTCAACACATTGTATATTTATAACTCCATGTTTGGCTGGAGTACCCACAACCCAAGCCCTACCTTTCTTCACCACTTCAGTAGGATGTTGCATCTCTGTCCCAATCTTCAAATCGACTTGACAAGATGCCACTATCCAACGGTAGGTGTGTACACGGCCATGAATTCCTTAGCAGCCGCACCAGCGCACATTTGGCGCAAGGCGCTCCATCGGGTTTACCCGAGGTGAAAGACATTGGCTACTTGCTCCATGTAAAGATTGTGATAGGAAGATAACCCAAAGAACCATCTTTCATGGAGATTTGAGAGAACAAGAGAACTGAGAGCTTCCGAAAGCTGTTTCCCCCCTGTCTACCCAAAATAAAAGAATGCATAAGGACATGGACCACTGGCGTTTCGCTACAGTCGCCTACACTTAAGGTAGGAGAGGAGCAGCAAAGACAGTCTGACAAGTCATCTCTCTCTCTCTCTCTCTCTCTCTTCTCCCCCCCCCCCCCCCTGTGTGTGTGTGTTTTTGTTTTTTTGGGGTGTAAGTTCAGTTGTGTACAGATGATCCTTGCTGCCCTCCGGACATGTCCATAGGTGTTCCTTGGCAATAAATTCATCATCATAAACGTATTAACTATGCAAGTTAGATGTTGATTGGTGGGTCATCTTCTTGTGCACTTGATGTGTTGCTCTGTTCTGTCCATTCCAGTTTAAATCCTAATATTTGTATTTTAAACTCTGATGTTGATTAATTTATGTATACTTCAGTATGCAGCCCTGTCAGGTGTTAGTCAGATATGACATTTAGTCTGTAGGATAAGGCTTGTAACCTCCCAATTGAGCTCTTCCATCTGAAGCCAGTAAGTATACAAGAATACATGGTCTATTTCCCTTGACACCCTAAAGTAGAAGTTAGTTAGTCGACAGACCATTCTCATTGCACATCGAACCATTCAGTCCATAAGTGCTCCGATCCCCTCCTCAGAAAATCCCGCAGCGTATAGCGGTTCACGGCACCAGTTCTGTGTTGGTTTGTCAGATTCCAGCGTCAACAAAGTGACACAAGATCAGCGGCTGCAGTACCTGGATGGCATTCAGAGTCCAACCTCATCACAAGCAACATCATCGCATCATTGGCTCCCGGCGTAGTGTTCTTGTTTGGTCACGCCTCTTTTAATTTACTGTTCTTGCAGTCTGACCAAGGTTGTAGATTCCCAGTCATCTAGAGCAGAAGAGGAGAGATAGTTTAGCAATACAAGACATTATTTCTCCCATAGGTATAAGATAAGGGTTTTATCTTAACCCTGAGTTAAAGCATCTTCATCTACATCCTAGATGAGAGGTGCAGCAACAAATAATGAAATGATTCTCTGACTCCGCCTGTTGGAGGAGTGTGAGCTGGCTACAGGAGCCCTCTGGGGAGCTGTGGTGGTGCAGTGGCTAGATTGGTGGTCTCCCAGTTGGAGAAAGGCTGCCAGCATGTAACTGACCACTTCATCCTTCCAGTCTTGACTAGTCTGTACAAATATGGGGCTAGACTGGTGGTCAGGGCTCCCGGTTGGAGAAAGGCTGCCAGCATGTAACTGACCACTTCATCCTTCCAGTGTTGACTGTTCTGTACAAATATGGGGCAAGAACCATGTACCCAATATGCCCCAAGACATGTCAAAGTCTCCTTGACAAGAACTTCCTAGTTCATCTTGAAGCGTGGCCCACATCTATCTCATTCATTGGCCTCCTATGCTTTACTCTCACTCTTTCTCCCATCTCTGTCTACATTTCTTGTCTCTGTGTCATTTTGGTATTTTTCTAGGTGTTCATACTCTGTCAACATCTGATTATCTCATTAATTGATTATAGATTTGGATTACTCACATTGTGAGTGTGTTTAATTGTGATTTCCAGATATCTGTTGATGCTGTGTAATAATTGCTGTTTGTGTCTTGTTGTAGGAAAGGGATATCTGTTGATGCTGTGTAATAATTGCTGTTTGTGTCTTGTTGTAGGGAAGGGATATCTGTTGATGCTGTGTAATAATTGCTGTTTGTGTCTTGTTGTAGGGAAGGGATGTGTCTACAGCTTTGATCCTGTAGGGTCCTACGAGAGAGAGGTCTTTAGGGCTAAAGGCTCGGCATCATCCATGCTGCAGCCTCTCTTGGACAACCAGGTAACAATAACACATTTCGCATTATAACAACTGTTTTGTGACAAGTTAATCCAGCAGGTAGTCCACATTATATGTCTATTTAATTCCTTACGTAGTTTCTCACGTCTCAACTCTCAGCATTAAGAATGTGCGTAGACCATGCCAGGTGTTTTTAATTATCAGAAGATTCTTCCTCTTATTTTGTTCGCTTGAAATTTGTCTATAACTGCAATGTTGTCTCTGGTATGAGTTTAACTGTGATCAGATGATGTTATATGCGTTTTGCAAGCAGTACGTGTATGTTGGTTTCATGTTGACCACGTCGGCTGTTGTGTGTCGACCCGGTCTAAAATATGAAACTAGCCCCGTGTACCCAGTAAACCTCTGGGTGTGTAAATGGGTACTTTACTTTTTATGTATGGAATGTGTTTTGCCAATACTTGGTTGCCTGTTATGAACTCTGACATGCTGATACATAGGTCTGGGTAGTTGTATTTGTATAGATGGTGTGTCAACCTTTGCTGGCTGTTGGTTATCACTTTCTACACCAATAATCAGGGGTTGTAGCAGACTGGGGAAACCCGCCAGCATCAATTTACTATTTCATGGCTGGGAATAAACCCTTGATGAATAAAACAGAGAAACCATGAATTTTGCCCAAAATAACTGGGAAATTGAAAATTACATGGAAACATGGTCTGTTTGGGTTATTCTCAGATGACATCTGTAATACATTCAAATGTGTGAGGGAGGTTCCGGTAAATAGCAAGTGCCAGATAAATCATCTCACCACCCTATGTGTGCCAGATGGTAAAATCTAGCAACAAAAGAGAAATAACTTCATCAAACGACCTGCATTACAGATATAGGGACTTTCTTGCCAACAAACCTGCACAAGTATAAATGATCACAGATTTTGACATCATCATCTGTGCTCATCTTCTAATAGAGCATGGGCACCTGGCCAACTCGCGCCAAGCCATTTGTAGACTGGTTCGTGATTGGTAGAATTGTGCAGTTAATGTTGTCTATAGGGTACTGTAATTCTTCTCATTACCTTATCCTAGTGATAGAAGAATGCTGACAAGTAATTGGACAGTCCCATAATGAGCCACCTGGACATTTTGAGGGAAGCTAAGTCTCAAAGACAACTTATCACAAACATCAGAAAGTAGCAGTTATCATTGTTTGGCCACATTATGAGATGACAAAGACTGGAACATGTTGTGACAACCAGAAAGATTTGTGGGAAGAAACATTGAGGAAGACAGAGTGGAAAGATTCTTGACAGTCTTGTGTCATAACATGGAAGGGAGTCAACACACAAATTGATCCATGCCGTCGTAGATTGCAATTTGTGGAGAGGCATGATCCGCCCACGCCAGTCGACAAGGCACAGGATGGATGAGGATAAGGTCTCACCCCAACCCAGCTCTGAAAATATGTGATTGGTTACAGTGCCACTATTGTTTGCTTTGTGGGCCCCCGTAACACATGGACAGATAGCTATGGGTAATGAGCCTGACTACTGCCACACATTTACCCAGATAACCTAGAGATAAGAGAGAAAGATTGATGCATCTCCTTGAAGTTTCAATTAAGGGTGCAGTATCACAGTCCTGCATGCTGGGTTCGCAGGCAGCTTGGGAGCAAATTGTATTGCATTGATTTTCGCAATGGTTGACTACAAAGGTTAGTTACATATCCTTTTACAGGGTGTCGCAGTCCACCCCAGCATCTTTTGGCTGTGTGATCTTTTGGCACGTTTGCGTTCAGTAGTTAGCCATTGATTTCTGAAAACGGTAGACGACTTAACATTAAAGCTGCACTGTGGAATGTAATGAGCACAGCAAGGCACATAGAGCGCCCAGGTCATCCACTGGACTCAGATGGACTCAGGCGAGAGAGTGAGGTCAACGAACTGCACAACTCTTCCTCACTTTAATCCAATTCATCGCGCAAGTCATTCTTCATCCAAAGCTGCATTGAAAATCACAAGAAACCAATAATTGCTGGTGTTGGTTGCTGTGTCCTGTAAAGGATATGCAATTAACTAATCAATCAATCAATTAACTAACAGTTACAAAGTGCACACTCAGAATATGATTTGGGGGGAAGTACAACCCACAGTAAGGACATTTGTGTACACAGATGCTACAGCAGAAGAGGATATCAGGAATGGAGGAACTGGCATCTCCAAATGACAGTCATTGACAGAGTACCAACATGGCTGTTCCAGTTTCTTCTTCTTCTTCGTTCATCCGGAGTTTTTTTTCGGATGTGATTGCGTTGTGCCTGTTTACAGCAGAGCTGCGTTCTTGCGCCGTTAGGCCGACACATCCGACTTCTGCGGGCATTTGTTGACCGGGTTAACCTTCCCGGGGGTTTCTTAGGACGTTTGACTCTCACTGTTGTGGTGTTATCCCCCATCCCAGCTGGTCCATATAGAACAGCCAAAGATCCTGGTCAGCCCTCAAGGGAAGGCAGGGGCAGACCATGGGCATTCCCCGCCATCCAAGGAGGCTTCCATACTTGCAGAGCCGATACATAGCGCTCTGGTACTGGGCTCACCCAAGGAATCGTCACGTCCTGCACATGGCTGCTTAGCCTCACTTCCGTATATTGGGCCTTCCGTTCACCATAGGCTGTTCTCCCGGAAACCAGAAGTATGCAGTCTGCAGATGACATCCACACAGTGAGCTTTCGATTCGGACTTTCCACGTAATGGATTTGCTATCCAAGCAATATTCCATTTCATGCCACTAGGACACTTTTCCACCTTTTATGAAGCCCACACAATGGGCTTTTGATTCAGACTTTCCACGTAATGGATTTGCTATCCAAGCAATATTCCATTTCGTGCCACTAGGACACTTTTCCACCTTTTATGAAGCCCACACAGCGAGCTTTCGATTTGGACTTTCCACATAATGGATTTGTTATCCAAGCAATATTCCATTTCATGCCTCTGGGTCTTCATGCACCTTTAAATGTCAACCTGTATGTAGTTAAAGTAAGCTGCGGTCAACTTGAGCTTGTTGATATCTCCATAGAGCTTGTCCTCAAATGAAGCAGGTGTGGGCCAAAATATCTTTCTCTGTTCTGCATACGTTGGGCAATCCTGCAGCAAATGTTTTGCTGTCATTTTTCCAGTTCTACAATTACATTCATCAGTATCTCCTATCTTTAGTTTATTGAACAAGTGGTATTTCAGCCTGTTATGTCCTGTGCGGAGTCTGAAGATTGCTACTTGTTCTCTTCGGTCGAGTTTGTAATATGCATCATCCTTCTGATGGCCTGGATGCTCAGATTCCCATTTGGTTCTATAAGTGCTTTTTATCAACCTCTTTGCCTCATTATAGGTTATGTCTATGTCAGGCTGTGGTAGTCGTCCGCCCTCTTTTGCCAGTCTGTCAGCCTCTTCGTTTCCAGGTATACTGCAATGTGATGGGATCCACTGTATTACAACTTTTTTGGATTTCTGGCATAGACCATGGAGTGCTGCTCTTAGGTCAGTTAGTTCTGTGCTGTTATTGCTCTTGAGTATTGAGACAGCTGACTTTGCATCTGTGAAGATAGCTATTTGCTTCTCTTTATTTTCCTCCATCAGGAGCATTTCTGCTGCAGTTTTCAAAGCCTCTACCTCCGCTTTGAAGTTACTTGAAAATTTTCCAGTTGCCATTGAATGTGTTTTTTTCTCTCCATTTTTTAAATTTAGGAGAATTCCTCCTCCTCCATTCTCTATTGAATTTTTGGCTGATCCATCTGTATATGCATGGGTCCAATTCCTGCTTGGGTAATGTTCTTTTATGTAGTTTAGGGTTATTTCTCTTCTTTCGGTTTCATGCTGAGTGTTCTTTTTCTCAATACCAGGAATGTTTTCTATCATCTCAGGCAGTTGCTGCTGTCTCCAAGCTGGGAAGTTGTGTGCATTGTGTATGGGCTTGACTGTTGATATGTTAAGTATAGGATCTGCCCTAATCCTTCGTTTTGCAGTTTCTACAAAGTTGCTACGCTTCAGTCTTCCCTTTCCAAAACCATTAAATCTGTTGTACATAGGGTGGTCTGTCAATCTTCTAAATTTTTCTGCTTGTTGCTGGGCTCTGCTATCTCTTCTATCCTGCATTGGTTGTAAACAAGTGATCTTTTCTAGTTCATTAATAGGCGTTGTCTTCAGGCTTCCAGTTATGATTCGCATTCCTTGGTTTTGGACTCTACTTATTTTGTTAAAGTTTGACTTAGCTGCTGTTGCCCAAGCTGCAATGCCATATTCCAGTACTGGCCTCACCCGTCCAGTATATAACTTCTTGAGAACTTTCTCATCTGCTCCCCACGTTGTACCAGCAAGCTTTTTCATGATTGCCATTCTCTGCCTTGCTCTTGTTCGATTTTTCTCAACCTGTGTCTTCCATGTCAGGCGACGATCAAAGGTGACTCCTAGATAGTTTGGATTTTCTTCATGGCGCAATATTTTTCCATTCAATACCAGATTAGGTTGCTGAGTTTTATTTGAGAGGGAGAACACTGTGCATGTTGTTTTCTCCTCACTTATCTTCACTAGCCATGATTTTGACCAGTCCTCTAGCGCTAATAAGGCTTGCTGTATTCTGCTGTTAGCTGTACTAATATATTCTTCAGATGTCCATATGGCTAGGTCATCTGCAAAGGAGGATGTGTGTACTCTGGCTGGAAAATTTTCTGTGATGTCATTTATATATGCTAGGAATAATGTTGGTGAAAGAACTCCTCCTTGGGGGACACCTTGCTCCAGCAGCATCATTTTGCTTGTTTGTCCTTGTACTTTTGTCCTGGCAGTTCTGTTCTCAAGGTAGTGGCTGATCCATTTATACATTTTTCCACAAACATGCATGTTTTGCAGTTTTACTTTCAGTCCTTCCTTCCATACTTTATCAAATGCTTTTTCTAAATCTATCCAGACTGCTAGTGTGTGCTTTTTCTCTTGGAAGGCATCCTCTATTTCCTGAGCTATATAGGTTATTTGATCTTCAGTGGATCTGTATTTTCTGAATCCTGCTTGGTGTGGTGTTAAGAGTTTGTTTTCTTCCAGATGCCATGTTAGCCTGCCATTGATAATGCGTTCCATTAATTTTCCTACACAGCTAAGTAGACTGATAGGTCGATAGCCATTTGGTTCTTCCAGGTCTTTTCCTTTCTTTGGGACTGGTATTAGTATAGCTTCCTTCCATGCCTGTGGGACTATTCCTCTCTTCCAGCTGTTATTTAGGACTGCTAGTAGTTTCTTCTTTGCCTTGGTGCCTAGTCCTATTAGCATTTCATTTGTGATTCCATCCTTTCCTGGTGATTTCTTCTTTTTTAGGGTAATCATTGCCTGTTCCATTTCTTCCATTGTTAGATTTGCCATCATATATTCTGCTGCTGTCTCTGTATTTCTATGATGTATCTGTTTGTCTTTGATTGCTTTCTTCTGTTCGGTTGTAATATCAATGTGGTTTGCATTTGCATAGTGTTCCATTAGTGCATTTGCAGCCTTTTTGCCTGTAAGCAAGGCATTTCCTTGTTTAATTGTTATTTGTTTGTTTCTAGGTCCTTCATTGTTCATGGCTTTCACTAGTTTCCATAGTTTGTTTCCATCCCTGTCAAAATTCAGGTTTTCTGTTTTTTCCCTCCAACAATCTCTTGTTGTTTGATTTACTGTTCTTTTATATTTTGCTGAGATGGCTTTGAGAGAGATGTTTGCTTCAATTGTTTGTTCTCTCTCTGCTGTCTTCCTGGCATCTTCAACTTTGTCCTCCAAACTTTGTAGTTCTTCAGTCCTGTATGGTTTGTAATTTTTCCTCGCTCCTCTTGGAATGGACTCAGTGGCTGCCTGTATTATCGCTCTGTTTAGACTTTCCACCATTTGCTTTATGTTGCCATATCGTGTATTTATGTTTTCACAATATTTGTCTGTTAGTATGGCAAATCTGTCCCAATCTGCTCGTTTGTAATTCCAGCGGGGCAAGGGCTTTTGCTCCTGTGGAACATACTCCATATTCATTTCAAGCTTGATTGGTCTGTGGTCACTACCTGCTAATTGTTCCAGCACATGGCGATCGATTTTGTGGAGGATGTCTCCTGTGCAGAAAGCTAAGTCTGGAGTAGAAGTGGTAAGCCATCTTCTGGAGTAGAAGCTCGGTGTGTCATCCGCTTTGTTGAGTAGATGGAGATTTGAGTCTATTTCCCAGTCCTCCAATTCATCTCCTCTTTTGTCAGTATCTGGGTATCCCCATCTTTCTGAACGGCTATTAAAGTCTCCGACAATGATGCAGTTTGTGTCAGTTATTTTCATGTTTGAGAGTGTAAGGTCCTTATCTGCTGGGCTATACAGATTGTAGATTCTTATTTTCACGTCCTTTATCATTATATCAACACCTATAATTTCTGTTTGGTTGTCAGAGATCACAGATACTTCGCTGCAAGGTATTGTATTTCGTGTAAGTATTAGAACTCCTCCTTTGTGTCCTTCGCGGTCGAAACGTGTGGCCTGATATCCTCTGACTGAGAATTTGTGATTGGCGTTGAGGTGTGTCTCTTGAATGCATGCCACATCTATTCTATCTTTATGAAGACGCTGTGTTAGGGAGTCTTTCTTCTTGTAAACTCCTTCGGCATTCCACTGTAGTATGTTGAGTGTCCGGGGTGTTTGGTCAATAGCTCTTAACCTACTCCTCTGTGCCTTGACTCCACAGCACAGGGGAAGGTGACCACCAGTAGTCATGGGTGGACCCCCTCGAGGCAGGGGGCCCGGCACTATCACCGCCTGATGGGACTTCACGGGATTAGCACCATATCGATTAATTTTGATTTGTGACATCATGAATTAAGTTACGTTGCACTGCTTTGTCAAGCCTGTGGCTCAGTACATCCGATTTCGACAAGCATGTATTCGGGATGCTTTCCCTAGCCTTTGACTGTCCCCAGTCTACCTACAAGGCAGCAGGTTTCACGTTGCACTGCTTTGTCAAGCCTGTGGCTCAGTACATCCGATTTCGACAAGCATGTATTTGGGGTGCTTTCCCTAGCCTTTGACTGTCCCCAGTCTACCTACAAGGCAGCAGGTTTGTGTGTCTCTTCGTCTGGTCCCTCTCCCTTGACCTGTCCGACATGGGTGGCCCTACCAGTAGCTGTGCTACCGTCGGCATAGCTCTTGGGGTCATTGGGACGCACAAGCCCCTCTACCTCGTCACGGTGGACACACAGCAGAGGGGGCTGTTCCAGTTTTACGGACATCATCCAGATTCAGAGCAGAATCTTTTGCTGGTGTCTGAGCCGTTGTGTGACCCTGGTAAAACACTGATTTCAGATGGACAACAAGTCAGTGAGGAAGCCAGGCAGCCACCTCAGCTCACAAGGCTATGTACTTTATGTAATAGTTGTTCAGTGTCTGTTGTGAAACGTTTCTTGCACCTAAATAGAAAATCAACCTGGCGTTGGGGTTGATGGCAATGTCCTGCGCAGGATAAGCAACATTTGAAGCAGTTGGTGTGGCTGACAGGGTTAGAGCGCTGTAGCTCTGATTCTCTCAGTGTGGTGAAGTCCTCGTGATCGGGGCTTCACCCAGAACAGGGATAACTGTAATCCTGCTCAGTATGAGAGTCCTTGGGCTGCCAGAGTAACTAAGAATGACTGCCTGAAACAGGCTAATGAAACTAGAACATTGTATACAACAATAAGAAAGAGACAAATATCTTTCTTCAGTCATGTGATGAGAAGAGAGGCATTGGAGAACATTGTGACAACTGGAAAGATCGAGGGGAAGAGAAGCAGACCAAGAGAAATGATGCTGGACGGATTGAGACGGTGGCATGGAGGAATATCAGCAACAGAGTTGATCCAAAACACCAAAGACCGAGATCTGTGGAGAGCCATGAATGCCTACACCAGCTGGCAGGGCACTTGATGGTGATGATGATGACGAGAGGAGCCACAGGTTCAGACATTTGGTTGACGTGCTTGGCTGATAAGCCAATGATGCGAGGCTACCATCTGAGGGATTTTGGCTGAACACCTCCAAGTCAGAATCCTGCCCAGATGTTGAAGGCTAATACATATAGGGATAACTGACTTGTGGCAGCCAAATGTCCACTGTACCTGTGTTCCTCTCCACCAGTCGTCTTGACTTGTCTTGCAACTGGATTCAGATGGATTCGGGCGAGAGAGTGAGGTGGACGAACTGCGCAACTCTTCCTCACTTTAATCCAATTCATTGCGCAAGTCATTCTTCATCCAAATTACTGGATGAAATGAATGGTCATCATCATTCTTGATGGACAAACAACAGAGCGCTGTAGCTCTAATACTGGTGGTGGGGTATCTGGTTCATTCTCTCCCCCCCCCCCCCCCCCACACACACACACACACACGTCAGTCGGTGTGGCTGACAGGGTTAGAGCTCTGTAGCTCTGAGACTCCTGGTGTGCTGATGGCAAGGTATCTCGTTCATCCCCCTACACCGGTCAGTTGTACTTGAACGTTTACCTCTTGCTCTGAAAGCAGTGACAAACCTAGTGTAAAATTGTCTAGATCAACCTGGGGTTGGTCGCTGCATCCTGCACAGGACAGTCAATTAAAAAAAAAAACACTATAGTTTCAGTGAATAGTTCGTTGCTAATTTGCATTTTGTACTTGTGTCCTCTATAGATTGGTGGCAAGAACCAACAAGGTTACGTTCCCCAACCTTTGCCCTTGGACAAATGTGTGGCCTTGGTGAAGGATGTCTTCACTTCAGCAGCCGAGCGAGATATTTACACCGGAGACAGTGTGCAGATTTCTATCATCACCAAGGAGGGGATCAAGAATGAGAGGTTTCCTCTACGCAGAGATTAAACACTTGACTCTGACAACTTTACACCACAATCATTTATTTAACGTGAACAATTTTTGTGAAAATAATACCTTCATATGGGCAGAAAAATAATGGGTTTATATTTGGAGATTGTATGGGAAATAACACTCAATGTTGACCGCTGAAATTGCAGTGAAAGTCTGTGTTGCTTGGGTAGATAGCAATATTGTTGGCTGTTATTTCAGGTTGAATGACAGGTGTTTTTTGTGAGCTGGTAAATAATGTTGTAGAAACATTGTTTGCTTCCATTTGTTATGTGTGACAATATGTTCATTCATATATGTCTGCATTCTGTCCATGTTTTTCTTGTTCATCCATTGTCATTGATACTTTACATCTGGCAGATCTGTGCAAGTGTTGTAATTCATTTCTCTGTTAGCCTTTCATTTGGCAGACAAGATCTCATGTTTTATTTCATTGTGTTCTTTTGTTTCATGGCTAAGAATAAACATGATGAAGTTGTGTTTTTGGGACATTGTCATTTGTGTGTGGGTAGATGATTGTTTGTGATATCGATGTTTGCATAGATATGACCAGTAGAACATTCAGTAATAAAAACACCACCAGAGAACAAAGTGATTGAGACATGTCACATCAATATGTTTAACTATCTACTTTATGAGAAGAGACATACTGGAACATATTGTAACAACTGGGAAAATCTGTGGAAAGAGACAAAGGATAGCGAGAGAAGATTCTTGACAGCTTTGTGAAAAAGCATAATTGCCCATGCTATTCAACAATACATTTTGGTGCATTAATGCTTTTAAAAATCATCTGATGGTGTCATACTCCAATCTGACATGTGGGTTGTGAAGCTAACAGTCTTGGCTCAAAAATAGAAGGTCATATGTGAAATCCTCATATTTAAACATTTAAGTACAAGAATAGATGAGGTCCTATGTGAAATCCTCAAATTTAAGCACAAAAATAGATGATGTCCATGAAATCCTCATATTTAAACATTTAAGTACAAAAATAGAGGAGGTTCTATGCAAAATCCTCATATTTAAGCACAAGAATAGATGAGGTCCTATGTGAAATCCTCAAATTTAAAAATTTAAGCACAAAAATAGATGATGTCCATGAAATCCTCATATTTAAACATTTAAGCACAAACATAGGAAATCCTATGTGAAATTCTCAATATTAAATGTAATTACTCATGAAGTTAAGAGTGAACAAGTGTAACATTGTCAAATGCTTAATCTACAGATACCTTACATAGTAGATGCGTGCAACAAATTAAAGGCCATGAGAGGTTTAAAAAAAAATATGTGATAAAAACTGCTGCAGAGCAAGCACGACTGGAGGTTCTGATTGTCAGGAGAGGTTCCCCTTCCTGGAATGTTTCAGCCACTTAGCTTCCTGACTCTGGGGCGACCCACCCTGGTCATGACTCCTGGTATCTTTCTCCTCCCTTGCGTTCACACCCTATTTTGATACATTTGAGTCGTTTTCCCCTTGTCCCACAAATGAGCATTGTGCCTGTTGCCAAACCTGCTCACTCGGGGAGGAGAACATCGTGCAACCGTAAGACTATCCCAGCTTTACAACTACCTCAAAGAGCAGAATCTGACCAGCAGAAGGCAAATATGTTTGCACAGTATTTCTTCTTCTTCGTTCATCCGGAGTTTTTTTTCGGACGTGATTGCGTTGTGCCTGTCCACAGCAGAGCTGCGTTCTTGCGCCGTTAGGCCGACACATCCGACTTCTGCTGGCATTTGTTGACCGGGTTAACCTTCCCGGGGGTTTCTTAGGACGTTTGGCTCTCACTGTTGTGGTGTTATCCCCCATCCCAGCTGGCCCATATAGAACAGCCAAAGACAATCCTGGTCAGCCCTCAAGGGAAGGCAGGGGCAGACCATGGGCATTCCCCGCCATCCAAGGAGGCTTCCATACTTGCAGAGCCAACACACAGCGCTCTGGTACTGGGCTCACCCAAGGAATCGTCACGTCCTGCACATGGCTGCTTAGCCTCACTTCCGTATATTGGGCCTTCCATTCACCATAGGCTGTTCTCCCGGAAACCAGAAGTATGCAGTCTGCAGATAACATCCACACAGTGAGCTTTCGATTCGGACTTTCCACATAATGGATTTGCTATCCAAGCAATATTCCATTTCGTGCCACTAGGACACTTTTTCCACCTTTTATGAAGCCCACAGAGTGTGCTTTCGATTCGGACTTTCCACATAATGGATTTGCTATCCAAGCATTATTCCATTTCGTGCCACTGGGACACTTTTTCCACCTTTTATGAAGCCCACACCGTGAGCTTTTGGTTCGGACTTTCCACGTAATAGATTTGCAATCCGAGCAATATTCCATTTCATGCCTCTGGGGCGCTTTTGTAACCGACATACCTGTGGTATGAAGTGCGGCAGTCTAAATACTTCTTCATGCACCTTTAAATGTCAACCTGAATGTAGTTAAAGTAAGCTGCAGTCAACTTGAGCTTGTTGATATCTCCATAGAGCTTGTCCTCAAATGAAGCAGGTGTGGGCCAAAATATCTTTCTCTGTTCTGCATATATTGGGCACTCCTGCAGCAAATGTTTAGCTGTCATTTTACCAGTTCCACAATTGCATTCATCGGTATCTCCTATCTTTAGTTTATTGAACAAGTGGTATTTCAGCCTGTTATGTCCTGTGCGGAGTCTGAAGATTGCTACTTGTTCTCTTCGGTCGAGTTTGTAATATGCATCATCCTTCTGGTGACCTGGATGCTCTGATTCCCATTTGGTTCTATAAGTGCTTTTTATCAACCTCTTTACCTCGTTATAGGTTATGTCTATGTCAGGCTGTGGTAGTCGTCCGCCCTCTTTTGCCAGTCTGTCAGCCTCTTCATTTCCAGGTATACTGCAATGTGATGGTATCCACTGTATTACAACTTTTTTGGATTTCTGGCATAGACCATGGAGTGCTGCTCTTAGGTCAGCTATTTCTGTGCTGTAATTGCTCTTCAGTATTGAGACAGCTGACTTTGCATCTGTAAAGATAGCTATTTGCGTCTCTTTATTTTCCTCCATCAAGAGCATTTCTGCTGCAGTTTTCAGAGCCTCTACCTCCGCTTTGAAGTTACTTGAAAACTTTCCAGTTGCCACTGAATGTTTTTTTTTTACTCCATTTTTTAAATTTAGGAGAATTCCTCCTCCATTCTCTACTGAATTTTTGGCTGATCCATCTGTATATGCATGGGTCCAATTGCTGCTTGGGTAATGTTCTTTTATGTAGTTTAGGGTTATTTCTCTTCTTTCGGTTTCATGCTGAGTGTTCTTTTTCTCAATACCAGGAATGTTTTCTATCATCTCAGGCAGTAGCTGCTGTCTCCAAGCTGGGAACTTGTCTGCATTGTAAATGGGTTTGACTGTTGATATGTTAAGTATGGGATCTGCCCTAATCTTTCGTTTTGCAGTTTCTACAAAGTTGCTACGCTTCAGTCTTCCCTTTCCAAAACCACTAAACCTTTTATACATAGGGTGGTCTGTCAATCTTCTAAATTTTTCAGCTTGTTGCTGGGCTCTGCTATCTCTTCTATCCTGCATTGGTTGTAAACAAGTGATCTTTTCTAGTTCATTAATAGGCGTTGTCTTCAGGCTTCCAGTTATGATTCGCATTCCTTGATTTTGGACTCTGCTTATTTTGTTAAAGTTTGACTTAGCTGCTGTTGCCCAAGCTGCAATGCCATATTCCAGTACTGGCCTCACCCGTCCAGTATATAACTTCTTGAGAACTTTCTCATCTGCTCCCCACGTTGTACCAGCAAGCTTTTTCATGATTGCCATTCTTTGCCTTGCTCTTGTTCGATTTTTCTCAACCTGTGTCTTCCATGTCAGGCGACGATCAAAGGTGACTCCTAGATAGTTTGGATTTTCTTCATGGCGCAATATTTTTCCATTCAATACCAGCTTAGGTTGCTGAGTTTTAGTTGAGAGGGAGAACACTGTGCATGTTGTATTCTCCTCACTTATCTTCACTAGCCATGATTTTGACCAGTCCTCTAGTACTAATAGGGCTTGCTGTATTCTGCTGTTAGCTGTACTAATATATTCTTCAGATGTCCATATGGCTAGGTCATCTGCAAAGGATGATGTGTGTACTCTGGCTGGAAAATTGTCTGTGATGTCATTTACATATGCTAGGAATAATGTTGGTGAAAGAACTCCTCCTTGGGGGACACCTTGCTCCAACAGCATCATTTTGCTGGTTTGTCCTTGTACTTTTGTCCTGGCAGTTCTGTTCTCAAGGTAGTGGCTGATCCAATTGTACATTTTCCCACAAACATGCATTTTTTGCAGTTTTACTTTCAGTCCTTCCTTCCATACTTTATCAAATGCTTTTTCTAAATCTATCCAGACCGCTAGTGTGTGCTTTTTCTCTTGGAAGGCATCCTCTATTTCCTGAGCTATATAGGTTATTTGATCTTCAGTGGACCTGTACTTTCTGAATCCTGCTTGGTGAGGTGTTAAGAGTTGGTTTTCTTCCAGATGCCATGTTAGCCTGCCATTGATAATGCGTTCCATTAATTTTCCTACACAGCTAAGAAGACTGATAGGTCGATATCCATTTGGTTCTTCCAGGTCTTTTCCTTTCTTTGGGACTGGTATTAGTATAGCTTCCTTCCATGCCTGTGGGACTATTCCCCTCTTCCAGCTGTAATTTAGGACTGCTAGTAGTTTCTTTTTTGCCTTAGTGCCTAGTCCTATTAGCATTTCATTTGTGATTCCATCCTTTCCTGGTGATGTCTTCTTTTTTAGGGTATTCATTGCCTGTTCCATTTCTTCCATTGTTAGATTTGCCATCATATATTCTGCTGCTGTCTCTGTATATCTATGATGTATCTGTTTATCTTTGATTGCTTTCTTCTGTTCGGCTGTAATATCAATGTGGTTTGCATTGGCATAGTGTTCCATTAGTGCATTTGCAGCCTTTTTTCCTGTAAGCAAGGCATTTCCTTGTTTAATTGTTATTTGTTTGTTTCTAGGTCCTTCATTGTTCATGGCTTTCACTAGTTTCCATAGTTTGTTTCCATCCCTGTCAAAATTCAGGTTTTCTGTTTTTTTCCTCCAACAATCTCTTGTTGTTTGATTTACTGTTCTTTTATATTTTGCTGAGATGGCTTTGAGAGAGATGTTCGCTTCAGTTGTTTGTTCTCTCTCTGCGGTCTTCCTAGCATCTTCAACTTTGTCCTCCAAAATTTGTAGTTCCTCAGTCCAGTATGGTTTGTAATTTTTCCTCGCTCCTCTTGGAATAGACTCAGTGGCCGCCTGTATTATTGCTCTGTTTAGACTTTCCACCATTTGCTTCATGTTGCCATATCGTGTATTTATGTTTTCACAATATTTGTCTGTTAGTATGGAAAATCTGTCCCAATCTGCTCGTTTGTAATTCCAGCGAGGCAAAGGCTTTTGCTCCTGTGGAACATACTCCATATTTATTACAAGCTTGATTGGTCTGTGGTCACTACCTGCTAATTGGTCAAGCACATGGCGATCAATTTTGTGGAGGATGTCTCCTGTGCAGAAAGCTAAGTCTGGAGTAGAAGTGGTAATCCATCTTCTGGAGTAGAAGCTCGGTGTGTCATCCGCTTTGTTGAGTAGATGGAGATTTGAGTCTATTTCCCAGTCCTCCACTTCATCTCCTCTTTTGTCAGTATCTGGGTATCCCCATCTTTCTGAGCGGCTATTAAAGTCTCCGACAACAATGCAATTTGTGTCAGTTATTTCCATGTTTGAGAGTGTAAGATCCTTATCTGCCGGGCTATACAGATTGTAAATTCTTATTTTCATGTCCTTTATCATTATATCAACACCTATAATTTCCGTTTGGTTGTCAGAGATCACAGATACTTCGCTGCAAGGTATTGTATTTCGTGTAAGTATTAGAACTCCTCCTTTGTGTCCTTCGCGGTCAAAACGTGTGGCCTGATATCCCTCGACTGAAAATGTGCGATTGGCGTTGAGGTGTGTCTCTTGAATGCATGCCACATCTATTCTATCTTTATGAAGACGCTGTGTTAGGGAGGCTTTCTTGTTATAAACTCCTTCGGCATTCCATTGTAGTATGTTGAGAGTCCGGGGTGTTTGGTCAATAGCTCTTAACCTACTCCTCTGTGCCTTGACTCCACAGCACAGGGGAAGGTGACCACCAGTAGTCATGGGTGGACCCCCTCGAGGCAGGGGGCCCGGCACTATCACCGCCTGATGGGACTTCACGGGATTAGCACCATAACGATTAATTTTCATCTGTGGCATCATGAAATGATAAAGTTACGTTGCACTTCTTTGTCAAGCCTGTGGCTCAGTACATCCGATTTCGACAAGCATTTTTCGGGATGCTTTCCCTAGCCTTTGACTGTCCCCAGTCTACCTACAAGGCAGCAGGTTTGTGCGTCACTTCGTCTGGTCCCTCTCCCTTGACCTGTCCGACATGGGTGACCCTACCAGTAGCTGTGCTACCGTCGGCATAGCTCTTGGGGTCATTGGAACGCTCAAGCCCCTCTACCTCGTCAAGGTGGACGCACGGCAGAGGGGGCACAGTATTTCTATAAAATGTGGAAAGTTTCAAAATGGGTTTTCAGTTCATGCGACAAAAACAGACAGGATGGTATTCGGCAAAAATAGATTAATTGGCATACATTTACATAACAGAAGGGAAAATGCTAAACCAAGTTGATACATTTACATACCAATGGGCAGTTATAAAATGCAATGATGGATGATGCGTGACAGATTAAGAGCAAAATAGGTCAAGAAAAAGATGCATTTCAGAAAGTGAAAAGTATCTTATGCAATAAGTCACTGCCCTTGAATGTAAGAGAGTACTAAAATGTTACGTAGAATCTATTTTGCAATATGGCAGCAAATCATGGAACGTTAATGAACAATTTGGGAAAAGTTATGGAGCAACAGATGTGGCTGTTGAGATGAATGTTGCAAGTTCCTTGTACTGCCAGCAGTTGCTTCGAAGAGGCCAGTTAAAGTAAAACATTATTTACAATTATAAGGATTAGACAAACAGCATTCTTTAGCCATGGGGTGAGAAGAGGGGCATTGACGAATATCGTGACAACTGGAATATCAGCGGGAAAAGAGCCAGACCAAACTAAATGATGTTGGATGGACTGAGATGGAGGAATATAACCAACAGAGTTTATCCAGAACACCAAAGACAGATCTGTGGACAGACATGAATGTCAATGCCAGCTGGCACATGATGATGAAATTTACGTTGACATAAAATGCAAACATCCAAGCTGCTTGGTTATGCAGATGATATAGATATTATAGGGCAAAGTGAACAAAAGACATTGGAAATATTGACTCACTTAAAGGGAAAAGCCCAACAGATGGGGCTGGTTATCAACCAAGATAAGACAGAATATATGGTAATTTCAAGAGACGGAATGGCTAGAAACTCTGGCCACATACAAATAGATAATATGACCATTAAAAGAACGGAAACATACAAATACCTGGGTACAATCTTCAACTGCTCCAACATCATAAGGGAAGAAATACAAACTAGAATCAACTCTGGAAATAAGATATACTATGCACTACAACATCTACTAAAATCAAAGGCGCTATCTCGTAACAATAAAATCACAATATACAAAACACTGATCAGACCAGTTGTGCTGTATGGCTCTGAAACCTGGAGTACAACGAAAGGAGACGAAGCCTTGTTACAAATCTTTGAGAACAAAATTTTAAGACGCATCTTTGGACCCATTAGGGATACACAAAGTGGAGAGTGGAAAAGAAGAAGTAACAAAGACATTTATGATCTGTTTAAGTCCCCGCTAATCACTGGTATCATGAAGGCTAATAGACTACAATGGCTGGGGCATATAGAAAGAATGGAAGATAATAGGGAAACAAAACTTGCTTACACTCAGGAAATAAATGACCGTAGACCCCGAGGTAGACCAAGAAGGCGGTGGAGAGATAATACATGTACAGACCTACAAGCACTTGGAATCAACGACTGGCAAGAGAAGGTCCACCAGAGAGACGAATGGAGACGGATTGTATTTGCAGCAAAGAACCTCAATGGCTCGGAACGCTGAAGAAGAAGAAGAAGAAGAAGATAAAATGCAAACAGCCAAATATCTGGGGATGACCCTAGACCAACAATTTAACTAAAAACACACATCTAGGTAACGTTATAGAAACATGTCGTGGACCGCTAAATATGCAGACATATCTCACAGGAAATGGCTGGGGTGCTAGTTCAGACAACGGATACTATATACCCCATATAGGAGGAAGGAATATTCGTCATCATCTACTTTTGCCGTCGTGCAGGAGGTTCCAGTATCGCGCTGGAACGTGTCATTACATGAGACTTTGATGTCGTCAATCCATTTTCTCCTCTGGTGTCCTCTTGCTGTCTTATACGATCTTCTGTTATGTAGCGCCAGTGCTGATAACTGATGGCGTGTTGCATTCTAACAAGATGGCCGAACCATTTGATCTTATCCCTTTGACTATATTTTGATTCCATCTCTGATGGCTAGGTTGGCAGCTCTTTTCAGGCATCTTATCTCGCAGTGAGTGTTAATTTTGTGTAAATGTGATTTGGATATTGTCCAAGCGAGACGTTGGCAGCGTAAGGTTGGTGGTATGATTATCTGTAGCACTGCGGACATCGACAGTGGTATAAGTACAAGACACAGACAGTGAAGTAACACGCTTCTTTCAAGATGATGACGTCATTTGACGTTAAACGCTCGAAGCTCACGTGTCTATAGGTTTCTTTCTCATTGATTGTCTTGTGTGTTGTCCAGCGTCACATTCTGTCTCCATATTAACTCCTGTCCAGTGATCAGACCGCGTATGACCACATTTCGTCTGATATAAATGTTACTGTACTGTTGTCAATAATTGCCGGCAGTCTTTGTTCGTACACCATTTCCGGTTCCATCTTTTCCTCCAATTTTATTATGGAAAAAGTTGCTGGTAACAATAAATACAAGTTTACTTCCTTGCCTTACACAGGTGTACATTCTTATTTCTACACTAGCAGCATGCCAGGTATTTATGTATGTTATCTACTCATATGTCTGTCTACATGTTTCTGTGTGTCCGTACACCCGTCTGTCTACATAAGTACAACCTATAAATGAGCTGTGCAGTAGTAATGAAATTAGTAATTATCAGTGCTGTTTTTACTACTATTTGATTTACTGTTTACGTATATCATTATGCCTGCATAATTCAACATCGTGTTTACGTATCTAATGGTACAGTCGCACAGTTTCAGCCACTCCAGTCGAGGAAATTGGCAGTACCACGGACACCGCAATATATATATATATATATATATATATATATATATATATATATATATATATATATATATATATATATATATCAATCATGTGCCATGCCGGAAAGCGTGGGCGGTCATGACTCGCCATTTCACTCGATCACCAGTGTCGTGGATCAGCTCAGTGTTCCTGTCTCGTCCATGCCATGTGGCCAAGCCATATATATATATATATATATATATATATATATATTTATATTTATATGAACTAGGCAGCCAGCGTAAGGTCACCATACAATGGATACCATTCTCAATGTGGATTGCAAGAACACGAGAAAGCCGATCACTTAGCTATAGAGGGTTCGCTAGAAGAGCAATCTGATGTACGAATGACATACTACCAAAGAAATAAATCACCACATCCATCATAAGACCACCAGCACAAAACCATTCCCATATTGTGGACAGATCAGAAAAAAAAAAAAAATTCTGCGCCTCAGAACAGGACATAATTGATAACGCAGCTCCGTGTATACATAATTTAACTTTGGCAAACCAGCAACGTATATATATATATATGGAAGATGTGGCGACTCTAGCCACAGGCGTGTGTATGTGGAAGCCAGGGGAGGGGGTGGGAGGAATAAGAGTTAAAGCCGTTGTTGTGCGTATAAAAAGATACACTGTACCATACCTCGAACGTCAGCGAGCTTTGTGCTGGTTTTAGAAACCACGTAAAGGACTACTGCCAAAAGACCTTGTCCAACACCAGGGATAAATGGATACCGTTGGCTTAAACTGAACTAATGGGGATCTCGGAGTTGGTGGCACCCAGGGATGCTGTGGTCAGAAACAGTTCTGGCACTATCAACCCAACCCTAAATCATGGGTAGATGATGTCCAGCTCAGGTATGATCCACTAAACGGACAAAAGGGTCCCATTATCCGCCGAATGTGACTCCTACTAAATGACAACTTGGTGCAAACGTCTACAAAACGAACTATCCGTGCTCTGGGAGAAAACCATGCTTCGGTTGGTGTGATTGTATTTCAGAATTGACGGACCGATCCTGAATGTCCCTGGTCTGTCTCATTGCTTGCCCGAGGCGTGTAAGCTTAAACAGCGGCCATTGACTACCACATGGAGAATTGCTTGGCTAGAAAATTCATTAGGTTTTAAAGTCTAAATCGAAGGCTCATTACATGGGCAATATTAAAGTCCAAAATCTGCAGACTGCGTCTTTCTGGCCACTGAAGATGCAATCTGTGGAGAATGAGATGCTCAATTTACGGAATTGAGACTAAGCAGCCATGTGTTGGACATGGCGATTCCTTGCGTGAGGCCAATATCATCTATCATCTCTACATTGATAGAAGTCTCCTTGAGTGGCGGGAAATGCCCATTATTTTACCCTGCCTTCACTCGAGGGAGGACAAGCGTCCATGCGGTTGTACTTGACGGGTCAGTTAGTGTGTCACCAGAAGATAACTTTACATTAAATTAAAACGCTGAGAAAATTGGACGTCCTACAAAACACACTAAGTCCTACATAACAAGGCTAACTCGGTCAAAAAGCGCCCGTGGTAGTCAGGTGTGTCGACCTGAAGACGCAAATATCGCAACTCTACTGTAACATATCACATCGAAATTGCGACCAAAAAAAAAACTTGTCGAACTAAAAGATATTGTGAATACGCATTTAAACCACAATGAAAATTATCATTCTGTGTATGCGTGTAAAACATAAGCGGACGAATAAACAAACTATACATTCCGAATGTATAGTCATTCGGAATGTATAGTTTGTTTACAGTCACCAGCGGTGCTGTCAGGTACCTCCCCAGCGGCACAACTCTATACTATACTAGTATACTTCAGGACTGTACTATATACTATGTACTCTATACTATATACTTCAGGACTGAAAGAGGCCTACTACTACTACATTCCGAATACGCATAAAAGTAAAAGCCACACGTGGAGGAATAAAACTATACATTCCGAATGAGCATAATCCGCATGCGGAGGAATGAAACTATACAATCTGAATGAGCGTAAAAAACCACAGGCAGACAATAGGACAACCCAAGCCAAAGTAGGCAAATGTACGCAGTATCCGCATGAACTTTGACCTGGAATGTGTCGTCTGTCAGGCAGAAGTGGCCGCGAGAACGGGTGTCAGGGTTCACCGCTTCTCCTGTCTCTAGTCTCTAGTCTCTAGTTCACTCCACGGGGACGACGACCCTGGAACATTAGTCATCTCACGTTTGTTGTCCTCTTAATCAGGATCACCGCTATATCAGTCGATGAAACTAGATTTCACTAAGGGCAAAGTACAAACCGTATTTCAACTATTTGACGATGATGGAGTGAGAGACCCAACTTTGTCACAGTTGTACAGAAAGATCAGTACTTGACTTGAGTTCTTCTTATTTATTATTTACTTTGTTACAAACTTCATTCAGTCAGTGTATACGGTTTTATTTTAAGAATAGTATCAGGACATTGTTTAGTGAGTCATGTGTTAATTATTTAGCCTAGTTCTCAGAGTTTTGAACACAAAATAATGTTAAAATTAAAATTGTTTGCTCTTGCGGGACTGGGCACTCTGCTGTGGTTCCTGGGCCTGGGGACATGGCTAACGGTTATCTTGGTGTTTGGAGTGTACCTCTTGTCTGGTGGATGGCGGTTTGTCAGGATTCTTATTCTAACACTGCCACGGGACTTGATGTGAGTTTTCTTGTAGAGGTGAACGTGTATTGTTTTAGTTTATGATTTATTTACTGTTTCATTTAACTGTTACTGTTGGTGTAATGTCTCATCTTTGTATCAACAACAACACCCATTGTTATAATTTGTAGTTTCGTAAGAAATTGGCAAAGAATACAATTATTACAATGGTTGAACAGAAAATTCAAATGAAGCAGTTGTTCAATAAACAGATATAAATTGTAAATTGTTTTTAGAAATTAGATGTACACTGTTATTGATAAGCTCTTGTGGGTATGTTATGAGAAAAAATCAAATTTAACATTTAGTAGCAGCTGGAAACTTGATGGGAAAAGACCAAGGGGAACACAAAGGGATAAATAACAGATGGTTTGGCTAAATAAATGGTATAATCATGACAAGAATACAGCTTTGATCCATGACTGGTGATCGTGTCAGATGGCGAACAATGACCGCCTTCACTTCTTGTCATGGCACATAATGATGTTGATGAGTTATCTGTATATCGAAGCTCTGGCCGAGACAAGCCACAACTTCCAGCTACTCTTCACACAACCACTAGAAGTTATGATAGGGAGTTCAACCCCTAGAAAACTCCACTTCTAAAAAAATAAAAGGTGAATGATGGAAACATTTCTTTATATGGATAATACAGAGCAGACAAATCCAGGTTGCCATGTGGCCTGAATGTTCAATTATTTTCTTAGCCCATATGTCTTCTTCTTCTTCTTCTTCTTCTTCTTCTTCTTCTTCTTCTTCTTCTTCTTCTTCTTCTTCTTCTTCTTCTTCTTCTTCTTCTGCATTCCGAGCCAGTGAGGTTCTTTGCTGCAGACACAAACCGTCTCCATTCCATATGTGACACAAAAAAATGGGGAAGTTACAATCCTGGCATACTTAGCTGCATCTGGCCACACGCATACTGCCAAAGTCACACCACATCAACTAAAGTGGTCAGAGAAATCCTTCCAGCTGGCCGCTGTCTTCTTTGACACTGAACTGCATATTTGAGTAAAGGACGGATTGTTGTTGGTGCTTCTGGCGATTTAGTCTTGTTGAAGCTGCCGTTTCCTTTATAAGTTCACATGGGAAATGATGCCCATTTTGTGGGGTTTTGGCTGGCATAGGAATGGAGCAATATTGGTAACCTGTTACTATGAAGTTGGATCCACTGGACTACTACAGCTACTTCTGATACTTCAAACTGAAATATACAACACATATTCCCATAGTAATTCATATTGTCTGCTGTAGTCATGTCAACTTGATCTCTGATTAGCTAACAGAGAACACTGGTCACCTGTGAGGTGAAATGCTGGAGAAAGACTGCTGGGTATTTCCAAGGGAAATGTGAAATATCAGAAATATGACAGACATAATAACACCACGCATCAGATCCTTCCAGAGACAAAAAAAAAACATGGTTTGGACATCTTATGAGAATATTCTTTTTCTGTTCCCATGCTTTGAACTCTACCGTAGTCCACACAATCGCTACTAGTAATGAATGCACCGGACTGATTTTTGCGTGAAGGTTAGCTTTTTCTGTTATCAGTGTCCTTCAATAATAGGCGAACCCTTTCCAACTTCTGAGGTACTTGTATGTCCCTAAGCCAAGGACGAGAGAGAAGTCAGAATTTAAGTCCAGACAAACATGTTATATGAACCCATTACACCGCAATCACCTTAGAAAGTTTCAGTGTGTTACACCTGTCAGCCATGCCAACCTCCCTTATGAGAATAAAACCTGATCAGTTATCAGTGAGAGCACTCAACTAGAAAAGATCTGTGTATAGAGTCAGAAGAAGTACAAAACATGATGGGTAGACAACCTCAGAGGTTTTCTACACTACCACGAATGTGACCTAACCTGGGTGAAATATCTGGCCTTGGGATACAAGCTAATACTGCTGACATCCCTACATTTAAGAGCGGGTGTGGATTAGGGAAGGAGACATCATTCTCCTGGGACTTGACAACAGACAACAAAATATTTATTTGTCACTTGCATTAAGTAGCACTGGTCACTTAGGTTAATTGTCACATGTGACCTGTACCGTTTCACTTGTCATCTACATATATTTAGATGTCATTTATGATAATTGGCGTATAAAACTGGTAAATATGTGGGCAAAAGCTTAAGAGTATGTTAGTTCTTAAACTTATCGTGCGCTGATGACGAGGTAGCGAGATCATTCCCTACACATGTCAGTTTCGACTTCAGACAGCAGTGGCAAACTGCTAAACGTAAAATTTGTCTAGAAAATCAAGCTGGGGTTGGGGTTGATTGCAATGTCCTGCAAAGACATGCAGTGTAAAAAACAATTGGTAACTGACATATCATGTCATCTTAACTCTCTCTCTCTTTTTCTGTCTCTCTTTCTCTGTCTCTCTTTCTCTGTCTCTCTTTCTGTGTGTGTCTCTCTCTCTCTCTCTCTCTCTCTCTCTCTCTCTCTCTCTCTCTCTCTCTCTCTCTTTCTCTCTCTCTCTCTCTTCTCTCTCTCTCTCTCTCTCTCTCTCTCTCTCTCTCTCTCTCATGCGCTCACATGCACTAGATGGACAAGCACATTGAAGACACTGGTAATGGACATGTATGAGGCAGTGGAACTGGCAAATCCTTGTGATGGGAGCCATTGATGGGAACCACATGATGGGGGGGGGGGGAACATGATGGGAACCACATGATGGGTTGCCACATGATGAGAACCAAGTGAAGGGTTACCATGTGATGGGTTGCCACATGATGAGAGCCACGTGATGGGAGCCGCGTGATGGAAGCCACGGGATGGGAGCCATGGGATGGGAGCCACATTCTACATAGTATCTGCAACATGATGATGATTACATGTCATCTATGTATATGTAATGTATACTTTATCTGTATGACATGTCACATGTCATACATGTAAAATATAAATTGTCATCTATTTTAAATGTCATTGTCATCAGTTTTAAATATCTTATGTAACCCATATAATAAATTCTTGCTTGTCATTTGTCATCTTCTGTTGTCATGTTTCATCTCTGTGAAATCTCATGTTGTTTGAAATATATGAATATGAAACATATGAAATACCATTTGGTTGTCTCCTTTCAGTGGGCTGAGAATTCTGATCACTGTTAGCCTCAGAGTCAAATACAATCTGAGGAAAAACCGAACAGTGGCGAAGATCTTTGACGAAAATGTTCGCAAACACCCCAACAAAACATTTCTGATCTTTAACGACAAACGCTGGACTTTTAAAGAAGCTCAGGATTATGCCAATCAGGTTGGCAACTATTTCTACCAAGCTGGTTATCAGAAAGGGGATGTTGTAGCTCTGTTTGCAGAAAACTGTTTGGAGTACATTCCCCTGTGGCTGGGTTTGTCAAAGATTGGCGTGACAGCTGCTCTCATCAACTTTAATCTCCGAGATGTATCTTTGAATCATTGCATTCAGGTGAGTGTTTGATGTAAGCCTCGTATGAATTTAGTGGGGCACGAATTTGCCAGGTGAGGTTTGGATAATCCTTTAGTGTGGTATGGATACTAGCTTCTTTATGTCTTTTCTTATTCTTCTTCTTCATCTGGAAAGGGCTGGTGAAGAAATTGAGAAACTATAAAGTGACTGGAAGAATGTACAAATGTGTGAAACAGAACACAACAGGAGAGTCTTAGTACAGATAGATGGACTAAAGAGCTAGAAAGTTCTACTGTGGTTTGGTGTCCCCCAAGGTGGTGTCCTGTCTCCCAGTTTCCAAGCTACCACATGGAGTGAAATTAAAGTGGTGGTGTATGCTGATGACCTAGTCCTATGGAGTACAAATACATGCATCAGTGGCCACCAGATCGCTACAAAGAGCTTTAGATGTATTTGTTGCATGGGAAAATAGATGGTGTGTCAGCATAAACACTGACAAGTGCAGCACCACTCTACCCTCTCTCTAAAACAAAAGGCAGGGATCATCCAGATAAATGGAACACCCCTAAGAGAAGATAAAAGAACCAACATACCTTGGAGTAACATTTGATGACAGGCTGACATGGAGAAAGAACATCAACAAAGCGGTACTAAAAGTCAGAAGGAAGATAGCCATCCTGAGAAAAATAAGTGGAACCACATGGGGAGCCAGTGGGAAAATACTTAGCAAAGTTTGTCAACAGAGCATACGACCACACCTGGAATACGGGTCAATGGCATAAAAAGCCACACTACAAGAGCTGGACAAGTATAGCATGGACAGAATGAGTATAGTGTGAACATAAGCAGCATAGTATGGCCAGAATCAATATGGTATGGATAGATCCAGTAAAGTATGGATACAGTCAGAGGAGCGGCTGGCCGAGTGGCTAGACTACTGGATTCTCCTTCAGGAGACCCGGGTTTGAATCCTCAGTAAGGTGTGGAGTTTTTTCTGTCAGGGGCAAAAAGAAAACTCAAACCTGCAGTTTGGGGCAACTGCACCAGCCAGGCGGCCTTAATTCCTCAGGCTCAAGACAACACCCCCCCTATACACAGCAAGGTACTATATTGGCAGTAAATGACAGTATAACAGTCAGTATGGTAAGATGGAATATGTGGCACAGGTGGGCTATTCAGATCTCATAGGATACAACTTGCATCTCATTTACTATTGCAGGTCAGCATACACACACACACCCCCCCCCCCCCCAAAAAAAAAAAAAAAAAATAAATAAATAATTTAAATGATACTTTTCAGTAATTCAAAAATCAGTCTTGCGTTGTTATAAATAATGCCCATCATTCCTTCACAAGAACATACGTAGATCTCAGTTTGTGATGTCTGCGCTTTCTTGCAGGTTTCACATGCCAGGGCAGTGATATTTGCTGACAGCTTGCATGAAGGTATGATTGATGTTCTGTGATGTTTTTGATGGTCTGTGATGTTTTTGATGGGTTTAGATGTGTTTGACGGTCTATGATGTGTTTGATGGTCAGTGATATTTTTTTATGTCTACCCCAGGTCACTGTTCTCAGTCAGTAGTTGAGCTGACTGCAAGTGAAGCATGCTAGCTTAGCCCAGGATACTGTTCTCAGTCAGTAGTTGAGTTGACTGCAAGTGAAGCATGCTAGCTTAGCCCAGGATACTGTCCTCAGTCAGTAGTTGAGTTGACTGCAAGTGAAGCATGCTAGCTTAGCCCAGGATACTGTCCTCAGTCAGTAGTTGAGTTGACTGCAAGTGAAGCATGCTAGCTTAGCCCAGGATACTGTCCTCAGTCAGTAGTTGAGTTGACTGCAAGTGAAGCATGCTGGTATAGCCCACAGGTGGACACACCTCAACCTCAACTGTGGATTCAATGACAGTACTGGGAAATGACCGCACTTACGACTTTACCACACCAGCTGTGAATTCTTGTAGGGATTTGTGAGTGTTCTTGTGTTACTTACAACTTTACCTACCAGCTGTGAATTCTTGTAGGGATTTGTGAGTGTTCTTGTGTTACTTACAACTTTACCTACCAGCTGTGAATTCTTGTAGGGATTTGTGAATGTTCTTGTGTTACTTACAACTTTACCTACCAGCTGTGAATTCTTGTAGGGATTTGTGAGTGTTCTTGTGTTACTTACAACTTTACCTACCAGCTGTGAATTCTTGTAGGGATTTGTGAATGTTCTTGTGTAATTTACAACTTTACCTACCAGCTGTGAATTCTTGTAGGGATTTGTGAATGTTCTTGTGTTACTTACAACTTTACCTACCAGCTGTGAATTCTTGTAGGGATTTGTGAATGTTCTTGTGTTACTTACAACTTTACCTATCAGCTGTGAATTCTTGTAGGGATTTGTGAGTGTTCTTGTGTTACTTACAACTTTACCTACCAGCTGTGAATTCTTGTAGGGATTTGTGAATGTTCTTGTGTTACTTACAACTTTACCTACCAGCTGTGAATTCTTGTAGGGATTTGTGAGTGTTCTTGTGTTACTTACAACTTTACCTACCAGCTGTGAATTCTTGTAGGGATTTGTGAATGTTCTTGTGTAATTTACAACTTTACCTACCAGCTGTGAATTCTTGTAGGGATTTGTGAATGTTCTTGTGTTACTTACAACTTTACCTACCAGCTGTGAGTTCTTGTAGGGATTTGTGAATGTTCTTGTGTTACTTACAACTTTACCTACCAGCTGTGAATTCTTGTAGGGATTTGTGAGTGTTCTTGTGTTACTTACAACTTTACCTACCAGCTGTGAATTCTTGTAGGGATTTGTGAATGTTCTTGTGTTACTTACAACTTTACCTACCAGCTGTGAATTCTTGTAGGGATTTGTGAGTGTTCTTGTGTTACTTACAACTTTACCTACCAGCTGTGAATTCTTGTAGGGATTTGTGAGTGTTCTTGTGTTACTTACAACTTTACCTACCAGCTTTGAATTCTTGTAGGGCTTTGTGAATGTTCTTGTGTTACTTACAACTTTACCTACCAGCTGTGAATTCTTGTAGGGATTTGTGAGTGTTCTTGTGTTACTTACAACTTTACCTACCAGCTGTGAATTCTTGTAGGGATTTGTGAATGTTCTTGTGTAATTTACAACTTTACCTACCAGCTGTGAATTCTTGTAGGGATTTGTGAATGTTCTTGTGTAATTTACAACGTTATCTACCAGCTGTGAATTCTTGTAGGGATTTGTGAATGTTCTTGTGTTACTTACAACTTTACCTACCAGCTGTGAATTCTTGTAGGGATTTGTGAGTGTTCTTGTGTTACTTACAACTTTACCTACCAGCTGTGAATTCTTGTAGGGATTTGTGAATGTTCTGGTGTTACTTACAACTTTACCTACCAGCTGTGAATTCTTGTAGGGATTTGTGAATGTTCTTGTGTTACTTACAACTTTACCTACCAACTGCGAATTCTTGTAGGGATTTGTGAATGTTCTTGTGTTACTTACAACTTTACCTACCAGCTGTGAATTCTTGTAGGAATTTGTTTGTGTTCCTGTTGCCAGTGATATCATGAATTTCTTTACTCTTATCTGGACAGCCATCAATGACATACGGCCCAGCCTGTCCCCTTCACTGGCCTACTACAGCCTCGGGGGCTTAGATTCTCTCTCATTCCAGGCCAAAAATCTTGCACAAGAGATTGCCAGGAGCCCGTCGTATGAACCAACCAGTGTTGTCGTCAAGTGTTCCGGTAAGGTGATGTTTTTGGTGACGTACAGGGAATATGTGAGCAGATGACAGTTTAAGACAAAAAATGTTGCATGTCTTTCGTGATCAACCCCAGCCCCAAGTTGATCTGTGCAATTTTATGTTCATTAGCTTGCCATTGATTTCTGAACAAGAAGTCTAACTGAGCGGTCCAGGGGTTGAACCCCAGACTCCGCAATCAGTATATCTGAAATTTAAGTGCAAATGCAGTTAGTCCCGCAGCCACGTAGGTAAGGTTAAAATATATAAAATATGTAAGTGGTGGAAAGCATAAATAATATTAACATAAACAGGGAATGTATGAGAGCAGTGGACAATATAAATAATGTTGACATACAGAGGATATGTGGGCAGAGGACAATATAAATAATGTTGACATACAGAGGATATGTGAGTAGTGGACAATATAAATTGACATAAAGAAAATATGTGAGCATTATTTTTTTAAATTTTTGCAAATCCTTTACAGAACATCGCTGTCAACACCAGCATTTTACTGCTGTTGTGATCTCTTGGCAAGTTTATGTTTAGTAGTTTATCAGTGGAAGATATAAATAGCAGATGGAACATATATGAAATACTTCAATCTAACATAAACTGGCTGCATTTGAGTCTAACCCAGTGAACAGAGTAGCTATCTGTGTAGCTACAGAAATTAACCTCTGATAGTGACAAGATCAAGGACAAAGGTGGGATTCAATGTATCGCCGATTTAGTTTATCATGTGGAGAACTTTGGCACAGTATCTTCCTTCACCATCAGTCCTGTTATCTGCTCGATGTTGATAAGTTGAAATTTCAGTTTTGTAGGCAAGTTCGAGATCTTACGATCCGACGTTACTGTAACAAGTTTTGTACCTGGAAGGTTGTGTACCTCTTAAACTTCACTGTCAACTGGGGTAGGTGATCATAGTGGCACTGTCCACTCATACAGGGTGATACTATAATAAACTCGGATACATACAGACACTCTGGATAATATTTTCTGAATAATAGATGATATAATGGTTTCAACATTAGACTGCCTCCCTCCAAATCTTCCCCTGGATGGTCAGTCTCATGAGGTTTTGATAGACACAACATTCACATCAAATTCATTTTGGTAATGTCTAATACAAATGATGAATGTAAACTTGCCAACAGATCACAACAGCAAAAAACATATTTGCTGTGATGTCCTTCAAAGGATATGCAA
Source organism: Cepaea hortensis (assembly GCA_963921405.1). Taxonomy (NCBI): domain Eukaryota; kingdom Metazoa; phylum Mollusca; class Gastropoda; order Stylommatophora; family Helicidae; genus Cepaea; species Cepaea hortensis. Next base: position 4,889,033 of record OY992883.1, on the reverse strand, counting down.
CTACCTAACTCATGTCTGAAAATGATCATCGCCATGTTGTGCCATGCCACAGAGCATGGCCGGCAGTGACTTGCAATCTCACACGATCACCAGAGCCTCTGATCTCACATGATCACCAGAGCCTCTAATCAGTTATGTGTGCTTGTCCCAACTGTGCCATATGACCAAGCCATCCAGATATTTATCTCTTGGCCTAATCTGTGCTCTTTTCCCATCAATTTTGCCAGTTGTCACAAAGTTTTCAAGTTTATTTCTTCTCACACTGTCAAAAAAAACAAAAACTGTCATTTACTGCCAATATAGAACCGGGACGCAGAGGTGTTTCCAAGGCACCAGGGCCGGGTTATATACTGGCCAAGACCTATTGACGCGTCCTCGTCGAGCGTCCTGGGCAACAGGTCCCTTCAGGGTCCTGGCTAAAGTCAGTAGGATCGCCGATTCCTCCGAAGTCGGAGAGTGTCTGCCTGTACGGCGAGGAACCACCAGTCTGCACACCAATAAGCCAGACATGGGATAACGGATACTCACGCAAACTTCAGGTCCTGTATGACATCACACTGATGTTGGACAACAGGATGCCTTCATCCGACATACAGGACTTCGCGTTGGAGCTCAAGCCAACGAACGCAAGCAAGCAAGCAATATAGTACCTTGCGGTGTATGGCAAGGGGGTCTTTGAGCCTAAGGAATTAAGGCCGCCTGGCTAACTAACTAACACCTTCTTCTCACAATATGCCCAAAAATCTGGACTGTCTACGTCTAATTTCTTTAATCAATTTATGGTTTTCATTTCTGGAAGGTCCGTATCATTTGTTTTTCTGTCCATCCGTGGCATTCTTTCCAGCTTCCCCAGACAGCATATTTCTACTGCCATGTGATATTTCTCAGCTGTTGTGCTGATTGTCCATGTGTCACATGCATGCGACATGTGAAAGCTCTTAAATGAGAACACCTGTCTCAATTCTGATAATGGTGTGCCTTGTTTTATAGCATCATCATCTGAAGCATAACTAGTGAGAAAAGTTTAGAAAAGCCAACGGTTTGGAGTTAGAGGAAGCCTGGTAGAGGAAAGAAAGAAGACTGATAATTCCACATACAGCAGTGTAAATCTTATAGTGTTTTGGATTGGTCATCTCATATGCAGCAATATTGTATACAGATCGTGTTTTGTTTGTGTAACAGGTCACTTTGTTGTACATGTTGTATATAAATCACACTTGGTTTGTCTAACTGTCACTTTGTTGTACATGTATATAAATCACGTGTTGTTTGTCTAACTGGTCACTTTGTTGTGCATGTATATAAATCACGCTTGGTTTGTCTAACTGGTCACTTTGTTGTACATGTATATAAATCACATGTTGTTTGTCTAACTGGTCACTTTGTTGTACATGTTGTATATAAATCACGCTTGGTTTGTCTAACTGGTCACTTTGTTGTACATGTTGTATATAAATCACGCTTGGTTTGTCTAACTGGTCACTTTGTTGTACATGTTGTATATAAATCACGCTTTGTTTGTCTAACTGGTCACTTTGTTGTACATGTTGTATATAAATTACGTGTTGTTTGTCTAACTGGTCACTTTGTTGTACAAGTGTATAAATCACGTGTTGTTTGTCTAACTGGTCACTTTGTTGTACATGTATATAAATCACGTGTTGTTTGTCTAACTGGTCACTTTGTTGTACATGTATATAAATCACGTGTTGTTTGTCTAACTGGTCACTTTGTTGTACATGTTGTATATAAATCATGTGTTGTTTCTCTAACTGGTCACTTTGTTGTACATGTATATAAATCACGCTTTGTTTGTCTAACTGGTCACTTTGTTGAACATGTATATAAATCACGTGTTGTTTGTCTAACTGGTCACTTTGTTGTACAAGTGCATAAATCACGTGTTGTTTGTCTAGCTGATCACGCTGTGTATATGTTATGTATACGTCTGGAGTCTATCTCTTGTGTCGTGTTTCAGAACGATTGATTCTGGTGTACACATCTGGAACAACAGGACTTCCCAAAGCTGCAGTTGTCTCCCACACAAGGTGAGCGCTTGTACACATGGTCATTGTTTGGTTATTGTTTTTTTTGTTTGGTTATTGTTTGGTTGTTTGGTTATTCGGTTATTGTTTGGTTATTGTTTGGTTGTTTGGTTATTGTTTGATTGTTTGGTTATTATTTGGTTATTGTTTGGTTGTTTGGTTATTGTTTGATTGTTTGGTTATTGTTTGGTTGTTTGGTTATTGTTTGATTGTTTGGTTATTGTTTGGTTGTTTGGTTATTGTTTGGTTATTGTTTTATTGTTTGGTTGTTTGGTTATTGTTTGGTTATTTGGTTATTGTTTGGTTATTTGGTTATTGTTTGATTATTGTTTGGTTATTGTTTGGTTATTGTTTGGTTGTTTGGTTATTTGGTTATTGTTTGGTTGTTTGGTTTTTTGGTTATTGTTTGGTTATTGTTTGATTGTTTGGTTGTTTGGTTATTGTTTGGTTATTTGGTTATTGTTTGGTTGTATGGTTATTGTTTGAATGTTCAGTTATTGTTTGGTTGTTTGGTCATTATTTGGTGGTTGTTTGGTTATTATTTGGATGTTAGGTCACAGATGCCCACAAGAGCACCATTTCTTTCAGCACACACAGAAGTGTAGTAATGCTAGCTTCCCCCATCTTGCTGTGATTGGGTACACATCTAACACATTCCACAGTCAACATGCAACACTAGTTCTAGTTTATTCTATGTTTGTTTAGTCTGAGTATTGTTGTCTCATCACGAGCTCCACACATTACACAGAAGCCTTTCTCTGATCTCTAGAGGAACTGTATGGCACTCAACACGTAGAGAAGAATCCTGGCAGACTTTTAGTCAAACTGCTGGTGGAACTATCAGCATGGGAAATCTTCTGTGGCTTCTGATGAAGATATGGAGCATGTGTAGGAATGACCTCAGTGCAGTGATGTCGTTTCTGTAACCAAGATTAATCTGTGAGATAGAATGAGTTTAACCAGCTGATTCTTTTGTCAATATTTTCAGCAAATCTGCTGTGTTGATGTACATGATATAATAAGTGTAACCAGCTGCTGATTTTGTCACTATTTTATGCTGTATTGGTGTACATTTATTAGCACATTGTAACTTCCACAGGTTCTGCTATTTAACGTATGGAGTCCAACTCTCTTTCAAGATAACACCTGAGGATGTGGATTATATCTCTCTTCCACTGTACCACACCGCCGGTGGAATCCTCGGAGCAGGACAGGGCATTTTGGGCGGCACCACGCTGGCCATCCGAGCCAAGTTTTCAGCCAGCCAGTTCTGGTCCGACTGTGTCAAGTACCAAGCCACGGTAGGTTTTCTTCTTGGCTCTTTGGGGGCACCTCCAGGTAGTCAGTCTCTCTCGGGTGAAGAGTGGTACAGTTCACACTACAATCTGTGCTATCTGGTTGTCAGTCTCTCTCGGGTGAAGAGTGGTACAGTTCACATTACAATCTGTGCTATCTGGTTGTCAGTCTCTCTCGGTTGAAGAGGTAAAGAAATGTTCACACTACAATCTGTGCTATCTGGTTGTCAGTCTCTCTCAGTTGAAGAGGTAAAGAAATGTTCACACTACAATCTGTGCTATCTGGTTGTCAGTCTCTCTCGGGTGAAGAGTGGTACAGTTCACATTACAATCTGTGCTATCTGGTTGTCAGTCTCTCTCAGTTGAAGAGTGGTACAGTTCACATTACAATCTGTGCTATCTGGTTGTCAGTCTCTCTCGGGTGAAGAGTGGTACAGTTCACATTACAATCTGTGCTATCTGGTTGTCAGTCTCTCTCGGTTGAAGAGGTAAAGAAATGTTCACACTACAATCTGTGCTATCTGGTTGTCAGTCTCTCTCAGTTGAAGAGGTAAAGAAATGTTCACACTACAATCTGTGCTATGTGGTTGTCAGTCTCTCTTAGTTGAAGAGGTAAAGAAATGTTCACACTACAATCTATGCTATCTGGTTGTCAGTCTCTCTGTTGAAGAGGTAAAGAAATGTTCACATTACAATCTGTGCTATCTGGTTGTCAGTCTCTCTCGGGTGAAGAGTGGTACAGTTCACATTACAATCTGTGCTATCTGGTTGTCAGTCTCTCTCGGTTGAAGAGGTTGTGACGAAACGCGTTTATCTGTCTTGGGTCGTCAAGATCCCGCACTATTTTGGCGCGTCATCGGGGACTTTCCCAGCTAAAAATAGACTGAGGGAAGCCGATGGAGGACTTATTATCTAGAATCTTCTCGAAACACCGGAATTCGAGTAACCCGTGATGTTGGGTATCGCTCTAAATTCTCGTGCAGAGAGATCTAGAAACTCTAGGCGGGGAATGACGGTTTCCCGAGAAAGTCTCTTTTCTCAAGAAGCACTCGCTTTTAGTGCGCATTGAGTTGGCACGAAGCGGGAAATTGGCTAAACCAGTCATTCACTTACTTTTGTTCGAAGAGAACAGACGCAGGCCTGATGTGAGCCATTTTTGTGTTGCGTCTCACCTCAACCATGATTCGGCTGACTGTTATGGAAAGGAAGCTGAGAAGCCCTTGAACAGTTCGGAAGCTGACTGGAGAGCTGGTTTCACCATTCAGGTAGATATTTGTTTAAATCATTTAACTTGGTACGTGTGTTCCACACGCCATTGTTCTAACCTCATTACCTATGCGGATGCCCTTGCATACTAATTAGCAAACCGATCGATAACGCAGGTGACAATTAAGTGTGGGTTTGTTTACCGTGTGCTCGCGAATCAGCTGTTAGGAACGCCGTAATGTGATGTGGGCGATTTGGGTTCCAAATATATGTACCATATATTGCCAATCGTTGCATCTATTAGGTTGCTGTGTTAGAATAAAACATAGTTACTTGTGCCGGATGGAAACTTAGATTATGTCAGTCAGTTGCTGAAGCCAGAAGAACGGTTAGACAACCAGGTAAGTTGGTAGGTGGAGATTCAGACAAAATTGGGCTTAGATTACTAAGTAAAGGAAGAACTTAGTTCTGTGCCACCAGGAATGATGTAACTATTGTGTAGTAACTTAATAGTGAATTCATTGAGTGGAACAGCGGATTTCTGTGGAAAGGTAAGTGGCTTTGGTGCTATATCTATATATATATATGATGTGACATTGTGTATATATATTAGGTCATGGCATGGGATACTTCCTGGGGTAATTCCGAACGCCGAATAGATCGACGCGAGATAACACTGCGTGCCGTCGCGATATAAATAGGCGTTCTGAAATCTTGTCTGAGCTATCCTGTTTCTTTCATACTGGCGCTAGTGCGAGTGAATGCAAGGTGCTGGAAGTATGGAAGGATGCAAGGAGGCTGTATGAGACTGGGGAAATATAGAATATGGGGGATGTGAAAGCAAGTTATGAAAGTATGTGTTGGTAGACCAAACCAACGATGAAGTTCAGTCCATGCCAAGGCTAAACCACTTGGGAGGACAGAACTGGAACGGTACCCTTGGAACATGTGGGGAACATGTATTCTCAAGAAGGCTTCTTGACTCTAAGGCAGAGTCTGATAAGAAGAGTTTGCTGTGGCGTGGGCAGGTGGTCCCACCAGCAAACAGGCTTGTGTACATATTGGATGTGATCATGTATTATTCCTATATCCCGAGGGATGGTATATTGATCAAGATTATGTTTCTTAATGTACATTGATGATGTTAGGAACGAGTCTAGGGACTCTTTACCTATTTGTTTAGTTCGATTAAATTAGAACAATAACAGCCTTGTATCACTACTGACGTTAGCGACGACTGGTAGACGATTAGGGATAGGTGAGACCTATGATCAGACTCGTCATTCTGATTTCTTGCTCTGTTTGACGGGCTGTTCTGTGAGGCCAGATGACATTGGGGAACCCATGCTTTACTACTCTCCATATAGAGATAATGCTTTGGTTATATGAATAACTAACTAGCATGACTGAGGGTTGAGTAGTTATTGGTAGGATGCATGTGGACTAATGTTTGGGCCAGTATACTCTCACCGGTCGCTCTTCCTTTTCAGGAGTTTGCCTGTTGAGGAACCAGTCAACTATAATTGTTGTTGGCAGGAAACCACTTCGTGTGACAGAGCGAAGGGTTCAGTTCTTTACTTATCACGCCAGACTCAACCACACCAGGTACCCAATGTGATTCACCATGCGGGAAGTTTGCTTCAAGACATACAACTGCCCTGAAGGTGCACGTGTGGGAAGTGATGGTTTGTGATCGTTTTCAAATAGAAGATACTCTGGTTTTGCCAGGAACATTTCAGCATGTTGAGTAATCATGCTCAACAAAAGGAAACACCGGTCCGTCTATTATGACGGGGGTTCTGCCTAAACGCAGAAGTAACTGATCTTCAGACACTTGAATGGTTCTTTGGACAGCTCTAGGGGCAGGTCTTGAGAAGAACTACACCAGTTATTGACTTGGGGGCAAGTGTAAACCGGTGGAAGGGACTATGGATTATAGTCCAACCTGAATTGTTTCCGTGAAATAGATGTCTGATTCTATTAATGTACTGTCTCAGTATGAAGATATAAACTGTGTTCGAGTAGGACTCAGTAACATTTTTCAGTAGCCATATCTGATCCTACAAACCGTGTGACTGTAAGAGACCATTGAATTGGTCAGTGACATTTGTTCATCCCTGTTCCTGTGATGTGATGAAGGGACCATTGAATTGGTCAGTGACATTTGTTCATTCATGTTCCGGTGATGTGATGAAGGGACCATTGAATTGGTCAATGACAGATCGGTTCTGCAGTGGGACTGTGCTAGGAGTGACAGACCATTCGATTGGTCAGTGACTATTTAGTTCATCGAAGTAACCAATACTTGGAGCCAAGTCCAGGGAGATTGTCTCCAACCCGGTAGTGTTCGAGAACTGTATTACCAGTGACTCCGTGGGAGTGTTATAGATGCAGTTGGTCCAGTGAAGTGTAGTCCAGGCATGACTATATTGTGGGGGATCCACGTTCGGGAGACGGAGTGGTCTCCAAGGGTCTAGTCATCTCACTGGAAGGAAGCCGGGTGAGTGGCGGACCGACTGGACGGGACATCTGCATCCACTCTACTTCTCAACTCGATAAAGACACCTACATCTCTAATTCTGTCTCTACTCTATCTTCTATTTGTGTAAATAGATTCTTCTATCAGGATGTTCTTTTCAGTTCTATATTCTCAAGGGTAGAATAAACTTTATGTAAGTTGACTTGCTCTTTGTATAATGATTGAGTGTGGTCTCGGACGATGCCTAAGTGTTCATTGTTCAACAGGTGTAGGTAGTTAGTGGGGGTCTAGAATCTGGAGGGGCTTGTAGACGTACTTAACTAATATGAGATCAACCACAGAGTAAAAATGTGTATCTGCTTGTCCAACCCCTGGGGCTAGAATACACGGGAGTGCCAGAGACACCTCGGGGGTGGTTCACTCTCACTACCCAAGGTGAACCCGAAACACTCCGTTACAGAGTGGGGGCCCGTCCGGGATTATTCCAAGATCTTTGTGTGTTGTAGACCTCTCACATAGGGATAGGGACTTAGTCTTTATCCTCTACTTCAGTCTACATAAGATTCTACTACTTCTACCTATCTCCTAACTGTCTGACGGACATTTGTGTTGTGGTGATTAGTTAGTACTATTGATTATTGATTCATTGTATTGCTTCACCCACACATACTTGAGTACCCACCTATCATAGTCAACATGTCTACCCAAGAGTTAGACTTAGACAAAGTTCAGGAAACTGGACGTAAGTCTGGTCTTGAAGGAGATGCTTTGAAATCCTATGTGCACGAGGTGGAAAGAAGTTTTCGCCAAGAGGAAAGAGAGAGGAGGAGAGCAGAAAGAGAACTGGAAGCCAGTAAAGTGGCTCTTGAGGAAAAGAGGATAGCGGCTGATACTGAAATGAAACGGCTTGAGTTGGAAGCCGAGAAGGAAAAACGTGACCATGAGTATCGAATGAAGCTACTTGAGGCACAAGTGCCTGCTACAGGTGTAACTGATGGAGCTATGGGAGGAGGTGTACCTCCTGGCTCAGAGTCAACCAGTAGACGTGACTACCAGGCTATGAAATGGCCTTTACAGCCGTTCGAACCCGAGAAGGAACGGATAGACCAATACTTAGAGAATTATGAAGCCATGTCTATTGCAATGGGTCTAGACAAACAGAAATGGTGTTTGAAACTCTCCCAGGGACTCCGTGCCGAAGGTTATGAAGTGTATGCACGCTTACCACCGGGTTTACAGAATGATTACCCGGCATTGAAAGCGGCTCTCTTGAAGAGATTCGAGATCACAGCGCACTCATACCGAAGGAAGTTTCGAACTGCGAAGCGAGAACCTGGTGAACTGTTTTCAGCATACAGTGTGAGATTGAACTCATACCTTCTTAAATGGATGGCCTTGGCCGGATTTAAGGAGGAGTATGAAAGTTTGCGTGAGTTGATGGTTGTAGATCAGATGCGAATGCAAATGTCTAAACCCTTGCGAAACTTCTTAGGTGAGAATGGGGCTGAGAGATTGGATATAGTCACCAAGTTAGCCGAAAGATACGTTGAAGTCTATGGCGAGACTGGGGACACCAGTCCAACAGATCCGAGATCGAAAGATCCGGATCAAGGTAAGTCAAAGAAGAAGTCAAAGAAGACCACAGGTTCTGATGAACCAAAGAAACAGGTAGGCTCTTTAGAGAAGATCTCTAACGTCAACCAAGGTAAGAATAGCCCACCTAGTTCTCCAAAGAGGAAGTGGAGTGAACGATGGTGCAAATTCTGCAAGTCCAGCACTCACAATACGAGTGAGTGTAAGAGTAAGCCCAAGGACTTTCACTTTGCTTGTCTGGCAGAGGTTAGGGATAGATCTTGCAGGAAAGTGAAGTCGGTTGATGGGAATGGAGAAACTAGACGACCTCCAGTGGTTGAGAGAGTAGAAGTGAATGGGCGACAGGTGATGTGCCTCTACGACACGGGATTGCAATTTTCCGCTGTAATTGCATCCCACCTGACAGGCCCAGAGCAACTCACCGGGGAGATGACGGAGATACAGCCAGCCAGTAGGAGTGCTGTGGCGTTACGGTGCCCGATTGCCAATGTGGAGATTCGGAGCAAGTACGTTACTGGACGCATTCAGGCGGCAGTCGTACCGGATCCTCTCTATCCCCTAATTCTTGGCCGGAAGTACGTGTTTCTGGGCGAACCAGAACACCCTAGCATCCATAAGTCTAGGCAGGTCAGAGATACAGAGGAAGAGGGTCTCGAAAAGGTAAGTCTCCGAAATACTCACCCGGATAGAAGGAGTAATGCTCGGAGCAAGGATGCGACGGAGTGTCCTTGTTCGGAATGGTTGCCCAACAATGAAAACCCGTTAACTCAGGGTAAGTTCAACTCTGATAACCAGTCACCGTTAATTCAGACTGGAACAGAGAAAAGGCAGAGGGAACGTAAGTTGGTTCCTGAGAGCTTCAGAGCTAATCTGCTGCGAACGGTACATGTCAGGTCCCCAACCGGACATCTGACTGTAGGGACAACCAGTAAATGTCTATCCCGGTACTATTGGTGGCCGGGAATGACAGGCGACGTGCGCAGGTATATTAGGTCTTGTCCGGAGTGCCGTAAATGCACACCTGAGAAACGGACGAAGACGAAGATATCCTTAGAGGTTGGAGACCGAGTTCTAATACTCCTCCCAATCGAGGGGAACGAATTCGAAATCGGGTGGCAGGGCCCATTCCTAGTGGATAAAGTGGGGCTCCACAAGCACTATGGAGTGGTGATCCTGGGAAAGTCTACTACTTTCCATTCCAGTCTCCTCATGCGCTATGAGGGGAAGCCCGATGATAAGTCCACCAGCCCAAGGGCGCAGAGATTCGCTGAAAGAACGGTTCGGGGTTCAGGTCAGGTAGCGGAAAGCCTGTCACACCATAGGAAGTCCTATATGTATGTGCAGGTACCTTCTTCGGTTCAGCCCGGTGCTCGGGGGAACATGACCGGCCAAAGGAACACCCGCAGTGCTAGCTACACTGAGAACCGTGGTCGGAAGAGGTGGGTTGTGTCAGAACGAACACAGACCCTTGGTCCCTCAATCCGACCGACTGCAGTCCAGCTGGGTCCTCGAAAGGGGAAGCTGGAGTTGCAGAAGTCCAGTAAACTCTGGCAGGAACGATCGTTAAATCAGGTCGAGACGGGAGCTCTGGTCCGCAAGATACTGCGAGATGCCCGATCGCAGTAGCGGAGTAGGCGTTGATCACCCGTGATACTGAATAGCTTGTCACCCCACCGAATGTGGTAAAAGTATTCTATACAATATTGACGGGTTAGACTTCCTCACCCGCCATCCGGTCTCTTAGAAAGAAGAACGAACGACATAGACAGCTTCTGCGTAGAAGTGGAACGGCGGGGTCGATCCTCTTAAAGTGGGGGCCTATGTGACGAAACGCGTTTATCTGTCTTGGGTCGTCAAGATCCCGCACTATTTTGGCGCGTCATCGGGGACTTTCCCAGCTAAAAATAGACTGAGGGAAGCCGATGGAGGACTTATTATCTAGAATCTTCTCGAAACACCGGAATTCGAGTAACCCGTGATGTTGGGTATCGCTCTAAATTCTCGTGCAGAGAGATCTAGAAACTCTAGGCGGGGAATGACGGTTTCCCGAGAAAGTCTCTTTTCTCAAGAAGCACTCGCTTTTAGTGCGCATTGAGTTGGCACGAAGCGGGAAATTGGCTAAACCAGTCATTCACTTACTTTTGTTCGAAGAGAACAGACGCAGGCCTGATGTGAGCCATTTTTGTGTTGCGTCTCACCTCAACCATGATTCGGCTGACTGTTATGGAAAGGAAGCTGAGAAGCCCTTGAACAGTTCGGAAGCTGACTGGAGAGCTGGTTTCACCATTCAGGTAGATATTTGTTTAAATCATTTAACTTGGTACGTGTGTTCCACACGCCATTGTTCTAACCTCATTACCTATGCGGATGCCCTTGCATACTAATTAGCAAACCGATCGATAACGCAGGTGACAATTAAGTGTGGGTTTGTTTACCGTGTGCTCGCGAATCAGCTGTTAGGAACGCCATAATGTGATGTGGGCGATTTGGGTTCCAAATATATGTACCATATATTGCCAATCGTTGCATCTATTAGGTTGCTGTGTTAGAATAAAACATAGTTACTTGTGCCGGATGGAAACTTAGATTATGTCAGTCAGTTGCTGAAGCCAGAAGAACGGTTAGACAACCAGGTAAGTTGGTAGGTGGAGATTCAGACAAAATTGTGCTTAGATTACTAAGTAAAGGAAGAACTTAGTTCTGTGCCACCAGGAATGATGTAACTATTGTGTAGTAACTTAATAGTGAATTCATTGAGTGGAACAGCAGATTTCTGTGGAAAGGTAAGTGGCTTTGGTGCTATATCTATATATATATATGATGTGACATTGTGTATATATATTAGGTCATGGCATGGGATACTTCCTGGGGTAATTCCGAACGCCGAATAGATCGACGCGAGATAACACTGCGTGCCGTCGCGATATAAATAGGCGTTCTGAAATCTTGTCTGAGCTATCCTGTTTCTTTCATACTGGCGCTAGTGCGAGTGAATGCAAGGTGCTGGAAGTATGGAAGGATGCAAGGAGGCTGTATGAGACTGGGGAAATATAGAATATGGGGGATGTGAAAGCAAGTTATGAAAGTATGTGTTGGTAGACCAAACCAACGATGAAGTTCAGTCCATGCCAAGGCTAAACCACTTGGGAGGACAGAACTGGAACGGTACCCTTGGAACATGTGGGGAACATGTATTCTCAAGAAGGCTTCTTGACTCTAAGGCAGAGTCTGATAAGAAGAGTTTGCTGTGGCGTGGGCAGGTGGTCCCACCAGCAAACAGGCTTGTGTACATAGTGGATGTGATCATGTCCTATTCCTATATCCCGAGGGATGGTATATTGATCAAGATTATGCTTCTTAATGTACATTGATGATGTTAGGAACGAGTCTAGGGACTCTTTACCTATTTGTTTAGTTCGATTAAATTAGAACAATAACAGCCTTGTATCACTACTGACGTTAGCGACGACTGGTAGACGATTAGGGATAGGTGAGACCTATGATCAGACTCGTGATTCTGATTTCTTGCTCTGTTTGACGGGCTGTTCTGTGAGGCCAGCTGACATTGGGGAACCCATGCTTTACTACTCTCCATATAGAGATAATGCTTTGGTTATATGAATAACTAACTAGCATGACTGAGGGTTGAGTAGTTATTGGTAGGATGCATGTGGACTAATGTTTGGGCCAGTATACTCTCACTGGTCGCTCTTCCTTTTCAGGAGTTTGCCTGTTGAGGAACCAGTCAACTATAATTGTTGTTGGCAGGAAACCACTTCGTGTGACAGAGCGAAGGGTTCAGTTCTTTACTTATCACGCCAGACTCAACCACACCAGGTACCCAATGTGATTCACCATGCGGGAAGTTTGCTTCAAGACATACAACTGCCCTGAAGGTGCACGTGTGGGAAGTGATGGTTTGTGATCGTTTTCAAATAGAAGATACTCTGGTTTTGCCAGGAACATTTCAGCATGTTGAGTAATCATGCTCAACGAAAGGAAACACCGGTCCGTCTATTATGACGGGGGTTCTGCCTAAACGCAGAAGTAACTGATCTTCAGACACTTGAATGGTTCTTTGGACAGCTCTAGAGGCAGGTCTTGAGAAGAACTACACCAGTTATTGACTTGGGGGCAAGTGTAAACCGGTGGAAGGGACTATGGATTATAGTCCAACCTGAATTGTTTCCGTGAAATAGATGTCTGATTCTATTAATGTACTGTCTCAATATGAAGATATAAACTGTGTTCGAGTAGGACTCAGTAACATTTTTCAGTAGCCATATCTGATCCTACAAACCGTGTGACTGTAAGAGACCATTGAATTGGTCAGTGACATTTGTTCATCCCTGTTCCTGTGATGTGATGAAGGGACCATTGAATTGGTCAGTGACATTTGTTCATTCATGTTCCGGTGATGTGATGAAGGGACCATTGAATTGGTCAATGACAGATCGGTTCTGCAGTGGGACTGTGCTAGGAGTGACAGACCATTCGATTGGTCAGTGACTATTTAGTTCATCGAAGTAACCAATACTTGGAGCCAAGTCCAGGGAGATTGTCTCCAACCCGGTAGTGTTCGAGAACTGTATTACCAGTGACTCTGTGGGAGTGTTATAGATGCAGTTGGTCCAGTGAAGTGTAGTCCAGGCGTGACTATATTGTGGGGGATCCACGTTCGGGAGACAGAGTGGTCTCCAAGGGTCTAGTCATCTCACTGGAAGGAAGCCGGGTGAGTGGCGGACCGACTGGACGGGACATCTGCATCCACTCTACTTCTCAACTCGATGAAGACACCTACATCTCTAATTCTGTCTCTACTCTATCTTCTATTTGTGTAAATAGATTCTTCTATCAGGATGTTCTTTTCAGTTCTATATTCTCAAGGGTAGAATAAACTTTATGTAAGTTGACTTGCTCTTTGTATAATGATTGAGTGTGGTCTCGGACGATGCCTAAGTGTTCATTGTTCAACAGGTGTAGGTAGTTAGTGGGGGTCTAGAATCTGGAGGGGCTTGTAGACGTACTTAACTAATATGAGATCAACCACAGAGTAAAAATGTGTATCTGCTTGTCCAACCCCTGGGGCTAGAATACACGGGAGTGCCAGAGACACCTCGGGGGTGGTTCACTCTCACTACCCAAGGTGAACCCGAAACACTCCGTTACAGAGGTAAAGAAATGTTCACACTACAATCTGTGCTATCTGGTTGTCAGTCTCTCTCAGTTGAAGAGGTAAAGAAATGTTCACACTACAATCTGTGCTATCTGGTTGTCAGTCTCTCTTAGTTGAAGAGGTAAAGAAATGTTCACACTACAATCTGTGCTATCTGGTTGTCAGTCTCTCTCAGTTGAAGAGGTAAAGAAATGTTCACACTACAATCTGTGCTATCTGGTTGTCAGTCTCTCTCGGGTGAAGAGTGGTACAGTTCACATTACAATCTGTGCTATCTGGTTGTCAGTCTCTCTCGGGTGAAGAGTGGTACAGTTCACATTACAATCTGTGCTATCTGGTTGTTAAAGTCTCTCTCGGGTGAAGAGTGGTACAGTTCACATTACAATCTGTGCTATCTGGTTGTCAGTCTCTCTCGGGTGAAGAGTGGTACAGTTCACATTACAATCTGTGCTATCTGGTTGTCAGTCTCTCTCGGTTGAAGAGGTAAAGAAATGTTCACACTACAATCTGTGCTATCTGGTTGTCAGTCTCTCTCAGTTGAAGAGGTAAAGAAATGTTCACATTACAATCTGTGCTATCTGGTTGTCAGTCTCTCTTAGTTGAAGAGGTAAAGAAATGTTCACACTACAATCTGTGCTATCTGGTTGTCAGTCTCTCTCAGTTGAAGAGGTAAAGAAATGTTCACACTACAATCTGTGCTATCTGGTTGTCAGTCTCTCTCGGGTGAAGAGTGGTACAGTTCACATTACAATCTGTGCTATCTGGTTGTCAGTCTCTCTCAGTTGAAGAGTGGTACAGTTCACATTACAATCTGTGCTATCTGGTTGTCAGTCTCTCTCAGTTGAAGAGTGGTACAGTTCACATTACAATCTGTGCTATCTGGTTGTCAGTCTCTCTCGGGTGAAGAGTGGTACAGTTCACATTACAATCTGTGCTATCTGGTTGTCAGTCTCTCTCAGTTGAAGAGTGGTACAGTTCACATTACAATCTGTGCTATCTGGTTGTCAGTCTCTCTCGGGTGAAGAGTGGTACAGTTCACATTACAATCTGTGCTATCTGGTTGTTAAAGTCTCTCTCGGGTGAAGAGTGGTACAGTTCACACTACAATCTGTGCTATCTGGTTGTCAGTCTCTCTCGGGTGAAGAGTGGTACAGTTCACATTACAATCTGTGCTATCTGGTTGTCAGTCTCTCTCAGTTGAAGAGTGGTACAGTTCACACTACAATCTGTGCTATCTGGTTGTCAGTCTCTCTCAGTTGAAGAGGTAAAGAAATGTTCACACTACAGTCAGTGCTGTCTTGTAGTCAGTGTCTCAGTTGAAGAGTGGTCAAGACATGTTCACACTACAGTCTGTTCTTAGTCTCTCTGCTACCTCTCCCTCACCTGTTCTGGCTTGCTATTTATCACCCAGGACCATCATCACTGCACTTCAGTTATGCCCACAGGTGATTAGTCACCCTTAACTAATCTATCACTGGGCGCCGCAGCAACATAATGGCTAGTTCACTCACCTACCAGCTGGACGCCTGGCTTGTTGGCCTTGTCTTCTTCTTCTTCTTTTCGACGTTATTGCGGTATGCCTGTTTACAGCAGAGCTGCGTTCTTGCGCCGTTAGACCGACACATCCGACTTCAGCGGGCATTTGTTGACCGGGTTAACCTTCCCAGGGTTGGCCTTGTCTAAGAAGAATAGACAACCATTGCCCATAGACATGGAGACAATATTGATGTTATCAGCTTTGTCTGAACACATTTTGTTGAGAATATTCCCAACGGGATTCTGACTGGAGACTTCCTGCTTACACGACAGCTGTGAGCTGCTGCGACTTCCTGCCTCCAGCTCATGTCGATCATTATTGTGTTTGTTCTTTGTTGTTATTTTGTATTGTTTGTTATGTTAATTCTTTATTGTTTTTGTTCTTTGTTATGTTAATTCTTTGTTGTGTTTGTTCTTTGTTGTGTTTGTTATGTTGTGTTAATTCTTTGGTGTGATTGTTCTTTTGTGTGTTAATTCTTTGTTATGTTTGTTCTATGTTGTTTGTTCTTTGTTGTGTTTGTAATTTATGTTTGTTTTTTGTTGTGTTGTTCTTTTTGTGTGTTTGTTATTTGCTGTTTTATTCTTAGCTGCGTTTGTTCTTTGTTGTTTGTTCTTTGTTGTGTTTGTTCTTTGTGTTTTATTCTTAGCTGCATTTGTTCTTTGTTGTGTTTGTTCTTTGCTGTTTTATTCTTAGCTGCATTTGTTCTTTGTTGTACTTGTTCTTTGTTGTTTGTTATGTTTGTTCTTTGCTG
Organism: Cepaea hortensis; assembly: GCA_963921405.1. Taxonomy (NCBI): domain Eukaryota; kingdom Metazoa; phylum Mollusca; class Gastropoda; order Stylommatophora; family Helicidae; genus Cepaea; species Cepaea hortensis. Next base: position 4,872,951 of record OY992883.1, on the reverse strand, counting down.
TGTTTGTTGTTTTTTTGTTTTTGTTGTTTTTTGTTTTTGTTCTTTTTTGTGTTTGTTCTTTCCTGTGTTTGTTCTTTGCTGTGTTGGGTGATAAAGAATGTGGTCAAAACATTCAATTAAAAAAGTGTGTTTTTCGTGTGTGGAGCTTCTCAAGCACAGTTCATGTTCATTCACACCAGACCATCCGTTGTGCCAGTTTAGCAAAGTTATAATTTTATAATAATTTTTATAGTTAAGATTAGTCACTTCCTCTTGCTGAAACCATAAAATGAACAGCCAAGTGTTTGTAGTTTCAAATGTACAAAAATAAGATAGGTGACTGATTCCTGCGCTTGTCTGTGACTTCAGATTGCCCAGTATATTGGAGAGATTTGTCGCTACCTCTTGGCTCAGCCTGTCAGACTCGAGGAGTCACAGCACAAAGTGAGGCTCATGTTTGGCAACGGAGTGAAACCACAGATCTGGAAGCAGTTTCAGGAGAGGTTTGGGATCAAGCTCATTGGAGAGTTCTACGGGGCCACTGAGGGCAATTGTGCCATAGGTAATGGCTGTTGTATGTTGTGTCCTGGCAGTGGGTTTAATGAGGGGTTCATGATCAGATTAACGGCAGTTTATGAGGTTTTAACATATTAGTGGGGGGAGGGGGGATTTTGACACATTAACAACCAGATGCTGCTTCTGCTTCTTCTTTTGGTCGCTTGAAATGTATCTGCAATGTTGTCTCTTGTATGAACTTCACTGTCTATTTTAGCTCACTTGTCCATAGAGTTTATCTTCCACTGTTGTTTCTCTTGGCCAGAAGGTTTGCCTAGATATGTTGTATTTTGGGCAGACCTGGAGTATGTCATCTGCTGTCTGCAGCGCCAATCCACATGTGCACATGGCTGATTTGCCAATCTTGAAGTTTGTATACATAAGTAGGCACTCTCCTGCTGTTTATACTTCACATCGACGCTGCAAGGTACAAGAGGAACGAGATGAGATGAGTTGGTTGTGTAATCTATTGTGTCTTGTTCTGAGGCACAGAATAATGATTTGTTCCAGTCTGTCCATAAGGTGGTGATGGTCTTGAGCTGAGATAAGCAGATGCTGATAAAACCAACATATTTTAGAAAGCCACCATGGACATTTTAAAAGATAATGGCCTGCGTAAGGATAACACTGAGCTAATCCACGACTGGTGATCAAATGAGATGGCAAAACCTGGGAAGGTTAACCTGGTCAACAAATGCCCGCAGAAGTCAGATATGTCGGCCTAACGGTGCAAGAACGCAGCTCTGGTGTAAACAAGCACAACGCAATCACGTCCGGAAAAAAAAAAAAACTCCGGATGAACGCAGCAGAAGAAGAATAAGATGGCAAAACATGACCGCCCACGCTTACCAGCATAGCACATGATGATGATAAGGATGTCACCCTGACAACGGCAGGAGTGCAGTTGGATGAGGGTCGACGCCTGTGTTCACCAATCGCTAAGTCAGGGGAAAGACTGGACCCTATTCCTCTGTGCTTTCATGCCTACAAAATGTTGCTAGTGATGGTTCTAACACTTGACAGGCCTCTTCATGTGGTCTTGTTTGATAGCAGATTATTACAATAATGAAACATATGTAGCAGATTATTACAATAATGAAACATATGTGCATATATATGAATACGTTCAGTGTACTTGTCAGTATTTTTCAAGTGTTGACTACTGTGTAACTGAAGCCATGTTCATTGATCACACATGTACAACCACTAGTAGAGTGTTGCAGTGACATTCATACATGTGATAACTTTCATGTGAAGTTTTTCTGTCCAGATAAGTGCAGTTAAATTATTTTGCTGTCCTTCAGCCATGAGAAAGTTACTTATGACAGTGGTGTGGAACATGTCACAGCTGTGTAGATAGTAGCTGTGTTATCAGTACATGTCACAGCTGTGTGGACATGACGCACCATAGATGTGTGGACTGCAGGTCACAGCTGTATAGGAAGCACATATCATATCCAGTTGGATGTGCCAGGTCACAGTTTACAGGTTATAGTTCAGCAGACCTTATAGTGCGATACAGCATGTAGAAGAAATAATCATTTGATCACTAGACGATAAAGAAATCTAAGTTCCTGTGCTGATTGTAACTGAAATGATTGAAGATGTACAATATTGATTCCACAGTGAACTTTGAGAACCGGATTGGGGCAGTTGGCTTTGGGACACGAATCGCCCCATTCCTCTACCCAATCACCCTGGTGAAGGTTAACCCAGAGACCAATGAGATTCTTCGTGACAGAAATGGTGTTTGTATCAAGGCAGAACCAGGCAAGACATTCTCTCTCTCTCTGCTTGTTTATGTTTAGGTTGTATCTCTGCTTGTTTATGTTGGATTTTTTCTCTCCTTGTTTAATGTTAGATTGTCTCTCTTGTTTATTTTAGATGATCTCTCTACTTATGTATGTTAGATTGTGCTGTACGTGTTTAATTTTAGATGTCTCACTACTTGTTTAATGTTAGATTGTCTCTTTCTTGTTTATTTTAGATTATCTCTCTACTTGTTTATGTTAGATTGTCTCTCTTGTTTATTTTAGATGATCTCTCTACTTGTTTATGTTAGATTGTGCTGTACGTGTTTAATTTTAGATGTCTCACTACTTGTTTATGTTAGATTGTCTCTCTTGTTTATTTTAGATTATCTCTCTACTTGTTTATGTTAGATTGTCTCTCTTGTTTATTTTAGATGATCTCTCTACTTGTTTATGTTAGATTGTCTCTCTTGTTTATTTTAGATTATCTCTCTACTTGTTTATGTTAGATTGTCTCTCTTGTTTATTTTAGATTATCTCTCTACTTGTTTATGTTAGATTGTCTCTCTTGTTTATTTTAGATTATCTCTCTACTTGTTTATGTTAGATTGTCTCTCTTGTTTATTTTAGATTATCTCTCTACTTGTTTATGTTAGATTGTCTCTCTTGTTTATTTTAGATGATCTCTCTACTTGTTTATGTTTACATTTCTCTACTTGTGTAATTGTAGATGGTCTTCCTCTTGTTTATTTTAGATTGTCGATGTACTTGTTTATGTTTAGTTATATGTCTGTTTGATTATATTTAGATTGTTTCCACCTGTGGCATGGAATCTTGTGATACAGTTTGTCATAAACGTGTCCTGTGTTTGTCTCCTCTGTTCTCCCATCACTCACAGTTCTGTTTTGTCTTGTGTTTTCGTCTTTTATTTCATGACTCCCTCTCTGACTTTGTTTAACCCCTCTCCTCAATACCTTCCCTTTGTCCTGCCTTCTCCTCATTTCTTCAAATGTTATGTGTTTATTGATTTTCATCTCTATATCCTTGTATTTCTGTCTCTATTGCCATCCGACCGTTATCTGTGTTTAGCTTCAGATATTGTGGAACATTGTGAGAGACCTGTGGTTTTACACATTGATCTACTTCATTTAAACATTGTGTCATGAACAACAAGCAGTTGTCAAAGTAGCCGGTGAAACATCCAATTGGTGTCAGGTGCAAAGGGGAGTAAGATAGAGTTACATTATCTCCCCTTGCTGTTCAATATCTGTGCAGAAAATGTCATGAAAAATGTCAAAAATGATGACACGGGTGACAATTTTGATCTATTTATAAATACTGGAAATTATATTCACCTTCTAAATGCTTTCCTCTGTTATTTTTTTCTGTTTATAGTCATCTCCTTATTTCTCTCTTGTTTGTCCTTCTGTGATTCATTCGTCATTTATTTCTAATTTTGTAATGTCTTGTCTCCAATCTTTTGCCACCTTTTCTTCATGTGCTGCTTCTCTTCATGTTTTTCTCCCATTTTTGTCTTTGTTTACCTGCCTCCCTCACTCTATCTCTGTTGCATGCTGTCTTCCACTTGTTGTTTCTTATCTCTCTGTTCTGTTATCTCCCTTCATTTCCGTTCTCTCTTTTCTATCATTTCCTTTCTCTCTCTTCTATTGTTGTCCTTCAAGCTTCCATTGTTTCTGGTGTCTTGTTCTCTCCCCTCATTCCATTGTTTCTGGTGTCTTGTTCTCTCCCCTCACTCCATTGTCCACTAACTACCTGTCTGTCCCCACAGGTGAACCAGGAGAGATGGTGGGCAAAATTGTCAAAGGGAATCCAGTTCGGGAGTTTGATGGATATGTGGATGACACTTCGACCAGTAAGAAAGTTATCCGTGATGTGTTTACCAAGGGAGACTTGGCCTTTTCCACAGGTTTGTCACATGCTCTTAACTTCTGTCCAGTGGCCAATAGTTAAGTAGTCGGGTTCTTGTTTGAACTAGGGTTATTGTTTGTGTTGCATGGCTACCTACTACTGTGATGTCAGGGGTTCGATCACCGGGAATGGCTTGCTAGACAAGATGTAACAGGATGGATTTCATTGCACTGGGGTTTACTCCATTTGATTCTGTCTCTCTGTGTAGAATGCAGGCTGCCTGCTGAGAGCATAGCACACGGCACAAACTCCCTAGCTCCAGGGATGACCTCCAGTTGTCTGTGAACAATGTGCACCAGGGTCTGAACAACGCCCACAGCCTACAGACTGTGAGATAGTTGGCTTGATCACACAGACTCACTAAACTAGGTGAATATACCTCAATACCATGGCAGAAGAGCACGAATGTAACAAGAATGTAACAAACTACTACACCTCATGGCAGAAGAGTACAGACTAAGCGAGATTGTAACATACCCCTAGAATGTGTCAGTGGAAGAGTACAGAATAAACAAGACCAACATATCTCCAGACCCTAGGGTAGACGAGTACCAGGCTAGAGACCCTATGGCAGACAAGTACCAGGCTAGAGACCCTATGGCAGACAAGTACCAGGCTAGAGACCCTATGGCAGACAAGTACCAGGCTAGAGACCCTATGGTAGACGAGTACCAGGCTAGAGACCCTATGGCAGACAAGTACCAGGCTAGAGACCCTATGGCAGACAAGTACCAGGCTAGAGACCCTATGGCAGACAAGTACCAGGCTAGAGACCCTATGGCAGACAAGTACCAGGCTAGAGACCCTATGGCAGACAAGTACCAGGCTAGAGACCCTATGGCAGACAAGTACCAGGCTAGAGACCCTATGGCAGACGAGTACCAGGCTAGAGACCCTATGGCAGACAAGTACCAGGCTAGAGACCCTATGGCAGACAAGTACCAGGCTAGAGACCCTATGGCAGACGAGTACCAGGCTAGAGACCCTATGGCAGACGAGTACCAGGCTAGAGACCCTATGGCAGACGAGTACCAGGCTAGAGACCCTATGGCAGACGAGTACCAGGCTAGAGACCCTATGGCAGACGAGTACCAGGCTAGAGACCCTATGGCAGACAAGTACCAGGCTAGAGACCCTATGGCAGACGAGTATCAGGCTAGAGACCCTATGGCAGACAAGTACCAGGCTAGAGACCCTATGGCAGACGAGTACCAGGCTAGAGACCCTATGGCAGACAAGTACCAGGCTAGAGACCCTATGGCAGACGAGTACCAGGCTAGAGACCCTATGGCAGACAAGTACCAGGCTAGAGGGTCAGGCAGCAAGTACTTCAGCTACACAGACTGGGAGAGAAGACATAGACTTGAACACTTGGTGACAAAGTGGCACATTTGATTTTACAAGAGCCAGGGGAAGACAGAGATAAATAACTGGATGGGTTGCCCAAGTGGCATAATTGGGACAAGAACACTGAGCTGATTCATGGCTGGTGATCTTGTAAGATGGCAAATCCTGACTCCCATGCTGATTAACTTGGCACGTGATGATGATGAATATTAAACATAAAACATTGCTAGGAGTGAATTTCTCTGTTGTGATAAATTGATCAAGGTATTGTTTGTTTAATAAACAATTGTATGGTGCAAGAACATGTTCATTATGTTGGAGTGGTCCAGAGATGTGAGAAAGTGAGTATGCTGGAGAGAAAGCTGACTGACTTGATGCTGCTCGATTGCCTGCAGGAGATATCCTCGTCATGGACGAGCTGGGCTACATGTATTTCCGGGACAGAACTGGGGACACGTTCCGGTGGCGGGGAGAGAACGTCAGCACCAACGAGGTGGAGGCTGTCATTAGCAACTCCATCCAGCTTCAGGATGCTGTTGTTTACGGTGTGGAGGTTCCAGGTGAGTTGACTGTAATCTGGGACGTTCCTGTGTTGTGTGGAGGTTCTAGGTGTGCTGTGTGGAGGTTGCAGGTGTGTTGTTTAAAAGTTTGAGTTATGTTGTATATAATGTGAAAGTTCCATGTGTGGTACATATAATGTGAAAGTTCCATGTGTGGTGTATATAATGTGAAAGTTCCATGTGTGGTGTATATAATGTCAAAGTTCCATGTGGTACATATAATGTGAAAGTTCCATGTGTGGTGTATATAATGTGAAAGTTCCATGTGTGGTACATATAATGTGAGAGTTCCATGTGTGGTACATATAATGTGAAAGTTCCATGTGTGGTGTATATAATGTGAAAGTTCCATGTGTGGTGTATATAATGTGAAAGTTCCATGTGTGGTGTATGTAATGTGAAAGTTCCATGTGTGGTGTATATAATGTGAAAGTTCCATGTGTGGTACATATAATGTGACAGTTCCATGTGTGGTACATATAATGTGAAAGTTTCATGTGTGGTGTATATAATGTGAAAGTTCCATGTGTGGTGTATATAATGTGAAAGTTCCATGTGTGGTGTATGTAATGTGAAAGTTCCATGTGTGGTGTATATAATGTGAAAGTTCCATGTGTGGTACATATAATGTGAGAGTTCCATGTGTGGTACATATAATGTGAAAGTTCCATGTGTGGTGTATATAAGGTGAAAGTTCCATGTGTGGTGTATATAATGTGAAAGTTTCATGTGTGGTACATATAATGTGAAAGTCCCATGTGTGGTGTATATAATGTGAAAGTTCCATGTGTGGTGTATATAATGTGAAAATTCCATGTGTGGTGTATATAATGTGAAAGTTCCATGTGTGGTACATATAATGTGAGAGTTCCATATGTGGTGTATATAATGTGAAAGTTCCATGTGTGGTGTATGTAATGTGAAAGTTCCATGTGTGGTGTATATAATGTGAAAGTTCCATGTGTGGTGTATGTAATGTGAAAGTTCCATGTGTGGTACATATAATGTGAAAGTTCCATGTGTGGTGTATGTAATGTGAAAGTTCCATGTGTGGTACATATAATGTGAAAGTTCCATATGTGGTGTATATAATGTGAAAGTTCCATGTGTGGTGTATGTAATGTGAAAGTTCCATGTGTAGTGTATGTAATGTGAAAGTTCCATGTGTGGTGTATATAATGTGAAAGTTCCATGTGTGGTGTATATAATGTGAAAGTTCCATGTGTGGTGTATATAATGTGAAAGTTCCATGTGTGGTGTATGTAATGTGAAAGTTCCATGTGTGGTACATATAATGTGAAAGTTCCATATGTGGTGTATATAATGTGAAAGTTCCATGTGTGGTGTATGTAATGTGAAAGTTCCATGTGTGGTGTATGTAATGTGAAAGTTCCATGTGTGATGTAAGTAATGTGAAAGTTCCATGTGTGGTGTATGTAATGTGAAAGTTCCATGTGTGGTGTATGTAATGTGAAAGTTTCATGTGTGGTGTATGTAATGTGAAAGTTCCATGTGTGGTGTATGTAATGTGAAAGTTCCATGTGTGGTGTATGTAATGTGAAAGTTTCATGTGTGGTGTATTTAATGTGAAAGTTTCATGTGTGGTGTATGTAATGTGAAAGTTCCATGTGTGATGTATGTAATGTGAAAGTTTCATGTGTGGTGTATGTAATGTGAAAGTTCCATGTGTGATGTATGTAATGTGAAAGTTCCATGTGTGGTGTATGTAATGTGAAAGTTCCATGTGTGGTGTATGTAATGTGAAAGTTCCATGTGTGGTTATGTAATGTGAAAGTTCCATGTGTGGTGTATGTAATGTGAAAGTTCCATGTGTGGTGTATGTAATGTGAAAGTTCCATGTGTGGTGTATGTAATGTGAAAGTTCCATGTGTGGTGTATGTAATGTGAAAGTTCCATGTGTGGTGTATGTAATGTGAAAGTTCCATGTGTGGTGTATGTAATGTGAAAGTTCCATGTGTGGTGTATGTAATGTGAAAGTTCCATGTGTGGTGTATGTAATGTGAAAGTTCCATGTGTGGTGTATGTAATGTGAAAGTTCCATGTGTGGTGTATGTAATGTGAAAGTTCCATGTGTGGTGTATGTAATGTGAAAGTTCCATGTGTGGTGTATGTAATGTGAAAGTTCCATGTGTGGTGTATGTAATGTGAAAGTTCCATGTGTGGTGTATGTAATGTGAAAGTTCCATGTGTGGTGTATGTAATGTGAAAGTTCCATGTGTGGTGTATGTATTGTGAAAGTTCCATGTGTGATGTATGTAATGTGAAAGTTCCATGTGTGGTGTATGTAATGTGAAAGTTCCATGTGTGGTGTATGTAATGTGAAAGTTCCATGTGTGGTGTATGTAATGTGAAAGTTCCATGTGTGGTGTATGTAATGTGAACGTTCCATGTGTGGTGTATGTAATGTGAAAGTTCCATGTGTGGTGTATGTAATGTGAAAGTTCCATGTGTGATGTATGTAATGTGAAAGTTCCATGTGTGGTGTATATAATGTGAAAGTTCCATGTGTGATGTATGTAATGTGAAAGTTCCATGTGTGGTGTATGTAATGTGAAAGTTCCATGTGTGGTGTATGTAATGTGAAAGTTCCATGTGTGGTGTATGTAATGTGAAAGTTCCATGTGTGGTGTATGTAATGTGAAAGTTCCATGTGTGATGTATGTAATGTGAAAGTTCCATGTGTGATGTATGTAATGTGAAAGTTCCATGTGTGATGTATGTAATGTGAAAGTTCCATGTGTGATGTATGTAATGTGAAAGTTCCATGTGTGATGTATGTAATGTGAAAGTTCCATGTGTGGTGTATATAATGTGAAAGTTCCATGTGTGGTACATATAATGTGAAAGTTCCATGTGTGGTACATATAATGTGAAAGTTCCATGTGTGGTGTATATAATGTGAAAGTTCCATGTGTAGTGTATATAATGTGAAAGTTCCATGTGTGGTACATATAATGTGAAAGTTCCATATGTGGTACATATAATGTGAAAGTTCCATGTGTGGTGTATATAATGTGAAAGTTCCATGTGTGGTGTATGTAATGTGAAAGTTCCATGTGTGGTGTATGTAATGTGAAAGTTCCATGTGTGGTGTATGTAATGTGAAAGTTCCATGTGTGGTGTATGTATTGTGAAAGTTCCATGTGTGGTGTATGTAATATGAAAGTTCCAAGGGTGGTGTATGTAATGTGAAAGTTCCATGTGTGGTGTATGTAATGTGAAAGTTCCATGTGTGGTGTATGTAATGTGAAAGTTCCATGTGTGGTGTATGTATTGTGAAAGTTCCATGTGTGGTGTATGTAATGTGAAAGTTCCATGTGTGGTGTATGTAATGTGAAAGTTCCATGGGTGGTGTATGTAATGTGAAAGTTCCATGGGTGATGTATGTAATGTGAAAGTTCCGTGGGTGGTGTATATAATGTGAAAGTTCCATGTGTGGTACATATAATGTGAAAGTTCCATATGTGGTACATATAATGTGAAAGTTCCATGTGTTGTGTATATAATGTGAAAGCTCCATGTGTGATGTATGTAATGTGAAAGTTCCATGTGTGATGTATGTAATGTGAAAGTTCCATGTGTGATGTATGTAATGTGAAAGTTCCATGTGTGATGTATGTAATGTGAAAGTTCCATGTGTGGTGTATGTAATGTGAAAGTTCCATGTGTGGTGTATGTAATGTGAAAGTTCCATGTGTGATGTATGTAATGTGAAAGTTCCATGTGTGGTGTATGTAATGTGAAAGTTCCATGTGTGGTGTATGTAATGTGAAAGTTCCATGTGTGGTGTATGTAATGTGAAAGTTCCATGTGTGATGTATGTAATGTGAAAGTTCCATGTGTGGTGTATGTAATGTGAAAGTTCCATGTGTGGTGTATGTAATGTGAAAGTTCCATGTGTGGTGTATGTACTGTGAAAGTTCCATGTGTGGTGTATGTAATGTGAAAGTTCCATGTGTGGTGTATGTAATGTGAAAGTTCCATGTGTGGTGTATGTAATGTGAAAGTTCCATGTGTGGTGTATGTAATGTGAAAGTTCCATGTGTGGTGTATGTAATGTGAAAGTTCCATGTGTGATGTATGTAATGTGAAAGTTCCATGTGTGATGTATGTAATGTGAAAGTTCCATGGGTGGTGTATGTAATGTGAAAGTTCCATGTGTGATGTATGTAATGTGAAAGTTCCATGTGTGATGTATGTAATGTGAAAGTTCCATGTGTGGTGTATGTAATGTGAAAGTTCCATGTGTGGTGTATGTAATGTGAAAGTTCCATGTGTGATGTATGTAATGTGAAAGTTCCATGTGTGGTGTATGTAATGTGAAAGTTCCATGTGTGGTGTATGTAATGTGAAAGTTCCATGTGTGGTGTATGTAATGTGAAAGTTCCATGTGTGATGTATGTAATGTGAAAGTTCCATGTGTGATGTATGTAATGTGAAAGTTCCATGTGTGATGTATGTAATGTGAAAGTTCCATGTGTGGTGTATGTAATGTGAAAGTTCCATGTGTGGTGTATGTAATGTGAAAGTTCCATGTGTGATGTATGTAATGTGAAAGTTCCATGGGTGATGTATGTAATGTGAAAGTTCCATGGGTGATGTATGTAATGTGAAAGTTCCATGGGTGGTGTATGTAATGTGAAAGTTCCATGTGTGATGTATGTAATGTGAAAGTTCCATGTGTGGTGTATGTAATGTGAAAGTTCCATGTGTGGTGTATGTAATGTGAAAGTTCCATGTGTGATGTATGTAATGTGAAAGTTCCATGTGTGATGTATGTAATGTGAAAGTTCCATGTGTAGTGTATATAATGTGAAAGTTCCATGTGTGTTGTGTCTGCTATATGCAATCAGCAGAGAAAGAAGGCCGGCTTCGTGGCTTAGAGGTTAGCGACTTTTCTCCGTAATCTCGTATACTCTCGTAGGTAACGTGATGATGGTGAGAATCAGCAGTGGTTCGAATTGCATCGGTAACTTATGGGGTATGTGAGCCGGCCGGTCAGAAAGCAATGGCAAACTACTGAGCGTAATCTTGCCAAGAAATCAACATACAGCTGAAAGACGCTGGTGTTGACAGCGATATCCTGTAAAGGATATGCAAAAAAAAAAAAAAAAAAAAGAGAAAGAAGGTGTGGGAGGGATGTGATAGATAGCAACTATAGTTGAATATCTTAAATAAGTTTGCAGTGAATGTGTCAACATGTTTCTTTCTGTGACCTTGTGTGTCTGATGTGTCTCCTGTAACAGGTAATGAGGGCAGAGCTGGTATGGCAGCCATTGTTGATGACAGCAACTCCGTTGATGTGGCACAACTGGGAGTGTCTTTAGCGAGGTCGTTGCCAGTCTATGCCCGCCCCTTATTTCTACGCTTTGTTAAAGAAGCAGACACTACTGGTAAGAAGACAGACATTGTGTTAGTACAAAGAGTTTGATGTCTGTAGCCATGACCTGTCTGTGACAAATCATAATTTTAGATGCTCTTTAGATGTTAGATGATTGACTTCTATACTGGAATTTAGAGATCTCTGACTGTGCTTGTTCAGTTGTTAATCCTTGAGATGTTGGGGCTTCAGAAATGTGCTTGTAGGAACAGGAGAATGGAACAATCTTATGGCAAGAGAAGAAAACAGAAGTTTTCAAGTATTGTGTCGAAAGGAAAAATGACTGAATGAGATCAAAGTGTGTCCAGTGAATATTTTGGGCATGTAGAGAGACACATAGCTCCTTGTTGAGCGAAGTACCAGAGGGACAAGTGGAGGGGGTGAATGCAAGGGGACTACAATGTTACATGTGGGTGGAGCGGAAGAAGATAAGCACACCTTGAAAATGGACATAGGCTAGATTCAATGTGGAGATGTCACATGGTGATTGATAATGAGGTTACAGCAATCATTGTTATGTCAATGTTGGATATTCATGATAGTATTGACAATTTATTAGTTCCTGTTTATATATTGTCTTCATTGATTAATGTTGGAGGTCATTTGTGTATAACAGTTGCTCATTGATTAATGTTGGAGGTAATTTGTATATAACAGTTGCTCATTGATTAATGTTAGAGGTAATTTGTGTATAACAGTTGCTCATTGATTAATGTTAGAGGTAATTTGTGTATAACAGTTGCTCATTGATTAATGTTAGAGGTAATTTGTGTATAACAGTTGCTCATTTATTAATGTTGGAGGTAATTTGTGTATAACAGTTGCTCATTGATTAATGTTAGAGGTAATTTGTGTATAACAGTTGCTCATTGATTAATGTTGGAGGTATTTACGTAACAATGGTTGTTCTGGACTATGTCATGTAACAGTTGGCTGTCCATGAGTTACTGTTGCAGGTAGTTTATATTGGGGTAATTTATACAATGATTATTGCACAATTCATGTAAGAATATCTGCTTATCTGTTAATCATTGGGTGTATTTATATAATGATCATTATGTAATATCTACAAGCACATTTCTGAAACCTTATACACAGTGAATGTAGTTAAGTTATTTGTTTGTTATTATTTCTTCTGTCTGTATGTTTCAGGGACCTTCAAGCTGAAGAAGAACAAACTGCGAGATGAAGGCTTTGACATTTCTGTAGTCAGTGACCCACTTTTCTACCTGAACCCCAGCAGTAAGCAGTACGAGCCACTGACCCCGGAAGTACACAAGGATATCGTTATTGGCCGCATTCGATTGTGATTCTAGACAAGAAACACTGCATTTGTTTGTACATTTGATGAACACACACTTCCAGTGATGTGTTTCTGTTGATGCTCTTCTACCAGGTGTAGAAGAGGAAATAACTCGGTCTTCTTGTCTGCTGTGTAGAGGACAAGACTTCGGCAGTTAATCTTCTAGTTTAAGATGTAAACAAATGCCCGCTTGTGTGGTTTGTTTGTAACATAATTGCTGCTCCCACTGCCATGGTTTTCTGGATGTTGTGGTTGCTCTTCTGCTGTAGGCTGCCCAGGAAAACCAGATCTTGTGGCGGTATACTCTGATGTAACCATTTACACACAGAATTGTGATTTGTCAACCCACAGCTAGCACCTCGCTGCTGGGTGCACGAACTATGGACATCCAGCACTTCACGATGCCATCCTTTCACATGTGCATTTAAGTATGGATTAGGTTTGATTGGATCAATGAATATGCCTTTTATGCTATTGGAAAAACCGAATAGGTTTATTATGCTATTGGAAAACCCAATAGGCTAAATTATGCTTTTGTAAAAACCGTAACCATATGTATTTTCCAACATGCTGTGCTTACCTATTTCCGTGCTGTCTTGTTTTGTTTGGATTACTGATTGTAGTTTTATGGTCATTTTGCAGATATTACTTGTGACGTTTCAATTCTCTTATCTGTGGGATCTTGCTTGCCAGTTTTGTTTTGATGGAAAAAGACTGGAAGCGTTTATTTGTATTTGTCTGTGTGTTGTCGAGTTTCTTGGTCATAATTTGTTCATCTGCGTTTGATATCTTTACAGCAGTCATTCTGAGTGTTGAGACTATATTGCCAGCTACGGTGGCTTGTGAACACCAGCTCTTCCTGTGTGTGTTAGATCATAGAGTTGCGGTGCAATGACCGAGAGGTGTGCCATCCGTATCTAGGAAGTTTGAGCAGGTTAGAACATCCACCTGCAGTTGGAACTCAAGCAGCCCCGTGTCCAGGCTACATTTCAACATTGGAAAAACATCCCCACCAGAACAAAAATATAATGTGATTCCAATGTACACAGTTACGTGGGAGGGGACTGGAGCAATTGTGGGGATATTCATGTGTGCAGGGAAGTTGAGTCATATCTGAAATAGTCTAAGTTTAATTATACACTCCAGTACAGTCATGGTAATTGCACTGTAAGTTGTGATTAGTTTACCAAAGTCAGTCATGGTAATTATATTGACAAGCCTCATGGACAGAAGATTAATCTGTCTACTAACTAATATTGACAATCAGCAGCCACAGCCTTCAACTTCTGCCATGTCCCTGACCCAAGTGCAGTGACACTGACTGACGTCAAAGTCATTTAGAACATGGCACAGACATTCTCAGCCATGAAACAACCATGTTGTGCCATTGTGGAACAGTTGAGATATTTTATATTGCTATCACAACAACATATCAGTTATTGCATGACATTCCTGAACATCAGTGTGATACTTCATTTGTGACATCTAGGTAAATCATGTAATCTAAAAACATCTGGGCAAATCATGTCACATTCTAAAAACATCTGGGCAAATCATGTCACATTCTAGAAGATCCAGATAAATCATGTCACATAGAAAATCTGGATAAATCAGTAAACCATGTCACATAGAAAATCTGGATAAATCATGTCACATTCTAGAAAATCTGGGTAAATCATGTCACATTATAGAAAATCTGGATAAATCATGTTACATTCAAACATCTGGGTAAATCATGTCACATTCTTCTTCTGCGTTCATCCGGAGTTTTTTTTTCCTGACGTAATTTGCGTTGTGCCTGTTTACAGCAGAGCTGCGTTTCTGCGCTGTTAGGCCGACACATCCGACTTCTGCAGGCATTTGTTGACCGGGTTAACCTTCCCGGGATGTCACATCTGGGTAAATCATGTCACATTCTGAAACATCTGGGTAAATCATGACACATTCTAAAACATCTGGGTAAATCATGTCACATTCTAAAACATCCGGGTAAATCGTGTCATATTCTAAAACATCCGGGTAAATCATGTCATATTCTAAAACATCTAGTTAAATCATGTCCATATTCTAATACATCTAGGTAAATCATGTTACATTCTAAACCGTCTAGGTAAATCATTGTGACATTCTAAACATCAGGGTTAATTAATGTAACATCTAGGCAAACCATCACATTCTCAGACATCAAAATATGGCACATCACATTATAAAACGAGGAAGATGATGTAATGTACAAGAAGGGAGTCGTATTGACTGTAGCCATGACACTGGAGTGTTGATGTCCACACAGTGACATGCGTACAACACAACTGATGTCCACACACTGACACGCACACACCAGTTCATTCTTCGAGTCTGCAGGTCACTTCTTGAGTGCAATGAATGCTGTTTACCAATGATCTCTGTTGTATATCTTGTGTGTAAAAGACGAGAACCTGGCACTTCAATAATAAATACTATATGATGCCACTTCAGTCAGCTCACAGAGGAATGAGCCTGTATTTGAGACAATGTACCAATGCTTGTATTTGTTGTAATTGATATTTATACTTCCCAACCATCTGATTTGAGGGGCCACCAGCAGTAAGAATTTTCACCCGCGAATCGCACTTGATTTTAGGCAGCAGGCTAATGCACCAAGTTGGACTCAGTTTACTGAGCTGACATTGTTTTGGTTTGGCTTTTTGTGGTCCAGATTGTAGCGTCACAATAAACATGGAGCTGGGTAAAAGGCGGCAAGGAAGAAGGGAACAGGTCACTACATGTCACAGCAGTCCTGTATACGAGAAGCACTGACCATGTTTTTTTAACTTATGATTTATTATTGTTGATATACTGGTGCAAAATGTGATAGCTTTTGTTGACATGCATCATTGCACACATGTTCACACATTGTTTGCACACCAATAATAAACAGATGCTCTTACACTTTCTTGTTGTACCTGCAGTCTGTCTCATCAGTTAGCCGTCGATTCACCTGATCTCTGTCTGTCTCATCCATCGACATGTCTGTCTCATCAGTTGCAGTTGTTAATAAACACAGGCATATGGCTTGTCTGTCTGATTCATCGCCACACATGTGTGGATTTAGCAAACAAACTGGTGAACATGCCCTGCAGGATTCTCCTCTGTACAACAGGCAGGTTTCCGACCGGGACTGCTTGGTACTTCACTGGGAAGTCATGACAGCCTCCAGTACCTTGTGTGCTCCACACAAATATGCTTCTAGCCCCACCATATGCCCACAGTGTCCTGTCCTGACTACGTGAGTGCTACATAAACACACACACACATCCACCCACACATAGGTTGTCTTGTGTGGACATGATTGCTACATACACACACCCAACCACACAGGTTTGTGTGGACATGAGTGCTACACCCACCCACCCACACACAGGTTGTCTTGTGTGGACGTGAGTGCTACATAAATACACACACACAGGTTGTCTTGTGGACATGAGTGCTACATAAACACACACACAGGTTGTCTTGTGTGGACGTGAGTGCTACATAAACACACACACAGGTCTTGTGGATGTGAGTGCTACATAAACACACACCCACCCACACAGGTCTTGTGTGGACGCGAGCGCAACAACAGAGCATGTGCCAGCACAGGAGGACAACACCACAGCACATATTCTCTGTCATCAACTGCTGACTACAGTGAGTGATGTACGCACCACATGAGCAAGACAATCATACAACATCCTGCCACTGACTACAGTGAGTGATGTACGCACCACATGAGCAAGACAATCATACAACATCCTGCCACTGACTACAGTGAGTGATGTACGCACCACATGAGCAAGACAATCATACAACATCCTGCCACTGACTACAGTGAGTGATGTACACACAACATGAGCAAGACAATCATACAACATTCTGCCACTGACTACAGTGAGTGATGTACGCACCACATGAGCTAGACAATCATACAACATCCTGCCACTGACTACAGTGAGTGATGTACACACCACATGAGCAAGACAATCATACAACATTCTGCCACTGACTACAGTGAGTGATGTACGCACCACATGAGCAAGACAATCATACAACATCCTGCCACTGACTACAGTGAGTGATGTACACACCACATGAGCAAGACAATCATACAACATTCTGCCACTGACTACAGTGATGTACGCACCACATGAGCTAGACAATCATACAACATCCTGCCACTGACTACAGTGAGTGATGTACGCACCACATGAGCTAGACAATCATACAACATTCTGCCACTGACTACAGTGAGTGATGTACTCACCACATGAGCAAGACAATCATACAACATCCTGCCACTGACTACAGATTATAAATAATCTCTTGAGAAAAATATTAATTTCCTCAATTATTACAGCAAATTGATATTAATTTCCTCAATGATTACAGTAAATTAATATTAATTTGGCCAATGATTACGTAAATTAATGACTTGGATAATATGATTGTTCATGTCAGGCAGTAAGGCACTTAATAATGATAGTAAAACGCAGGAGAAAAAGATATTAAAATTCTCACAGATTACAGTAAATCACATCACATATTATTTCTCCAGTCATTACACTAAATCACATCACACATTATTTTTCCAATGATTACAGTAAATCACATCACATATTATGTCTGTAATGATGAGAGTCACATCACATAATATTTCTCTAATGATTACAGTGAATCACATCACATATTTCTCCAATGATTACAGTAGATCACATCACATATTATTTCTCCAAAGCTAGTCAGTATGATAAACTGACTACACAAGGGAAGCAACATTGGCTGTGTGATGTTTCCCTGGTGCTCTACACAAACCATCATCTTCTGGTACAATTACATGAGGACATGGGGAATACTGGGTACAGTTACATGTGGAAATGGGGAATACTGGGTACAGTTACATGAGGACATGGCAAATACTGGGTACAGCTGCAGGAGGACATGGGGAAATACTTTATGTAATTGCATGAAGACAGAAAATACTGGACACAAAGACATGCAGGCACCAGGAAATACTGGGTACAACTGCATACAGACAAAAAGCAATATGTTAAACAGTGGGCAGGAAGTGACTGCTGCTTGATAAGAATACGGGGAAGCTCTAAGGCACATCATCTGATATATATTCTCTAATTGGCACATAGAAAACTGACATATAGGTCACATACAGATTCTATCCAGGAAGCTGGGATGGGTGCTCATCTAATGTGCTTGCACATGTTGTTGTTTTCTGGAATGTCTTCTTCCTGGTCACTGAATACCAAAGTGTTGTGTGACTGACATTGCTAGTGACATCATGTTGAGGAGCAACACACGACTCCTCTTGCCTGTTCCATCAACAATCAACTATGACATAACATCATGACATATGCTTTGTCTCAACTGACACCAGATCTTCACAAAGCTCTCTCTCTCTCTCTCTCTCAATGATAGTTCTTTCACAGTCATTTGAAAAGTCCATGTCATGACAATTCTAGTGATGATGTCAGGGTCTCTGCTGTAGGACAACAACATAGATCAACAGTGGAATGAACATTGGCCCAGAGATGACAAACATCCAAACAAAGCTATCTGTGAGTCTCAAGAGCTCTCAATTACAGAAACATAATAATAAAACAAAGATGAACTCTTGTGAAGACATCCATAGAACAATGAATGAGAAGATAAATGAGGGTGGGGTGAGCACTGAGATTTTATATATAAGCTAGCAGAGAGCACTGAGATTTTATATATAAGCTAGCAGAGAGCACTGAGATTTTATATATAAGCTAGCAGAGAGCACTGAGATTTTATATATAAGCTAGCAGAGAGCACTGAGATTTTATATATAAGCTAGCAGAGAGCACCAAGAAATTATATATAAGCTAGCAGAGAGCACCAAGAAATTATATATAAGCTAGCAGAGAGCACTGAGATTTTATATATAAGCTAGCAGAGAGCACTGAGATTTTATATATAAGCTAGCAGAGAGCACTGAGATTTTATATATAAGCTAGCAGAGAGCACAGATTTTATATATAAGCTAGCAGAGAGCACTGAGATTTTATATATAAGCTAGCAGAGCACCAAGAAATTATATATAAGCTAGCAGAGAGCACCAAGAAATTATATATAAGCTAGCAGAGAGCACCAAGAAATTATATATAAGCTAGCAGAGAGCACCAAGAAATTATATATAAGCTAGCAGAGAGCACCAAGAAATTATATATAAGCTAGCAGAGAGCACCAAGAAATTATATATAAGCTAGCAGAGAGCACCAAGAAATTATATATAAGCTAGCAGAGAGCACCAAGAAATTATATATAAGCTAGCAGAGAGCACCAAGAAATTATATATAAGCTAGCAGAGAGCACCAAGAAATTATATATAAGCTAGCAGAGAGCACTGAGATTTTATATATAAGCTAGTTGCTACATTGTGTTCTGTCTTCACAGGATGTCAGTCTATGCTAGTTGCTATAATGGGTTCTGTCTTCACAGGATGTCAGTCTATGCTAGTTGCTATAATGGGTTCTGTCTTCACAGGATGTCAGTCTATGCTAGTTGCTAAACTGTATACAGCCACATCCTGCAGCAATCATGACCTTGTCAAGATATGATATATCTGACTCCACTCTGAGCTGAGGCGAGACATGATGGTGAGAAAGGGAGCTGGCCTCCAACACCTCATAAAGTGGTGACCCAACACATGACAGGTTCTGAGAATTGCATACATTTACAGAAGGTTATCACTATTGGATCACATTCAAGTTTGTTTTTCAAAAGTACAAGAATAAAATCAACTCTTCTATGTACAATCACCGGTCGTCACTGAAAGTGGCAAGCGTCTGTCTCCTGGATGGCAGAGACGGATCCATCCACGTCAGCTCACTAGTGGGTTGTTGCCTGATCCATCCACGTCAGCTCACAAGTGGGTTGTTGCCTGATCCATCCACGTCAGCTCACTAGTGTGTTGTTGCCTGAAACAAATGCAACAGGGAGAAGTCACTATCTCTGGAACAGCTTCCAGATGTGGATAAGTTCACCACATAACACAAGGAGACAGCCTGACCAGGATGAGCTGACAAAATTACTCTCACTGCCTCTGGATGAGCTCATTAAATTCCCACACACACACAAGTACGAGGGTAAGTTAATAAGTAAGCCACAAATTGCTGTGGAAAAATAACTAAATATGGTAGCTACTTGAAACAGTTTATTTTTATACATACATTGTCCCTTTACTTTTCAACATAATTTTCACCAACATTGATGCACTTATCCCATCATTTTATCAGTCCTCCCAAACCGGTTGCATAGAACTGCGTGCGTTGTTTTCATTTACCTGCTATCCCACAGAACTGTGACTTACTTATTGATTCACCCTCGTAACTTTTTCTACCCAGCTATGCACCGCTTTACAGGACAAACATTAGTCAGCATAAACACTGACAATCCACCTTGGTGGGAGACATTTCGCGAATGACGCCGAAGTTGAATGTGACGTGAAAACATGGTTTAGAAAACAGAGTACGCAGTTCTAAGCAGCTGGTTTGGGAGGACTGATAAAACGATGGGACAAGTGCATCAATGTTGGTGGAAATTATGTTGAGAAATAAAGGGACAATGCACCTATAAAAATAAACTGGTTTCAAGTTCTTATCATATTTAGTTATTTTTCCACCGCCATCTGTGACTTACTTATTGACTTTACCGCGTTTATTTAAAAAAAAAAAAAAAAAAAAAGGCTGCTCCTTGGGATGGAATCTGTCAATGCAGGCCATAATAAAACACACTGACCTATGAGATACATAACTAGGCATGATGCACTTCCCATTAGAAAGGGAATGAAGAGGAAGAGTAAGAAGAATACCCACATACTCCCATTAAAATCGTTAGTTGCATATCCTGTACATGATGTTACAGTCGAACCCAGCAGTTTTTGAATGTGATTTCTGGGAAAGTTTACACTCAGTAGTTTGCCATTGCTTTCTGAGCAACTGGCACTCATACCATTGTATGGAAACCAAAGAAAGGTGGTCTGCTTAATTGTCCGCAGCTGTGTTTTGACCGCGATATGCAGGATTATGAATTATTCCCATGAGGAGCAGTTATTTCCTCTCTATCTAGACGTGCTCATTACATGTGGGTGTGCTCACAGTGTGGGTAATCTTAATTATTGTAACTACAAAGTTCATTACAGCAGAAACATCAGCTCAGGACAAGTAGAGGGGAAGTGTGGAAAAGGAAGACAACATTACATGTGGGTGAACAACAACAAGAAGAGATAGGCTGGGAGAATGCTGAATGAATACACAGAGCTGAATGACAGAGGTTTCTGCAGTCTCATCACAGTCCAGTCACGATGAAGATGGTGCCCCACAACAGAACATTTAGAAGGTGTCATTCTGGTATGTACACATACTGAGGTCCTAACTAGCACTACAGGCTTCATGCACTGTGCCGAGTGTCTCCTGGTGTGAACTATGGCAGGAGACTGACCACCAATGGAAGTGTCTGTGTGCGATGAAGTCCAGGATCCTGTCACACACCTGGATATATGGTGCTGGTGGCCCCATTAATACAAAACTGACCAATGGGAGATGTGGTCAGTATCCCACTGATTGCCTGTACTTCCGAGGACACTTCCCGGTGGATCCACATGGGAGCCCAGGCCACTTTAAGGTGGATCTACATGGGAGCCCAGGCCACTTTAAGGTGGATCTACATGGGAGCCCAGGCCACTTTAAGGTGGATCTACATGGGAGCCCAGGCCACTTTAAGGTGGATCTACATGGGAGCCCAGGCCGTGGATCTACATGGGAGCCCACATCAATTTAACAACCTCAACCTCAAGGGGGATTCGACCTTGTACCCACCAGGCTGGCAGGGAAGCATCTAACCACTATGCTAATGAGGCCCCTATGGCATAAAGGTAACCCGTGACCAACCAAACCACATGGACACAGAGAGAAACAAGCGTACTCCACCTTCCTCCTACACTATGCTAATGAGGCTCCCAAGCTACAGAAGCAACCCTTGACCAACCAAACCACATGGACACAGAGAAATAAGTGTACGCCACCTTCCTCCTACCACTGGCTTCTTCCACGCCGTCTTCACTGGCATCTTCGTCTTCACTGGCATCTTCGTCTGCCTGGCTCTGAGCAAACACATCCTGTCCTACGCCACTCTCCAGCATGCGGACTAGCTCCTTGTCCTCATCGCTCTCATAGATAACGTCATCATCAGAACCTGTCCAGGACAGCAATGTATGTCTTTAGTGGATTCACACACACAAAACAAACACACAAGTTTGCATAATTGTTTGCCTGGCAGGTTTTGCTGCATCTGGTCCGGTGCATAAATACTGCAGAGTGATATATCACGTGAGTGAATAGATGGATCATACTGTGACTGAAATATATACTGGAGACTGATATATCACATGAGTGAATAGATGGATCATACTGTGACTGAAATACATACTGCAGACTGATATATCCCATGAGTGAATAGATGAATCATACTGTGACTGAAATATATACTGCAGACTGATATATCCCATGAGTGAATAGATGAATCATACTGTGACTGAAATATAAACTGGAGACTGATATATTACATGAGTGAATAGATGGATCACACTGTGACTGAAATACATACTGCAGAGTGATATATCACATGAGTGAATAGATGGACCATACTGTGACTGAAATACATACTGTAGAGTGGTATATTACATGAGTGAATAGATGGATCATACTGTGACTGAAATATAAACTGGAGACTGATATATTACATGAGTGAATAGATGGATCATACTGTGACTGAAATATAAACTGGAGACTGATATATTACATGAGTGAATAGATGGATCATACTGTGACTGAAATACATACTGGAGAGTGATATATCACATGAGTGAATAGATGGATCATACTGTGACTGAAATATAAACTGGAGACTGATATATTACATGAGTGAATAGATGGATCATACTGTGACTGAAATACATACTGTAGAGTGATATATCACATGAGTGAATAGATGAATCATACTGTGACTGAAATATAAACTGGAGACTGATATATTACATGAGTGAATAGATGGATCATACTGTGACTGAAATATAAACTGGAGACTGATATATTACATGAGTGAATAGATGGATCATACTGTGACTGAAATACATACTGTAGAGTGATATATCATGTGAGTGAATAGATGGATCATACTGTGACTGAAATATAAACTGGAGACTGATATATTACATGAGTGAATAGATGGATCATACTGTGACTGAAATACATACTGTAGAGTGATATATTACATGAGTGAATAGATGGATCATACTGTGACTGAAATACATACTGCAGAGTGATATATCACTACAGTGAATAGATGAATCATACTGTGACTGAAATACATACTGGAGACTGATATATTACATGAGTGAATAGATAGATCATACTGTGACTGAAATACATACTGCAGACTGATATATTACATGAGTGAATAGATGGATCATACTGTGACTGAAATACATACTGCAGAGTGATATACCACTCCAGTGAATAGATGAATCATACTGTGACTGAAATACATACTGTAGAGTGATATATCACATGAGTGAATAGATGGATCATACTGTGACTGAAATACATACTGCAGACTGATATATTACATGAGTGAATAGATGGATCATACTGTGACTGAAATACATACTGTAGAGTGATATATCACTCCAGTGAATAGATGAATCATACTGTGACTGAAATACATACTGTAGAGTGATATATCACGTGAGTGAATAGATGAATCATACTGTGACTGAAATACATACTGGAGAGTGATATATCACATGAGTGAATAGATGAATCATACTGTGACTGAAATACATACTGGAGAGTGATATATCACGTGAGTGAATAGATGAATCATACTGTGACTGAAATACATACTGAAGCGTGATATATCATGTGAGTGAATAGATGAATCATACTGTGACTGAAATACATACTGGAGAGTGATATATCACGTGAGTGAATAGATGAATCATACTGTGACTGAAATACATACTGTAGAGTGATATATCATGTGAGTGAATAGATGAATCATACTGTGACTGAAATACATACTGGAGAGTGATATATCATTTTAAAAATAATAAGGGAACGCATTGAAGACAAACAACTAAAATTAGCCATACCAACACGTAGTCTGGAGAGGCTACTACTACTATGTACTGCCAACATACAATTCAATTTTCTAACTAAGTCATGCCGCCAAATTGACGGAGTGGCCATGGGGAGTCCTCTCGGTCCTATTCTAGCGGACATCTTCATGGCATATTTAGAAGAAAAGAGATCCTCAGACATCAACAACTTGGCCTTTTACCGTCGTTATGTGGACGATATACTAATTATCACCACAGACGAGCTACAAGCAACATCGTTCCAAGCCACAATGAACAAGACGCATAAAAACATCTCTCTATCTATGGAACACGAACACAATGAAGCGTTGCTGTTCCTAGATATTCTAACGAGACGTAGAGCAGACGGCACAATTCAAAGATCGGTGTATCGCAAAGGAACATGGACTGGCCAATACCTAAATTTTCAGAGCTTCACACCTGTCCAGTACAAACGGGGCTTAGTATGGACCCTGTTTGACCGTGCTAGAAAGATATGCACCCAGGACACACTGACAGAGGAATGTGAAACTGATGAATGTCTTAAACCTGAATGGGTACTCCACAGGATTTATAAAGCGCCACTGCCAACAGCCCAAACCAAAACCAGACGTAACTACAGTCCCTAAGCTCAAGGTATTCATCCAGCTAACCTTTCCAGGGGATGACGTAATGCAACGTCTACAAGACCGGCTTACTACAGCAGTAGGCTGAATATTCTGTGCTGCAACTCCAGACCTACAAGCACTTGGAATCAACGACTGGCAAGAGAAGGTCCACCAGAGAGACGAATGGAGAAGGATTGTATCTGCAGCAAAGAACCTCAATGGCTCGGAACGCTGAAGAAGAAGAACTCCAGTCATTAGATATAAAAACCGTACCGATTCCTACACCAGCAGTCAAAGAGCCTGTTCCTCTGTACGCCACAAACAATTGTATTTACCAATTCACATGTAGATGCCAGGCCTTCTACATTGGTAGAACAGAGAGACAGCTTAACAAACGAGTGTCAGAACACATACCTCAATGGGTCAACAAGATACATCACACAGGAAATGCTAGCCTCATGGGGCCGACACACCGGAAGCTCCCGGCGTCTTCAATTGGTAGGCACATTATCGAAAGCGGCCATGTGGTGGACAGAGACACTGCCTTTCGCATGTTGTTTAACACACAAAATACTCGCTTTTTAAAGCTTGCAGAAGCAATTATGATCAATCAACGCAAGCCAGAATTGTGCAAACAGAAAGACATGTTAGTAAGCTTAAAATTACTGTGGTAGATAAGTGACATTACTGTGCGAATATGTGTATATTTCAACTTGAAGGATTTATCTAGTTAATTCACGTAAGTTGTGTGATTTCTGCAGTATGTACCTGACGAGATGCAGCGAAATATGCCAGGCAATAAATCATGCAATCTATTGTTTGTGTCATCGTTATTCAGAATCATACTGTGACTGAAATACATACTGGAGAGTGATATATCACATGAGTGAATAGATGAATCATTCTGTGACTGAAATACATACTGTAGAGTGATATATCACATGAGTGAATAGATGAATCATACTGTGACTGAAATACATACTGGAGAGTGATATATCACTCCAGTGAATAGATGGATCAATACTGTGACTCAACTACATACTGTAGAGTGATATATCACGTGAGTGAATAGATGAATCATACTGTGACTCAACTACATAACACACATGCTCACTGGTACAGTTTGAATGTGAAGCAATTGTTATCCACATGGTAATTGATAACATCAAGCGATGTCTGTACTATGGAACTACTGGTAGAGGCTGTCAGAGACTCATTACAGCTGTACTTCAATGTGAAGATGGCACTTGATGATGATGATGAAGAAACAAATTCAGTATTTAACTTGGTATATTTGCATGTCACTCCCTCAGTTTTACCTCTCTCTCTCTCTCTCTCACTCACTCACACTCTCTCTCTCTCTCTATATATATATATCCCTCTCTTATTCTTTTTCTCACACACTCTCTCAAATACACACTAACTCTCACACTCTCTGTCTCTCACATTATACTCTCCATCATTTTCTCTTTTTCATACTCTCATACTTGGACTCTCTCAAACTGCCTCTCTCTCTCTCTCTCTCTCTCTCTCACACACTCACTCTCTCTCTCTCTCTCATACACTCACACAGACACAGACTGACCTTCCTCGGAGAGGTAGAATGTATTGTTCCTGGGTTTCTCTATCCTGGACACTTGCTCGGCCAGATCTGTGAAGTAGGCCATCCCTGTAACATGGCTCTGTGGTGATGGGGGGCAGGTGGAGTATATACAAGACCACATGTCAGATCTCTGTAACAACCAGTGGCAGCTGGCCTGGCTGGTAGGTTGGTGTGAAACCTCTGAGAGACCTGAGCTGTAACTCTTTAAGTCATCAATGTTCAAGTCAGTGATGTTCAAGTCAGTGATGTTCAAGTCAGTGATGTTCAAGTCACCAATCTTCACTTCAATGTTCAAGTCATCAATCTTCACTTCATCAATCTTCACTTCATCAATCTTCAAGTCATTGATGTTCAAGTCATCAATCTTCACTTCATCAATGTTCAAGTCATCAATCTTCACTTCATCAATGTTCAAGTCATCAATCTTCACTTCATCAATGTTCAAGTCATCAATCTTCACTTCATCAATGTTCAAGTCATCAATCTTCACTTCATCAATGTTCAAGTCATCAATCTTCACTTCATCAATGTTCAAGTCATCAATCTTCACTTCATCAATGTTCAAGTCATCAATCTATGTTCAAGTCATCAATCTTCACTTCATCAATGTTCAAGTCATCAATCTATGTTCAAGTCATCAATCTTCACTTCATCAATGTTCAAGTCATCAATCTATGTTCAAGTCATCAATCTTCACTTCATCAATGTTCAAGTCATCAATCTATGTTCAAGTCATCAATCTTCACTTCATCAATGTTCAAGTCATCAATCTATGTTCAAGTCATCAATCTTCACTTCATCAATGTTCAAGTCATCTCAGCCTGACACACCGGCTTGTGGCTATAAGAGCTAGGCTGGTGTAGAGATTTGCTTCCAATCCTGTACCAAAATACCACCTTCACAATGATTGTGTTGCATGGCTCTCCTGCCCTTCTCCTAGCCCAGACATAAGTGAGGTGTGCAAGACTGCAACTCGAGCATCACATCTGTGGGGAAGCCTGGCCATCCTTGCAATGTTGGCCAGATGGGCAGTCAGCCAGAATCAGGGCAGCACCACAATGAACTGTCTCAAGGTGCACCACAAGGTGTTGCTTCAAGGTGCACCACAAGGTGTTGCTTCAAGGTGCACCACAAGGTGTTGCTTCAAGGTGCACCACAAGGTGTTGCTTCAAGGTGCACCACAAGGTGTTGCTTCAAGGTGCACCACAAGGTGTTGCTTCAAGGTGCACCACAAGGTGTTGCTTCAAGGTGCACCACAAGGTGTTGCTTCAAGGTGCACCACAAGGTGTTGCTTCAAGGTGCACCACAAGGTGTTGCTTCAAGGTGCACCACAAGGTGTTACTTCAAGGTGCACCACAAGGTGTTACTTCAAGGTGCACCACAAGGTGTTACTTCAAGGTGCACCACAAGGTGTTACTTCAAGGTGCACCACAAGGTGTTACTTCAAGGTGCACCACAAGGTGTTACTTCAAGGTGCACCACAAGGTGTTACTTCAAGGTGCACCACAAGGTGTTACTTCAAGGTGCACCACAAGGTGTTACTTCAAGGTGCACCACAAAGAACTTGAATGTACTTCTACCCTTGAATTTACTCCTACCCTTGAATGAACTCATACCACAGAATGTACTTCTGCCCTTGGATGCACTTCTTCTATTTCTGAATGTACTTCTAGCCTTATGTATATTTCAAGCCTTGAATGTACTTCTTCCTGTGGTATGTACAACTTCTACCCTTGAATGTAGAGGACAACTAAAGCCTGTGCACGCAGTCCTTCATGTGTGCCAGAAGAATATCAAGACTATCTACATGAATCATTGTGGCATGTCATGGAGGGAAGCGTTTCTGGACATTCAAATTATCTGTTGCAGACAACTGTCCAACTTCGTTATTTGGTATAAATAAATGTGAATTGTTAAACATGATTCAC
Source organism: Cepaea hortensis (assembly GCA_963921405.1). Classification (NCBI taxonomy): domain Eukaryota; kingdom Metazoa; phylum Mollusca; class Gastropoda; order Stylommatophora; family Helicidae; genus Cepaea; species Cepaea hortensis. The sequence goes on along the minus strand of OY992883.1, from coordinate 4,844,796 downwards.
AGGTCAGCATGGCCAAATGGATAAGAACACATGTTCTTAAATATCTGCTGTGCTGATGCCGAGGTTAGTCTACATCTACAGGACAGCTGGACTAAAATGTTGACTTATCGTCCTTGACTTGGGGATGTAAATTACAAGTACCTCTTAAGTTGGAGTGGGTTCGCCTGATGGCGAGGCACACTATTAATAGGGAAAGCAAATCCACACGCAAAATTCAGTCCATCACTACTATAAATAGTGTGTATGGACAACGCTTGAGTTCAAAGCGAGTGAGCGCAAATAAAAAAAAACAAACATGATTCAACCACTTGTGAAGATTCAACTTATATAATATGATTCAACCACTTGTGAAGATTCAACCTATATAACATGATTCAACCACTTGTGAAGATTCAACTTATATAACATGATTCAATCAACTGTGAAGATTCAACTTATATAACATGATTCAATCAACTGTGAAGATTCAACTCATATAACATGATTCAACCAACTGTGAAGATTCAACTTATATAACATGATTCAACCACTTGTGAAGATTCAACTTATATAACATGATTCAACCACTTGTGAAGATTCAACTTATATAACATGATTCAACCAACTGTGAAGATTTAACTTATATAACATGATTCAACCACTTGTGAAGATTCAACTTATATAACATGATTCAACCACTTGTGAAGATTCAACTTATATAACATGATTCAACCACTTGTGAAGATTCAACTTATATAACATGATTCAACCACTTGTGAAGATTCAACCTATATAACATGATTCAACCACTTGTGAAGATTCAACTTATATAACATGATTCAACCAACTGTGAAGATTCAACTTATATAACATGATTCAACCACTTGTGAAGATTCAACTTATATAACATGATTCAACCACTTGTGAAGATTCAACCTATATAACATGATTCAATCACTTGTGAAGATTCAACTTATATAACATGATTCAACCAACTGTGAAGATTCAACTTATATAACATGATTCAACCACTTGTGAAGATTCAACTTATATAACATGATTCAACCACTTGTGAAGATTCAACCTATATAACATGATTCAACCACTTGTGAAGATTCAACTTATATAACATGATTCAACCACTTGTGAAGATTCAACTTATATAACATGATTCAACCACTTGTGAAGATTCAACCTATATAACATGATTCAATCACTTGTGAAGATTCAACTTATATAACATGATTCAACCAACTGTGAAGATTCAACTTATATAACATGATTCAACCAACTGTGAAAATTCAACTTATATAACATGATTCAACCAAATGTGAAAATTCAAGTTATATAATATGATTCAACCAATTGTGAAGATTCAACTAATATGATCTGATTCAATCAACTGTGAGGATTAAATAAAATGATTTGATTCACTAACTTGAATTAACTAACTGCAACAACAAAATAAAACGATTCTATTAAACTAACTAAAAAATTCAATTAAAATTAGTTGATAAAATCAAAAGTGAAAATGTTAAAAAATAATTTGCTTCGATCAACTGAAAAAATTGAACAAAATCTATGTGATTCAATTATAGAAATTTTATTTGACCAAAAAATCCATCATTATCAATGACCGTGCCGATAAGCATGGTCGATCACGGTTGGCTATCTCACCTGATCTCCACCATGTGGAAAGAGACAGAACCATGTGGGTTACAACCTGGTGCAATGAAACTGATCTTAAGCTTTAAACATGATGAACAGTCTCAGATCAGGTCTGTGTTCTTGACCCAGTTACGCCATGTATCAAGCCATGCAGGTATTTACCTCTTTGTCTTCCCCTTCTTCTTGTCCCATCAAGCCTGCCAGTTTTCAAGTTGACTTCTCCTCATTACATGTCCTTGACTGTACAAGTCTAATGTCTCTCATGTGTGTGGTCACAGCCACATGTCTGGTCTAGCCGCTTTGTTATAATCATATACGCGGATTGCATCACACAGGTGTCCACTCCACAACAAGGAAACAGATGAGTCACTGTTATATATATATGTTTTCATGTAGTTTTTTTCCATGTAGGTGTGTGTGTTTACCCTGTGATGACAGAGGCTTTGGTTGCAACGTCTATTTTGTTAATTGTGAAGGTGTTCTAGGGTAGCTTACCATTTACTTCTCATTGTTTGGTGATTCATTCATTGTAATTTCTGCAAATACATTTATAGTTTCATCAACTTCTGAAAGAATTGCCTCATTCATTTGTCTATAACTACATAATATTGTTTGCAATTTTCTCAGAAACCACATTTCTACCACCATCTGATATTCCTCAGCCTACCCACTTGTTGTTGAGATTTCCAATGTATACAACAATATCTGATCCATATGCAACATGATTACTTGATCACGCAAGTGAAGATACTCATCACACGGTATGATTACATGAACTGTAGAGATGGCACACAAAAGGGATGACTAACTTTTGGAATGTTTCTCTCAGCATAGTTTCTGGCTTCGTTGGATGGGGGCTCACTCTCCTGAAAGAGTTTCTCCAGGAGACCGCCCTTTCTCCAGGCAGAGAACAGCGTCTTGCCGTGGTGGTAGCCTGTCTCCTGTAGATATAGTTCTGTCTTTAATAACACAGCTACTGTAAATGTGTCATAAACAGAACAAACCAACCAACACACTTTATTTTCAAAGGGTCACAAATTGGGCAGGGTAGGCCCGTCTTACATTCGGCCCTTCTAATCACTCATCTTTCATACATCAATTATCTATTGAGATAAAAATAAAGCGAGAGAGATATAGAGACTGAATGAGAGAATGAAAGAAAGAGGGAAAGAGAAAAAGAAAGAGAAAAAAAAGATGCAGAGAGAGGACAGACAGACACAGAGAGAGAGGCAAAGATAGACAGATAGAACAGATAGAGAGAGAAACAGACAGAGAGAATCAGATAGAGAGAGGGGGGGGGGAGAGAGAGAGAGAGAGTGAGAGAGAAAGAGGTTTGAACTATATCAGATGTTAACAACCTCACAGCTCACAGGTGGGTCAGTGGGTGTCTACCTCACTGGTGGGTCAGTGGGTGTCTACCTCACTGGTGGGTCGGTGGTTGATCAGTGGGTTACTGTCTGACTGATAGGTTGGTGGTTGATCAGTGGGTGACTATCTCACTGGTGGGTTGGTCAGTGGGTGACTGTCTCACTGGTGTGTTGGTGGTTGATCACAGTGGGTGACTATCTCACTGGTGTGTTGGTGGTTGGTCAGTGGGTGACTGTCTCACTGGTGGGTTGGTGGTTGGTCAGTGGGTGACTGTCTCACTGGTGGGTTGGTGGTTGGTCAGTGGGTGACTATCTCACTGGTGGGTTGGTGGTTGGTCAGTGGGTGAATATCTCACTGGTGGGTTGGTGGTTGGTCATTGGGTGACTATCTCACTGGTGGTTGGTGGATGGTCAGTGGGTGACTATCTCACTGGTGGGTTGGTGGATGGTCAGTGAGTGACTATCTCACTGGTGGGTTGGTGGTTGGTCAGTGGGTGACTATCTCACTGGTGAGTTGGTGGTTGATCAGTGGGTGACTATTACACTGGTGGGTTGGCGGATGGTCAGTGACTGTCTCACTGGTTGGTCAGTGGGTGATTATCTCACTGTTTAATCAGTGGGTGACTACCGCACTGGTTGGTTGGTGGTTGATAAGTGGGTGACTATTACAGTGGTGGGTTGGCGGATGGTCAGTGACTGTCTCACTGGTTGGTCAGTAGGTGACTATCTCACTGATGGGTTGGTGGTTGGTCAGTGGGTGATATCTCACTGGTGGGTTGGTGGTTGGTCAGTGGGTGACTATCTCACTGATGGGTTGGTGGTTGGTCAGTGGGTGACTATCTCACTGGTGAGTTGGTGGTTGGTCAGTGGGTGACTATCTCACTGATGGGTTGGTGGTTGGTCAGTGGGTGACTATCTCACTGGTGAGTTGGTGGTTGGTCAGTGAGTGATATCTCACTGGTGGGTTGGTGGTTGGTCAGTAGGTGACTATCTCACTGGTGGGTTGGTGGTTGGTCAGTGGGTGACTATCTCACTGGTGAGTTGGTGGTTGGTCAGTGAGTGATATCTCACTGGTCGGTTGGTGGTTGGTCAGTAGGTGACTATCTCACTGGTGGGTTGGTGGTTGGTCAGTGGGTGATATCTCACTGGTGGGTTGGTGGTTGGTCAGTAGGTGACTATCTCACTGGTGGGTTGGTGGTTGGTCAGTGGGTGACTATCTCACTGGTGAGTTGGTGGTTGGTCAGTGGGTGATATCTCACTGATGGGTTGGTGGTTGGTCAGTGGGTGATATCTCACTGGTGGGTTGGTGGTTGGTCAGTAGGTGACTATCTCACTGGTGGGTTGGTGGTTGGTCAGTGGGTGACTATCTCACTGGTGGGTCAGTGAGTGACTGTCTCACTGGTTGGTCAGTGGGTGACTATCTCACTGGTTGGTTGGTGGTTGGTCAGTGAGTGATATCTCACTGGTTGGTTGGTGGTTGGTCAGTGAGTGAAATCTCACTGGTGGGTTGGTGGTTGGTCAGTGGATGACTGTCTCACTGGTGGGTTGGTGGTTGGTCAGTGCGTGACTTTCTCACTGGTGGGTTGGTGGTTGGTCAGTGGGTGACTGTCTCACTGGTGGGTTGGTGGTTGGTCAGTGAGTGATATCTCACTGGTGGGTTGTTGGTTGGTCAGTGTGTGACTGTCTCACTGGTGGGTTGGTGGTTGGTCAGTGGGTGACTGTCTCACTGGTGGGTTGGTGGTTGGTCAGTGAGTGAAATTTCACTGGTGGGTTGGTGGTTGGTCAGTGGGTGACTATCTCACTGGTGGGTTGGTGGTTGGTCAGTGAGTGAAATTTCACTGGTGGGTTGGTGGTTGGTCAGTGGGTGACTGTCTCACTGGTGGGTTGGTGGTTGGTCAGTGAGTGAAATTTCACTGGTGGGTTGGTGGTTGGTCAGTGGGTGACTATCTCACTGGTGGGTTGGTGGTTGGTCAGTGATATCTCACTGGTGGGTTGGTGGTTGGTCAGTGGGTGATTATCTCACTGGTGGGTTGATGGTTGGTCAGTGGGTGATACCTCACTGGTGGGTTGGTGGTTGGTCAGTGGGTGACTGTCTCACTGGTGGGTTGGTGGTTGGTCAGTGGGTGATTGTCTCACTGGTGGGTTGGTGGTTGGTCAGTGAGTGATATCTCACTGGTGGGTTGGTGGGTGGTCAGTGGGTGACTGTCTCACTGGTGGGTTGGTGGTTGGTCAGTGGGTGACTGTCTCACTGGTGGGTTGTTGGTTGGTCAGTGAGTGAAATTTCACTGGTGGGTTGGTGGTTGATCAGTGAGTGATATCTCACTGGTTGGTTGGTGGTTGGTCAGTGGGTGACTGTCTCACTGGTGGGTTGGTGGTTGGTCAGTGGGTGGCTGTCTCACTGGTGGGTTGGTGGTTGGTCAGTGAGTGAAATCTCACTGGTGGGTTGGTGGTTGGTCAGTGGGTGATATCTCACTGGTGGGTTGGTGGTTGGTCAGTGGGTGACTGTCTCACTGGTGGGTTGGTGGTTGGTCAGTGGGTGACTGTCTCACTGGTGGGTTGGTGGTTGGTCAGTGAGTGATATCTAACTGGTGGGTTGGTGGTTGGTCAGTGGGTGACTGTCTCACTGGTGGGTTGGTGGTTGGTCAGTGGGTGACTGTCTCACTGGTGGGTTGGTGGTTGGTCAGTGAGTGATATCTCACTGGCGGGTTGGTGGCTGGTCAGTGGGTGACTGTCTCACTGGTGGGTTGGTGGTTGGTCAGTGGGTGACTGTCTCACTGGTGGGTTGGTGGTTGGTCAGTGAGTGATATCTCACTGGTGGGTTGGTGGTTGGTCAGTGGGTGATATCTCACTGGTGGGTTGGTGGTTGGTCAGTGGGTGACTGTCTCACTGGTGGGTTGGTGGTTGGTCAGTGGGCGACTGTCTCACTGGTGGGTTGGTGGATGGTCAGTGGGCGACTGTCTCACTGGTGGGTTGGTGGATGGTCAGTGGGTGACTGTCTCACTGGTTGGTCAGTGGGTGACTATCTCACTGGTGGGTCAGTGGGTGTCTACCTCACTGGTGGGTCGGTGGTTGATCAGTGGGTTACTGTCTGACTGATAGGTTGGTGGTTGATCAGTGGGTGACTATCTCACTGGTGGGTTGGTCAGTGGGTGACTGTCTCACTGGTGTGTTGGTGGTTGATCACAGTGGGTGACTATCTCACTGGTGTGTTGGTGGTTGGTCAGTGGGTGACTGTCTCACTGGTGGGTTGGTGGTTGGTCAGTGGGTGACTGTCTCACTGGTGGGTTGGTGGTTGGTCAGTGGGTGACTATCTCACTGGTGGGTTGGTGGTTGGTCAGTGGGTGAATATCTCACTGGTGGGTTGGTGGTTGGTCATTGGGTGACTATCTCACTGGTGGTTGGTGGATGGTCAGTGGGTGACTATCTCACTGGTGGGTTGGTGGATGGTCAGTGAGTGACTATCTCACTGGTGGGTTGGTGGTTGGTCAGTGGGTGACTATCTCACTGGTGAGTTGGTGGTTGATCAGTGGGTGACTATTACACTGGTGGGTTGGCGGATGGTCAGTGACTGTCTCACTGGTTGGTCAGTGGGTGATTATCTCACTGTTTAATCAGTGGGTGACTACCACACTGGTTGGTTGGTGGTTGATAAGTGGGTGACTATTACAGTGGTGGGTTGGCGGATGGTCAGTGACTGTCTCACTGGTTGGTCAGTAGGTGACTATCTCACTGATGGGTTGGTGGTTGGTCAGTGGGTGATATCTCACTGGTGGGTTGGTGGTTGGTCAGTGGGTGACTATCTCACTGATGGGTTGGTGGTTGGTCAGTGGGTGACTATCTCACTGGTGAGTTGGTGGTTGGTCAGTGGGTGACTATCTCACTGATGGGTTGGTGGTTGGTCAGTGGGTGACTATCTCACTGGTGAGTTGGTGGTTGGTCAGTGAGTGATATCTCACTGGTGGGTTGGTGGTTGGTCAGTAGGTGACTATCTCACTGGTGGGTTGGTGGTTGGTCAGTGGGTGACTATCTCACTGGTGAGTTGGTGGTTGGTCAGTGAGTGATATCTCACTGGTCGGTTGGTGGTTGGTCAGTAGGTGACTATCTCACTGGTGGGTTGGTGGTTGGTCAGTGGGTGATATCTCACTGGTGGGTTGGTGGTTGGTCAGTAGGTGACTATCTCACTGGTGGGTTGGTGGTTGGTCAGTGGGTGACTATCTCACTGGTGAGTTGGTGGTTGGTCAGTGGGTGATATCTCACTGATGGGTTGGTGGTTGGTCAGTGGGTGATATCTCACTGGTGGGTTGGTGGTTGGTCAGTAGGTGACTATCTCACTGGTGGGTTGGTGGTTGGTCAGTGGGTGACTATCTCACTGGTGGGTCAGTGAGTGACTGTCTCACTGGTTGGTCAGTGGGTGACTATCTCACTGGTTGGTTGGTGGTTGGTCAGTGAGTGATATCTCACTGGTTGGTTGGTGGTTGGTCAGTGAGTGAAATCTCACTGGTGGGTTGGTGGTTGGTCAGTGGATGACTGTCTCACTGGTGGGTTGGTGGTTGGTCAGTGCGTGACTTTCTCACTGGTGGGTTGGTGGTTGGTCAGTGGGTGACTGTCTCACTGGTGGGTTGGTGGTTGGTCAGTGAGTGATATCTCACTGGTGGGTTGTTGGTTGGTCAGTGTGTGACTGTCTCACTGGTGGGTTGGTGGTTGGTCAGTGGGTGACTGTCTCACTGGTGGGTTGGTGGTTGGTCAGTGAGTGAAATTTCACTGGTGGGTTGGTGGTTGGTCAGTGGGTGACTATCTCACTGGTGGGTTGGTGGTTGGTCAGTGAGTGAAATTTCACTGGTGGGTTGGTGGTTGGTCAGTGGGTGACTGTCTCACTGGTGGGTTGGTGGTTGGTCAGTGAGTGAAATTTCACTGGTGGGTTGGTGGTTGGTCAGTGGGTGACTATCTCACTGGTGGGTTGGTGGTTGGTCAGTGATATCTCACTGGTGGGTTGGTGGTTGGTCAGTGGGTGATTATCTCACTGGTGGGTTGATGGTTGGTCAGTGGGTGATACCTCACTGGTGGGTTGGTGGTTGGTCAGTGGGTGACTGTCTCACTGGTGGGTTGGTGGTTGGTCAGTGGGTGATTGTCTCACTGGTGGGTTGGTGGTTGGTCAGTGAGTGATATCTCACTGGTGGGTTGGTGGGTGGTCAGTGGGTGACTGTCTCACTGGTGGGTTGGTGGTTGGTCAGTGGGTGACTGTCTCACTGGTGGGTTGTTGGTTGGTCAGTGAGTGAAATTTCACTGGTGGGTTGGTGGTTGATCAGTGAGTGATATCTCACTGGTTGGTTGGTGGTTGGTCAGTGGGTGACTGTCTCACTGGTGGGTTGGTGGTTGGTCAGTGGGTGGCTGTCTCACTGGTGGGTTGGTGGTTGGTCAGTGAGTGAAATCTCACTGGTGGGTTGGTGGTTGGTCAGTGGGTGATATCTCACTGGTGGGTTGGTGGTTGGTCAGTGGGTGACTGTCTCACTGGTGGGTTGGTGGTTGGTCAGTGGGTGACTGTCTCACTGGTGGGTTGGTGGTTGGTCAGTGAGTGATATCTAACTGGTGGGTTGGTGGTTGGTCAGTGGGTGACTGTCTCACTGGTGGGTTGGTGGTTGGTCAGTGGGTGACTGTCTCACTGGTGGGTTGGTGGTTGGTCAGTGAGTGATATCTCACTGGCGGGTTGGTGGCTGGTCAGTGGGTGACTGTCTCACTGGTGGGTTGGTGGTTGGTCAGTGGGTGACTGTCTCACTGGTGGGTTGGTGGTTGGTCAGTGAGTGATATCTCACTGGTGGGTTGGTGGTTGGTCAGTGGGTGATATCTCACTGGTGGGTTGGTGGTTGGTCAGTGGGTGACTGTCTCACTGGTGGGTTGGTGGTTGGTCAGTGGGCGACTGTCTCACTGGTGGGTTGGTGGATGGTCAGTGGGCGACTGTCTCACTGGTGGGTTGGTGGATGGTCAGTGGGTGACTGTCTCACTGGTTGGTCAGTGGGTGACTATCTCACTGGTGGGTTGGTGGTTGATCAGTGGGTGACTGTCTCACTGGTGGGTTGGTGGATGATCAGTGGGTGACTATCTCACTGGTGGGTTGGTGGTTGATCAGTGGGTGACTATCTCACTGGTGGGTTGGTGGTTGATCAGTGGGTGACTGTCTCACTGGTGGGTTGGTGGATGGTCAGTGGGCGACTGTCTCACTGGTGAGTTGGTGGATGGTCAGTGAGTGACTGTCTCACTGGTTGGTCAGTAGGTGACTATCTCACTGGTGGGTCAGTAGGTGACTATCTCACTGGTGGGTCAGTAGGTGACTATCTCACTGGTGGGTCAGTAGGTGACTATCTCAATGGTGGGTCAGTGGTTGGTCAGTGAGTGACTGTCTCACTGGTTGGTCAGTGGGTGACTATCTCACTGGTTGGTTGGTGGTTGGTCAGTGAGTGACTATCTCACTGGTTGGTTGGTGGTTGGTCAGTGAGTGACTATCTCACTGGTTGGTTGGTGGTTGGTCAGTGAGTGACTATCTCACTGGTTGGTTGGTGGTTGGTCAGTGAGTGACTATCTCACTGGTTGGTTGGTGGTTGGTCAGTGGTTGGTCAGTGAGTGACTGTCTCCCTGGTTGGTCAGTAGGTGACTATCTCACTGGTTGGTTGGTGGTTGGTCAGTGAGTGACTGTCTCACTGGTTGGTCAGTAGGTGACTATCTCACTGGGTGGTTGGTAGTTGGTCAGTGAGTGACTATCTCACTGGTTGGTTGGTGGTTGGTCAGTGAGTGACTATCTCACTGGTTGGTTGGTGGTTGGTCAGTGAGTGACTATCTCACTGGTTGGTTGGTGGTTGGTCAATGGGTGACTATCTCACTGGTTGGTTGGTGGTTGGTCAGTGAGTGACTATCTCACTGGTTGGTTGGTGGTTGGTCAGTGAGTGACTATCTCACTGGTTGGTTGGTGGTTGGTCAATGGGTGACTATCTCACTGGTTGGTTGGTGGTTGGTCAGTGAGTGACTATCTCACTGGTTGGTTGGTGGTTGGTCAGTGAGTGACTATTTCACTGGTGGGTTGGTGGATGGTCAGTGGGTGACTATCTCACTGGTGGGTTGGTGGTTGATCAGTGGGTGACTATCTCACTGGTGGGTTGGTGGTTGGTCAGTGGGTGACTATCTCACTGGTGGGTTGGTGGTTGGTCAGTGGATGACTATCTCACTGGTGGGTTGGTGGTTGATCAGTGGGTGACTATCTCACTGGTCTGTCTGTGGGTGACTATCTCACTGGTGGGTCAGTAGGTGACTATCTAACTGGTGGGTCAGTGGGTGACTATTTAACTGGTGGGTCAGTGGGTGACTATCTAACTGGTGAGTCAGTGGGTGACTATCTCACTGGTGGGTCAGTAGGTGACTATCTAACTGGTGGGTCAGTGGGTGACTATTTAACTGGTGGGTCAGTGGGTGACTATCTAACAGGTGGGTCAGTGGGTGACTATCTGTAAAACATGACCATTACATTACTTCTGTATTTACACAAACAGATGAAGGCAACATAGAATAGGTCAATCTCTGAAGATGTCAAATGTGGTCAAACCACACAGAAACACACACACATACACACACTTACCGCAATCTCATCAAAACTGCCGAACTGCAGGGTGGCGTATCTATCTATGGGTGGTCGGATGTACTCACAGTAGTCAGAGTTCTTCACCACTTCCAGCTGCCGCACGCAGGAGACATATGCCAGGCGGGACTGGATTTCTGTCATGTCAGGTACCTGAGGGATGGGCACCATTCTTGTAGTGATCATTAGAACAGTTTTAAAATGATGATATCTGTATGATATCTTGAATGCAATGTCAGTGTTGTATTGTCTTAACTTGGACAGTCTTATTTGGAATCTAAGAACTGACTTTATTTGAATTTAGATACTGTCTCATGGGAACTTAGCACTCTTTGTGGGAACTCAGCACACTGTCTTGTCTGGTTTCTGCACACTGTCTTGTCTGCACACTGGCTTGTCTGGATTCAGCAAACTGTCTTGTCTGGATTCTGCACACTGTCTTGTCTGGATTCTGCACTGTCTTGTCTGCATAGTCTTGTCTGGGTACTGCACACTGTCTTGTCTGTATTCTGCACACTGTCTTGTCTGGATTCTGGACACTGTCTTGTCTCCATAGTCTTGTCTGGATTCTGCACACTGTCTTGTCTGTATTCTGCACACTGTCTTGTCTGGATTCTGCACACTGTCTTGTCTGGATTCTGCACACTGTCCCATCTGCATTCTGCACACTGTCTTGTCTGGATTCTGCATACTGTCTTATCTGGATTCTGCCCAGAATATCTTGTCTGGAATGTGAACACACACTGTCTTGTCTGGATTCTGCACACTGTCCCATCTGGATTCTGCACACTATCTTGTCTGTATTCTGCACACTGTCTTGTCTGGATTCTGGACACTGTCTTGTCTCCATAGTCTTGTCTGGATTCTGCACACTGTCTTGTCTGTATTCTGCACACTGTCTTGTCTGGATTCTGCATACTGTCTTGTCTGGATTCTGCACACTGTCTTGTCTGGATTCTGCACACTGTCTTGTCTGGATTCTGCACACTGTCCCATCTGCATTCTGCACACTGTCTTGTCTGGATTCTGCATACTGTCTTGTCTGGATTCTGCACACTGTCCCATCTGCATTCTGCACACTGTCTTGTCTGGATTCTGCACACTGTCCCATCTGGATTCTGCACACTGTCTTGTCTGCATTCTGCACACTGTCTTGTCTGGATTCTGCACACTGTCTTGTCTGGATTCTGCCCAGAATATCTTGTCTGGAATGTGAACACACACTGTCTTGTCAGGAATCCAAAAATTGTTTTTTCTGAGATGGGCCCACTCTTGTCTGTAACCTAACAATTGTCTTGTCTGGAATCCAAGAAGTGTCTCTATTGGAACTTGAACAATGTCTGGTCTTTGACTGAGAACATGTCACTCCTATGATTATGTTATTATTATTGTCTTACTTGGGCAGGAGTTTTGATCTTCTGTTGGTACTGAATGAGATAATAACCCCATCTCATAATATCTCTGTCACAACCAGGATTGAAAATGTTGCACACAATATGAATGCTGCCGTAAACATGGCATCTGGATCAGTGAATTAGACCTGATAAAGATCAACCTACCTCATCTTCCACAGAGAAAAACATGCACACAAAGACATTTGGGAGTCTCAAGAGTTCACAATGAGAGTCACCATATCTGTCATTTACTGTCTATAATATAATACCTTGCGGTGTAGGACAGGGGGGGGGGGAGGGGGTCTTGAGCCTGGGGAATTAAGGCCGCCTGGCTAGTGCAGTCATCACGAACTGTGCAGGTTAGAGTTTTCTTTTTGCTCTGGACAGAAAACACTCTATGCCTTACCGAGGATTCGAACCGGGTCTCCCGAAGGAGAGCCCGGCATTCTAGCCACTCGGCCAACCACAATGAGAATACATGTAGAAAAAACCAGACTTCTTGTGTAGACATAATCCACAACATGTAGACATAATTACAATGGCAGTGAACAAGAAGTAGAAATCTTCAAGTGATGACCCAGGAAATAGGCTGTATCCAAAACAATGCATTCTTTTAGTGAATTTACATACAGAAGTGACAAACAATATGTTTGCATGATCTATAGCCTGGCATATTTCACTGCATCTCGTCAGGTGCATACTGCATAGTGATATATCATATGGAGTGAATACATGACTACTACTACAGCTGAAACACTTTGAAAGTGGAGGATCTGCTATCCGCACGATAATTTCCAAAATTGAAAATTAATTTCAAAATGTCCAATTAATTGCATTAAATAAAAAGAGTAATTTCAAACTTTGAAATTACTGTGACAACAAAAAATGCTTGAACAATACCTGTGACTATGTATTTTAAGTGTCTCAGCTGAGGTATTATTCATTTATTCAATTCACACGATATATAACTCTGAAGTATGCACCTAGTGAGATACAGCAAAACATGCAGGCTATAAATCATGCAACAATTTGTTTATGGCTTTTGTGCTTAAATACATTGTTTCATTAGTCTGACAGAATAGGAGTTGACAAGGAAAGACAAACGCCATCCCTAAAATAGGTTGTGGTGAATTTGGATGTTTCCACAGGGAAGCATGAAGAGCTACGAATAGACACATCACAACAAATATTCTAAGGGGAAACAAATAATGAATCAGAAGAAGAACTCGACAGCCTGAAGCAACATCCTATCACAGGATGGCCAGTGTGTTTGTGTATTTCCCCCGCCCTCTCCCCAGACAGTTGTCCCTACCCTGACAGGCTTGGCCCAGGGGTTCCAGCGCTTCCACAGCAGCCACCAGCCAGACAGACTGTCGCCATAGTTAGTGAGGTCTGTCTCGTTCTGACTGCCCACATCCACCGCAAAGACAAACTTGGCTCCCAGGTTGTGCATGACATCGGCTGTAAGTGAGGCAACATCCACTCATTCAACAACATTGATTGTACCTGACACACTGATTCAACAACATTGATTCTACCTTTCACACTGATTCAACAACATTGATTGTACCTGACAGAGTGATTCAACAACATTGATTGTACCTGACACACTGATTCAACAACATTGATTCTACCTTTCACACTGATTCAACAACATTGATTGTACCTGACACACTGATTCAACAACATTGATTGTACCAGACACACTGATTCAACAACATTGATTGTACCTGACACAGTGATTCAACAACATTGATTCTACCTGACACACTGATTCAACAACATTGATTGTACCTAACACAGTGATTCAACAACATTGATTCTACCTAACACAGTGATTCAACAACATTGATTCTACCTAACACAGTGATTCAACAACATTGATTCTACCTGACACACTGATTCAACAACATTGATTGTACCTGACACACTGATTCAACAACATTGATTGTACCTGACACACTGATTCAACAACATTGATTGTACCTAACACAGTGATTCAACAACATTGATTCTACCTGACACATTGATTCAACAACATTGATTGTACCTGACACAGGGATTCAACAACATTGATTCTACCTGACACATTGATTCAACAACATTGATTGTACCTGACACAGTGATTCAACAACATTGATTGTACCTGACACAGTGATTCAACAACATTGATTGTACCTGACACAGTGATTCAACAATATTGATTGTACCTGACACACTGATTCAACAACACTGATTGTACCTGACACAGTGATTCAACAACATTGATTCTACCTGACACACTGATTCAACAACATTGATTGTACCTAACACAGTGATTCAACAACATTGATTGTACCTGACACACTGATTCAACAACATTGATTGTACCTGACACACTGATTCAACAACATTGATTGTTCCTGACACACTGATTCAACAACATTGATTCTACCTGACACACTGATTCAACAACATTGATTCTACCTGACACACCGATTCAACAACATTGATTCTACCTGACACAGTGATTCAACAACATTGATTGTACCTGACACACTGATTCAACAACATTGATTGTTCCTGACACACTGATTCAACAACATTGATTCTACCTGACACACTGATTCAACAACATTGATTCTACCTGACACACTGATTCAACAACATTGATTCTACCTGACACAGTGATTCAACAACATTGATTCTACCTGACACAGTGATTCAACACAAGCCAACCATGTCTTTCAACAAACTGGGACACTAATGATGGGTCTACCTGATACAGTGATTCAACACAAGCCAGCTTTGATGAGAGATCCTGACTCTATACTTCAGTGCTTGTGTTCTTCTTTGTCCACAGCATTCTCAGATTCCTCTCAAAAACTTCATCTCTCATCTCAACTGCTTCTATTTTCCCCAATAATTTCATTGCATTGTGTCCAGCAGAGAAGCACAACTGGGAGGGTACAAGTCTTATCTTTTTTTGTTTTGCATATCCTTTACAGAACATCGCTGTCAACACCAGCATCTTTCAGCTGTATGTTGATTTCTTGGCAAGATTACGCTCAGTTGTTTGCCATTACTTTCTGAGCGGCCGGCTCACATACCCCGTAGGTTACCGATGCGATTCGAACCACTGCTGATTCTCACCGTCATCACGTTAACTACGAGAGTATACGAGATTACGGAGAAAAGTTGTAACCTCTAAGCCAGGAAGCCGGCTAGTCTTATCTTAGTGTGAGGAAATGCAACCTAAAGAGTAAATGTCATGGCAGGGCAGGTCATGAATAGGTTATTACACCTTTATTTTAAGCACAATAACTATCAGATGGCAATGTGCCAGTACAGTGTCCAGCACTGAGATCCACACAGGAGAACAGTCCATGAAGATTCACAAGTCGGCCCTGAGCTAGCCCACAGACAGAGTACGGGCGGAGACATAGAAGCCAGCACTAGAAGGTAAACTCTAGGTTGTCTTGCTGGGCCCATCTCCAAGCTCCAACCATGACACCTAAACACCACCAGAAACAAGATGGCTGTAAGGATTGTCAGCACAGACCAAAATAGTGTTTGTAAGTAGAGTTGGACTGTTAGTGAGAAAGTTGATGAAGTATCAGCAAAGACCAGAAGAGTGTTTGTAAGTAGAGTTGGACTGTTAGTGAGAAGTTGATGAAGTGTCAGCAAAGACCAGAAGAGTGTTTGTAAGGAGAGTTGGACTGTTAGTGAGAAAGTTGATGAAGTGTCAGCAAAGACCAGAAGATTGTAAGGACAACTTGATTGTTAGAGAAAGCATGGATTGTCGGTAAGATTAGAAGATTGTAAGGACAGTTGGATTATTAGAGAAGGCAGCGAGATGTTTGTCAGAAAAGACTAGAATATTATTTGCAAAAACAATTGCATTCCTAGTAAGAAAGCCAGTTAATCTGGATAGTTAAATTGTTAGCAAGAAAGCCAGTTAATCTACAAAACATTAAATTGTTATTGAGAAACCTGATAATATGGACAATTTTTTTTAAATGCGCAAGCCAGTTAATCCATAAAATGAACTGCTAGTGAGAAAGTCAATGAAATGTCAGTAAAGGTAAGAAGTAAACTACTTGTTAGCAAGAAGGAGCGAATTAAAAAATTAGATAGACACCAGATTGACAGATAGGACTAGCAGATATTAGGGACAAATGTATTGTTAGTAATTGGAAATAACAAACAGACAAGCAGACAGACAGAAGATATGATATACAGACATACAGAAACAAATCTCCATTTCCATTGTATCTCCCACCTCCCTCATCAGATCATGTCATTGGGTGCATCTCCCAATCTCCCTCATCAGATCATGTCACTGGCACATCTCCCTCATCAGATCATATCACTGGTGCATCTCCCTCATCATATCATGTCACTGGTGCATCTCCCTCATCAGATAATGTCACTTGTGCATTTCCCTTATCAGATCATGTCACTGGTGCATCACCCTCATCAGATCATATCATTGGAAGCATCTTCCAATCTCCCTCATCAGACCCTGTCACTGGTGCATCTTCCAATCTCCATCATCAAATCTTGTCATTGGGCACATCTCACAATCTCCCTCAGAAGATCATGTCATTGGGTGCATCTCCCAATCTCCCTCATAAGATCACATCATTGGGTGCATCTCCCTGTACACCTTACCGCGGCCCTCAAACATCCTGCATCCACATGAGGCTGGAGGGAAGGATGTTCACGTCTTCTGTCACCACACACTTTAAGTCTGTGCAGCACAGACCATGTAGCACTAGTAATGATCTCAGTATGCACATACCAGAATCCACACACTCACATCAAATACTCTGTTATGGTTATTGCTGAACATTTTGACATTTGTTCAGGGGCAATGACCTTCACATCCTACTCTCTGTATAACTTGCAACCACTGTTGTATACCATTTGGATCCACCGACGAATTGTCTTTATCCACAGTCTAGGCACCCACTGCACTGTGCATAGATCAGGGGTAGTTTGGCATCATCCGGTGCATGTGAGAGACACTGGCCTGAGAATGTCCTCAGGTGTGGATTCAAACCATCTACTTGTCCAGTTAGAGGCAGACATTCATATCAACGAAATATAACAGCCAGCAGGATTGTTATTAAGGGACAGCAGATTATTAGTCACAGTCAGCGAGTTGTTAGTAAGGACCTTAGATTGTAAATAGTTTCCTATAAGTCACTGGTAAGAGCCAGTAGATTGTCAGTAGTTTCCAATAAGTTGTTGGTGAGAGTCAATAGATTGTCAGTAGTTTCCAATAAATGAATGGTAGAGCCAATAGATTGTCAGTAGTTTCCAATGAGTTGTCATTAAGTGACAATAGACTGTCAGTAATTTCCAGTGGGTTGTCATTAAGCGACAATAGATTGTCAGTAATTTTCAGTGGGTTGTCATTAAGCAACAAAAGATTGTCAGTAATTTCCAGTAGGCTGTCATTAAGCGACAATAGATTATCAGTAATTTTCAGTGGGTTGTCATTAAGCAACAATAGATTGTCAGTAATTTTCAGTGGGTTGTCATTAAGCAACAATAGATTGTCAGTAATTTTCAGTGGGTTGTCATTAAACAACAATAGATTGTTAGTAATTTCCAGTGAGTAAGCAACAAAAGATTGTCAATAATTTCCAGTGGGTTGTCATTAAGCGACAATAGATTGTCAATTTCAAGAAACTGTCAGCGAGGGTCAATAGGTTATCAGTAATGTATACGCAGACTGCCAGTAAGGTCATAGGTTGTCAATAATTTCCAAGAACTGTCAACAAGGGACAGTAGATTATCAGTAATTTCCCACAGATTGTCAGTAAAGGCCAGTATATAGTCAGCATTTTCCCACAGATTGGCATTAAAGGTCAGAATACTGTCAGTAATTTCACAAAGATTGTCAATAATTTCCACAGATTGTCAGTAAAGGTCTGAATATCAGTAATATCGCAAAGGTTATTAATAATTTTCCACAGATTGTCAGTAAAGGTCAGTATACTGCCAGTAACGTCCGGTACAACATTCAGTAGAATGTCTGTAATGTCGGGTACAACATTCAGTAGAATGTCTGTAATGTCGGGTACACCATTCAGTAGAATGTCTGTAATGTTGGGTACAACATTCAGTAGAATGTCTGTAATGTCGGGTACAACATTCAGTAGAATGTCTGTAATGTCGGGTACAACATTCAGTAGAATGTCTGTAATGTCGGGTACAACATTCAATAGAATGTCTGTAATGTCGGGTACAACATTCAGTAGAATGTCTGTAATGTCGGGTACAACAATCAGTAGAATGTCTGTAATGTCAGGTACAACATTCAGTAGAGTGTTAGTAATATTGGGTACAATGTTCAGTAGAATGTTAGTACTGTCGGTACAACATTCAGTAGAATGTCTGTAATGTTGGGTACAACATTCAGTAGAATGTCTATAATGTCGGGTACAACATTCAGCAGAATGTTAGTACTGTCAGGTACAACATTCAGTAGAATGTCTGTAATGTCGGGTACAACATTCAGTCGAGTGTTAGTACTGTCGGGTACAATGCTCAGTAGAATGTCAGTAATGTCGGGTACAACATTCAGTAGAATATTAGTACTGTCAGGTACAACATTCAGTAGAATATTAGTACTGTCAGGTACAACATTCAGTAGAGTGTTTGTAAATGTTGGGTACAACATTCAGTAGAATATTAGTACTGTCAGGTACAACATTCAGTAGAATATTAGTACTGTCGGGTACAACATTCAGTAGAGTGTTTGTAAATGTTGGGTACAACATTCAGTAGAATGTCTGTAATGTCGGATACAATGTTCAGTAGAATGTCTGTATTGTCAGGTACAAAATTCAGTAGAATATTAGTACTGTCAGGTACAACATTCAGTAGAGTGTTTGTAAATGTTGGGTACAACATTCAGTAGAATGTCTGTAATGTCGGATACAATGTTCAGTAGAATGTCTGTAATGTCAGGTACAACATTCAGTAGAATGTCTGTAATGTCGGATACAATGTTCAGTAGAATGTCTGTAATGTCAGGTACAACATTCAGTAGAATGTCTGTAATGTCGGGTACAATGTTCAGGAGAATGTCAGTTACAACATTCAGGAGAATGTCTGTAATGTCGGGTACAACATTCAGTAGAATGTCTGTAATGTTGGGTACAACATTCAGTAGAATGTTTGTAATGTCGGGTACAACATTCAGTAGAATGTCTGTAATGTCGGGTACAACAATCAGTAGAATGTCTGTAATGTCGGGTACAACATTCAGTAGAATGTCTGTTATGTCGGGTACAACATTCAGTAGAATGTCTGTAATGTCGGGGACAACATTCAGTAGAATGTCTGTAATGTCGGGTACAACATTCAAGAGAATGTCTGTAATGTCGGGTACAACATTTAGTAGAATTCTGTAATGTCGGGTACAACATTCAGTAGAATGTTAGTACTGTCGGGTACAACATTCAGTAGAATGTCTGTAATGTCGGGTACAACATTCAGTACAATGTCTGTAATGTCGGGTACAACATTCAGTAGAATGTCTGTAATGTCGGGTACAACATTCAGTAGAATGTCTGTAATGTCTGGTACAACATTCAGTAGAATGTCTGTAATGTCGGGTACAACATTCAGTAGAATGTCTGTAATGTTGGGTACAACATTCAGGAGAATGTCAGTACTGTCGGGTACAATATTCAGGAGAATGTCTGTAATGCCGGGGGTATGTTAGTAAGCAGACAGCAGTGAAGCACAAACTGGACGGGGCCCTCCTACCTGGAACGTTATTGACATAAGCGCCATCTAGTAGCAAATGCCCGTCGTTAGGGTCACAGAGTGGCGGGAGGTAGGGGTGGATAGACATGCTGGCGCGCACGTATTGCCAGAGACTGCCTATGTTAATAGGGGAGAGAAGAAGCAAGACAGAAGAGTTAACATGAAATCAACATGGTGATCTTAAGAGAAATGTTTATACAGTACCTGGGAGGTTATTGACGTAACCTCCGTCCAGCAAAAGGTGGCCATCAAGGGGGTCACACAGTGGGGGAAGATAGCCTGAGAGTGACATGCCGGCTCGCACGTAGCGCCACACACTACCTGTTAGCCAGGGGAAAAGATGAACTCTGCAACCATCAACTTTGTGTATATTGTATGGTGCCTTGTCTTAGCAATACAAATCTCAGAATAATCAATATTATATATTTGAAATACTACATTATGGATACAAACGCTGTGTGATTCTGATTACATGAGTCTGTGTATGCCTACAGATCATTGGAAATGCGGTTACCAAAGTCAAGACGGCTGGTATCAGTGATCAGTGATGATTATTATCGTCACACTCCACATAGGGCTCATCAATGCTGTGATCACCTCCTGAACAACCTGGCCAGCATGTAGCAATTGATCACAGCAGTTTCGTGTTGATTAATTCACAAGGTTTATGTCTGCTGCACTCCCATCTCCAGGACTCTGGACAATGAAGTAGATTTGCAAGTGTCTTTAAAGCCATTCAGATGGTTGTGATTCTGATGACATCTGTCCTTGTATACCAGAAATGTGTCTATCCAAATCAAGATCAAACAGCACACACAGAATGATGGCATCAGAATCACATCGACCACTTGAATTCTAGATCTTGATGTGGTCGAAAGGAGAGGAAAGCTCGATCTTAAACTTCCAGTGCACTGATGACGAGATAGGTGGTTCAATCCCAACACCGGCATTAAGTTGCACTTCAACCTTGACTTCTCGTATAGAAAGCAGTGGCAAACTACTGAACATACAACTGTCTAGAAAGCAGTGGCAAACTACTTAACATACAATTGTATAGGCACTCAAGCTGGGGTTTATGGCAATGTCCTGCAAAGGACATGCAACACTGACAACAAGAGACATTCCTGGCCGCCATTGGCAACAGGGGCTGGAACAATCACAGGGTCACCGTGGCAACTGACAGACAATGTTAAATCAAGGATTGGAACTTCTAGCCATCAATACCAATGGCTGCATGTGCCCATCTCTTGTGGCAGGCTGGTGTAGTCAGCAACAAGTTATCATCATCATGTGCCATGCCGATAAGCCTGGGCAGTCATGTTTTACCATCTCATACAATCACCAGAATTGTGGATCAGTTCTGTGTTCTTGTCCCGACCATGCCATGTGGTCAAACCATCCAGATATTTACTTCTTTGCCTTCCTCTTGTTATTTTCCCCCAACCTTGCCAGTTATCACCAAGTTCTCTAGTTTATATCTTCTCATAATGTGCCTAACAAATCTTGACTGTCTACATCTAATTTCTCTCATCAGATTGCAGTTTCCATTTGTCTCTGGTAGGACATGCTCATTGGTTGTTCTGTCTGTCCATGGTACTCTATTTTGTCCTCAGAAAGCACATCTGCCCTGCCATGAGATGACTTTCAGCCCGTCACAAGTACAGTAGCCTAGTTCATGCTGTCAGGCGTGCTGGGTGCATGGTGTTAAACCCATGTTTGTTTAGATCAATCGGCATGTGATGAGTGATGTGCTCAAATATCACGTTTGCTTCCTTGAATTTCCAGACAGTTCCCTGGTACCCAGGTAGATGGGGTGGATCTGGCAGACCATTGTTACAACTCTGTCTTGATGAGATCTGAACACACACCCACCAGACCTACAGGCAGGCAGGCTAGGACTACCCGCCTGCAGCCGCCTGGTTGGTGTAGTACATCAGTTTTATCGGTGGAGGCTAGCACTACCTGCCTGGTTGGTGTAGTACTTCAGTTTTATCGGTGGAGGCTAGGACTACCCGCCTGCAGCCGCCTGGTTGGTGTAGTACTTCAGTTTTATCGGTGGAGGCTAGGACTACCCGCCTGGTTGGTGTAGTACTTCAGTTTTATCGGTGGAGGCTAGGACTACCCGTCTGGTTGGTGTAGTACTTCAGTTTTATCGGTGGAGGCTAGGACTACCCGTCTGCAGCCGCGCTGGTTGGTGTAGTACTTCAGTTTTATCGGTGGAGGCTAGCACTACCTGCCTGGTTGGTGTAGTACTTCAGTTTTATCGGTGGAGGCTAGGACTACCCGCCTGCAGCCGCCTGGTTGGTGTAGTACTTCAGTTTTATTGGTGGAGGCTAGGACTACCCGCCTGCAGCCGCCTGGTTGGTGTAGTACTTCAGTTTTATCGGTGGAGGCTAGGACTACCCGCCTGCAGCCGCCTGGTTGGTGTAGTACTTCAGTTTTATCGGTGGAGGCTAGGACTACCCGCCTGCAGCCGCCTGGTTGGTGTAGTACTTCAGTTTTATCGGTGGAGGCTAGGACTACCCGCCTGCAGCCGCCTGGTTGGTGTAGTACTTCAGTTTTATCGGTGGAGGCTAGGACTACCCGCCTGCAGCTGCCTGGTTGGTGTAGTACATCAGTTTTATCGGTGGAGGCTAGGACTACCCGCCTGCAGCCGCCTGGTTGGTGTAGTACTTCAGTTTTATCGGTGGAGGCTAGGACTACCCGCCTGCAGCCGCCTGGTTGGTGTAGTACTTCAGTTTTATCGGTGGAGGCTAGGACTACCCGCCTGCAGCTGCCTGGTTGGTGTAGTACATCAGTTTTATCGGTGGAGGCTAGGACTACCTGCCCGCAGCCGCCTGGTTGGTGTAGTACTTCAGTTTTATCGGTGGAGGCTAGCACTACCTGCCTGGTTGGTGTAGTACTTCAGTTTTATCGGTGGAGGCTAGGACTACCTGCCTGGTTGGTGTAGTACTTCAGTTTTATCGGTGGAGGCTAGGACTACCTGCCCGCAGCCGCCTGGTTGGTGTGGTACTTCAGTTTTATCGGTGGAGGCTAGGACTACCTGCCCGCAGCCGCCTGGTTGGTGTAGTACTTCAGTTTTATCGGTGGAGGCTAGGACTACCTGCCCGCAGCCGCCTGGTTGGTGTGGTACTTCAGTTTTATCGGTGGAGGCTAGGACTACCTGCCCGCAGCCGCCTGGTTGGTGTAGTACATCAGTTTTATCGGTGGAGGCTAGGACTACCTGCCCGCAGCCGCCTGGTTGGTGTGGTACTTCAGTTTTATCGGTGGAGGCTAGGACTACCTGCCCGCAGCCGCCTGGTTGGTGTGGTACTTCAGTTTTATCGGTGGAGGCTAGGACTACCTGCCCGCAGCCGCCTGGTTGGTGTAGTACATCAGTTTTATCGGTGGAGGCTAGGACTACCCGCCTGCAGCCGCCTGGTTGGTGTAGTACTTCAGTTTTATCGGTGGAGGCTAGGACTACCCGCCTGGTTGGTGTAGTACTTCAGTTTTATCGGTGGAGGCTAGGACTACCCGCCTGCACCTGCCTGGTTGGTGTAGTACTTCAGTTTTATCGGTGGAGGCTAGGACTACCCGCCTGCAGCCGCCTGGTTGGTGTAGTACTTCAGTTTTATCGGTGGAGGCTAGGACTACCCGCCTGCAGCCGCCTGGTTGGTGTAGTACTTCAGTTTTATCGGTGGAGGCTAGGACTACCTGCCCGCAGCCGCCTGGTTGGTGTAGTACTTCAGTTTTATCGGTGGAGGCTAGCACTACCTGCCTGGTTGGTGTAGTACTTCAGTTTTATCGGTGGAGGCTAGGACTACCCGCCTGCAGCCGCCTGGTTGGTGTAGTACTTCAGTTTTATCGGTGGAGGCTAGGACTACCCGCCTGGTTGGTGTAGTACTTCAGTTTTATCGGTGGAGGCTAGGACTACCCGCCTGCAGCCGCCTGGTTGGTGTAGTACTTCAGTTTTATCGGTGGAGGCTAGGACTACCCGCCTGGTTGGTGTAGTACTTCAGTTTTATCGGTGGAGGCTAGGACTACCCGCCTGCAGCCGCCTGGTTGGTGTAGTACTTCAGTTTTATCGGTGGAGGCTAGGACTACCCGCCTGGTTGGTGTAGTACTTCAGTTTTATCGGTGGAGGCTAGGACTACCCGCCTGGTTGGTGTAGTACTTCAGTTTTATCGGTGGAGGCTAGGACTACCCGCCTGCAGCCGCCTGGTTGGTGTAGTACTTCAGTTTTATCGGTGGAGGCTAGGACTACCCGCCTGCAGCCGCCTGGTTGGTGTAGTACTTCAGTTTTATCGGTGGAGGCGGTGTCTCTGCAGCTGTTACATGCTGCTGGAAGGAGGTCTGAACTGTTTAGCTGGTACTGAGGGTGCGGCTATCAGCAATGAGAAATGCATTAAAGACTAACATATCTTTGACAAACAGAAGTGATGGTGATCTAACAATTTAAGTTGTCCCTTAGCTTGGGAGCACTGCCATCAACGAAGAGAAACACATGCAAGACAAATATTTACCTCAAACACGAAAGATATTACAAAATGTACTGTAAAATCTCATCTATAATGCACATGTTTTGTGTTTTTGTAATCTAATCTATCTACAAATTGTATTTCTGAAATAAGACAGCTAGGCATCAGCTGCTACTGTATTGTGTGCTTCAGTCCATGAGACAGACCACATATGTGGTTTGTATGTTGTTGTGTTTTCTTGCTGTTGTTTGCTGATGAAGATTGTCAAAATAAAAAACATCCTTTATTTTCCAAAACTCTATTTAGCAAAGTGGCCTTACACTTTGTGTTTTTCTATCATGTACATTTGCCACAGCTTGACCACAGTTCCAACCCATTTCACTGACAGGCCGACACTGCTCAGCTGATCTGAATAACACCAAATGATGACTTCAAAATTACAAGGAGCTGATGCAGTGATGACTGTTCCAGAAAGAAGAACTATATTGTAATGAACAGAGACACAGAAGGGTGAGAGACAAATGGTGTGAACACCTTGGACTGTTGGAGTAACTAACAATGAGAGACTGGAAAAGGTTAAGGAAAGTAGAATGTTATATACAACTATAAGATGACAAGCAGCAATCTTTTGGACATATAATGAGAAAAGAAGCATTGGAAAACACTGTAACCACTGGAATGGTCAGCAGTAGAAGAGGCAGACCAAGAGAAATGACGCTGGATGACATGAGATGGTGGCACAGAGGAATAACATCCAGAGTACTGATCCAGACCGCCAGGGACCAAGATCTGAGAGACACAAACTCTGATGCCAGTTGCCAGGGCACATGATGATGATGAAAGTCTGACGAGATGACTGGCCAGACACTGAGGACCCACCTGATGAGTGCACCCTCATGGTGGAGTTGGAGATGTTGGTTGTGATGCAGAAGTAAGGTATCCACAGATCCTCAATCTGTCGGTCGTGGAAGACGTTCTCTATGGACTCATTGAAGGCCCAGCCTGAAACCAAGAACACCTATGTAGAACATGAAACTAAACACAGTGTTGTTATCATAGAACCTCACTCCAGGCATCAGCACATGTAGAACATGAAACTAAACACAATGTTGTTATCATAGAACCTCACTCCAGGCATCAGCACATGTAGAACATGAAACTAAACACAATGTTGTTATCTTAGAACCTCACTCCAGGCATCAGCACATGTAGAACATGAAACTACACACAATGTTGTTATCTTAGAACCTCACTCCAGGTATCAGCACATGTAGAACCGCAACTACACATGTTGTTATCACAGAACCTCACTCCGGGCAACATACATGCCACCGTGGCCACTGCTCTAGGTTCCATGTGAAAGATGTGGCAGGATTCTGTTTTCCTACTATTACAGCTCTGTGACAAACCCTGACTCATAACATTGAAAATGCATAATCATCATCCAGTGCCTTGTCGGCTGGCATGGGCGATCATGCCTCTCCACAAATGATGATCTCTGACATCATGGATCAATTTGTGTGTTGACTCCCTTCCATGCCATGACACAAGACTATCAAGAATCTTCTCACACTGTTTTCCTCCATCTTTCTTTCCCCAAATCTTTCCAGTGTCACAACATGTTCCAGTTTTTGTCTTCTCATAAGTGGCCAAAAATTATGACTGTCTCTTTCTGATGCTTTTGATAAGTTGTCTTTGCGACTTAGCCTCCCTTCAAATGTCCAGATTGCTCATTTTGGCTGTTCAATAAATTGTCAGCATTATTCTATAAAACCACATCTCCTAGGCTTCCAGTGATGCTTTTTTGCCTGGTTACTAATTGTCCAGGATTCACAACTGTATGTTAAAATTGGATATATGTAACATACATAATTTTAAGAATTTTACCAGTAACTGCTTGGGAAGGATGGCCGAGAGAAAAAGAGAGAATGGTACAGAGAAAAGATACTAGAAAGAATGATAAAGAAAATATATACTAGAGAGAAAGACAAAGAGAGAAGATTCTAGAGAGACAGAGACACTAGAGGATCTGGCATGATGATCTACAGAATTGGATTAACAAGCAATGACGAGATGCTGCAGGGATACAAGGATGTAATTGTTGCCTCTCTACAGGACTTCAAGACAGTTTCTCTGTCTCACTGTGTATCGTCATAGTTAACATCTGCCTCACTGTGTATCATCATATCCTGCTGTAGTTAACATCTGTCTCACTGTGTATCATCATATCCTGAAGTAGTTAACATCTGTCTCACCGTGTATCATCATATCCTGCTGTAGTTAACATGTGTCTCACTGTGTATCATCATACCCTGCTGTAGTTAACATATGTCTGTCTTACTAGCATCATAACTTGGACAGATAAAAGAAAATACAATCATAAACAACATTACGTATGTTACGTTCGCTCGCTTGCTTTGAACTCAAGCATAATCCATATATGTGCTACAACTTATAATGCACTGGACTGATTTTTGTGCGTGGATTAGTTTTCCCTATTACCAATGTCCCTTGCCATCTGGCATACCCACCATGTAGCAATGCAGGGTCCACAGTACTAGTCCTGCATATTAATAGAATGTGTACAGTACAGGAGCAGGGAAGAAAGAGCGAGTGTGATTTAAGTTAACTAGCAAGCACTAGAAAAACGAGTGAAGACTAGACCTTTAAGAGATAGTGTTGATGAATCACGAGAGAGAAGGGAAACTACTCAGAAAGACCGTGTATCACATGATCAGAACAGCTGAGATGACGAGAACTAAACTTCTGGTCTTTCTAATCAGTCAGGTCAGGGGTTTTGACAAGTCAAGACGTCAAAGTGGTTTGTAGCTGTGAAAAATTGTCAAAGTAATTTGTGCCTTGATTCTCCACCAAGAGACAAAGATGTGTTATCAAGCTAGTACGGCTAAGCAAACACCCAGCACAAAGGTTTGTTGCATTTCATAGAATTAACGGCAGCCCAGCGACACCGCACACCAGACGCCAAGATCAGGCTGTAAGTTGACATTAGTCCATAAGAATGACATCTTTGTATGCAACTGAATATTTGCTATATTGAAACGATTGCGTTGACTCTTCTAAGTTATAAACTTTATTCAGCAGAAGTGAATATGCATTTATTAAGATTCATCACACGCCCTCCCATACATACGGGACCATGTGATTTATGTCTGCTGTCACATTTGTTTACAATAAACGAAGAGTACCAAGGATGTCAGTATTTGCTTGTATTCATCGTGCGTTGATGTTCCTGTTGAATCTGTCAATGAATCTAAGACACTGAACCAGCAACAGATCGTTGGCAGAGTTGGGGGCTCGTCCGGGATTTGAACCCGGGACCTCTCGCAAATCTGAAATACTTGTAATTTCCCCAAGTCAAGAACAGGAAGTCAACATTTTAGTCCAACTGACCGGTGTAGGGGTTGAACCCATTACCTCAGAGGTTTAAGAGACAGCGGGCTTATCCATTTGGCCATGCTGATCTCCATAAACAAGACTAGACAACCAGGTTCAGGTCAGACATAATTGCCCAGGCCAGATGACCCAGGCATCTGACAGAAGGAATGACAGGAAAGCATGACACCATGTCATGGACAGATGCCGTCACGCTAACCAACATACAGCAGTGGCCAACACAGGCTGTGGAGGATCATGATTACCCACATCAGTCAGTTGGCAAGAGAGGAGGAGGAAACTGAAGAAAATGATAAAGTGGAAGAAGAAAAGGAAGAATGAGGGCGGAGAGAAAGAGGAGAATAATAATAATAATAATTAAAAAACAGTAATAACAATAGTGGGTTCACCTGTAAACATGGAGGCGCATGGATAGGTCAAGTCCCAGATTTTCCTCCACCATGAATTCATCACCTAGGACAAAATATGAGAACACAATACAGATATACATGGATAGAGATATACATAGATAGAGATATATGGGAGCATCGTACACATCTTGAGGTGCACTGTGTACATGGTGACAGATTCATGTTTTATAGACCAATCAGCTCTCAAGATTTTATCTCTTCATAATGGCACCAAAATCTCCAGACTCTCTCTCTTCATAATGGCACCAAAATCTCCAGACTATCTCTTTTCATAATGGCACCACATTCTTTGGATTCTCTCTTTTCATAATGAGCAAAAGCCATGAATATTGTCTCTTCCTTCTGTATCACTGGATATTGGTTTTCTTAGTTGTTCATACAATGTTTAGAATTCTAAAACACATTCACACATCATATAGGGTAAAAAAAGGGTCAACAATTTTGCACACAGGTGTCTCTCACACTCAGACCCCTTCAGTCACCTGTCTTTCGCACACCAGTTGTTACATTTACGCTGGAAAAAAAACACAACAACAACAATAACAGAAAAGGGAGTTGGGGTGAGGGAGTGGAGGGGGGAGAGAGAGAGAGAAAGAGAGAGAGAGAGAGAGAGAGAGAGATGAAAAAAAAAGAAGAAGCAGAGTCAACACGAGAGTGTATTGATGTTGCCACTGGCATCTGGCTAATAGAGACTAAATGTAAAAACCAGCCCAGGATCAAGGCAACACTTACCATGGACCACTCACGGGCTCTCTGTTTGAACCGGACAAAGTTCCTCTCCTCTGCCCACAGGGCTCCAATGAAGGCACCAATGCTGGTTCCCCCAATAACATCTATTGGGATCCCTGCCTCTTGCATAGCTTTGATCATTCCCACATGGGCCACTCCTCTGTCAATGGGAAATCACTGCTTTACTCAATGTGAAATCACTGCTTTACCAAATGTGAAATCACTGCTTTACCAAATGTGGAATTATTGATTTACTCTCACTACTTTACTCAATGTGAAATCACTAATTTACTCAATGTGAAATTACTTCTTTATTCAATGTGAAATCACTGCTTTACTCAATGTGAAATCACTGCTTTACTCAATGTGAAATTACTACTTTATTCAATGTAAAATCACTGCTTTACTCAATATAAAAAAGTTGCTTAAAAGTCGACAGGGTCGACTTCATTGCACCGGGTTTTATCCCACACGGCTCGGTCTCTTTCCACAGCGCGGAAAGTGTTGCACCAAACACAAACTCCGTAGCTCTAGCGATGACCCACAGGTGTCTCAGAAAAATTTTAATGAAACAAAGGACACTGCCCAGAATCGAACCCACAACCTTTGGAGCCTGAGTCAAACGGCTTGACCACTTCCCATGGAGGCTCCCTTACTCAATGTGAAATCACTACTTTACCAAATGTGAAATCACTGCTTTACCCAATGTGGAATTATTGATTTACTCAATGTGAAATCACTACTTTATTCATTGTGAAATCACTGCTTTACTCAATGTAAAATCACTATTTTATTCAATGTGAAATCACTGCTTTACTCAATGTGAAATTACTACTCAATATGACACTATTACTCAATATGAAATCACTGCTTTACTCAATGTGAAATTACTACTCTATTTAATGTGAAATTCACTGCTTTACTCAATGTGAAACCACTACCTTACTCAATGTGAAATCACTGCTTTACTCAATGTGAATTCACTGCTTTACTCAATGTGAAATCACTAATTTACTCCACGTAAAATCATTGCTTGTTTCATCACCTGAAATCATTGCTCTACTCAATCTGAAGTGTATAATAATAAAGCACAGAGTATAAATGATGAGATTTACAAGAACACAAGTAACTACAACTGTCAACCAACCTGGCTCCACCTCCTCCGAGGACTAAAGTAATAGAGTTGCCTGTAAGAAATCTGGCAAGTCGTGAGAAGTCACCCATTCGATCAGGTTGTGTTTCAAAAATACGTTCATAAGTTTCAAACTGGAGGGAAAAATATGGAAATTAAAACTATGAGTTTTTAAAACTGTTTTACTGACAGAAACTGACTGGGTACTTTCATAGGGATGTGGCTGAAATGATGGTGTATATTCCAAAGAAAGTAAACCTGCTTAGATTTTTTCACTTCTGTACTATTCTTGACCTTAAATCTCCACACACACACTGGCACCTTGCTGTCTTGACAGATGATATGTGATGGAGTTATACCTCTTCATATCACAAAGCCTGGGCTGAATTATAGAGACCATGTGTTGACCATGTAGCATGATCCATCTCTTGGCCTGCCCAGGTTACTCTAGAGGAAAGGTTAAACCAATGTCTGGAACAAGACAAGCTGCAGAAGCTGCTGGATCAGCAAAGCAATGCCCTAACTGTGTGCCTGTCGGAGCTACCATCCTAGACCAGTTGCCTACCATGGCTTAGTGTCTAGTCTATCCTGCCATCACATTTAGTCTTTGCGTTGCAATTCTTCGCACCAGGATAAGGCTTGTACTCTCCAAATTGCACTCCTCTGCCCAAAGCCGTTGGGACAATGTGGGGTGTCAGGTTTGGTTAGCGCTGCCCAAACAATTGGCAATAACATAAAGCAGGTAGTACTGTCTACTAACATATGGTAGCTCAGTCATATCTGACTCAGACCTGACATCCCAACATTTGCCATTGACAGACAGCAGGTAGTATATCTACTGTTATACGGTAGCTCAGTCATATCTGACTAAGACCTAACTAAACCAAAATCTCCACATTGGTTTTGATTACGAAGCCAAGATATTTAAAGTTTGTGACATCAATTTCTTAACTGTTGATTGTGATGTTTAACATGTAGTTTTATCTGTGTACATCATTAGTGTGTAAAGTTCCTCACTGAATCTTTAGACAGTCACGAAAAACTAATCTTTTAGCGTTATTTGATAGGAGGACAGTTTCATCGGCATATATGATTTCTGGAATTGGATTTCCACCAAACATAAATGAATCAAAATTATCACTGGTCTAATCATGTTTGGCATTTTTGTCTATAATTTCTATACAGATGTGGTGTCACGCATGGGAAGATAATGCTAACATGCTATTGTGGCTCTACTGTCAGCCCTTAAACACACCACAAAACCCTGAATCATAAGCTCTGCAATAGGACGGCCTTGGAAACCTGTTCAGATAGAAATAAACAGCACTTAACAGTTTTTGCTGCGGATGTCAGTTTGAGTACACGTTTGGGACAGCGCAGGTGGTGGTGTGAGGACAGCCAGCCCCGGACATTGAGCCACTCTGTCGTGTTTCTGATCATCTCAGCATCCTCCTTGTGCAGCAGAATCAACTCCTTCTGGGCTCGCACGGCGATGTTCTCCAGCTCTTTCTCAATCTGTGAGAGGCAAAGATAGAGAGAGACTGCTGACGCCACTGATATCACACTATGTTATTGGTGATCTACATGGTTGATATACTACAGGGATTTTTGTAGAGGTGTGCGTGCATGCACACACAAAGAGAGAGAGAGAGAGAGAG
This sequence comes from Cepaea hortensis, assembly GCA_963921405.1. Taxonomy (NCBI): domain Eukaryota; kingdom Metazoa; phylum Mollusca; class Gastropoda; order Stylommatophora; family Helicidae; genus Cepaea; species Cepaea hortensis. Next base: position 4,813,200 of record OY992883.1, on the reverse strand, counting down.
AGACACAGAGAGAGAGAGAGAGAGAGAGAGAGAGAGAGAGAGAGAGAGAGAGAGAGAGACAGAGAGAGACAGACAGACAGAGAGACAGACAGAGAGACAGACAGAGAGACAGACAGAGAGACAGACAGAGAGACAGACAGAGAGAAGGAAGGAGAGGGAGGAGAGAGAGAGCAAGGAGAGAGGCAGACAATAGGAGTTAAAACAGAGAATACACAAACAAACGATCAAACAAACTTGATTTTCAAAGGATCACAAATTGGACACACAGGCCGTCTTACATTCGGCCCTTCCAATCACTCATCTTTCGTACATCAATTATCAATTTTGTTACATTCACATAGTAAAAAATATTGAGAGAGAAAGAGAGAGGGAGAGAGAGAGAGGGTAACAAATTGGGCACGCAGGCCCGTCTTACATTCGGCCCTTTCGATCACTCATCTTTCATTCATCAAATTTGCATGTTACATTTACATAGAGAAAAAAAAAACATTGTCAAATTGATTTTGTAAGCATAAACAATGCATATTACGCATGGTACATTCACATGGGGGAAAAAAACATTGTCAAATGAAAGTTGTAAACATAAACAGTGCATATTGCAATGTTGTGAGACACATCCCCCATCCACCCTCACACCCCGCAGCACCCACACATCCCTCAGCCACCACATCCCCCACCCACCCACATATACCTCCACGCACTCACACAGACTCAGGTAAACATACATGCCGCCACCCACCCACTGATCCCCCACCCACACACATTTCCCCACCCACACATACATCCCCCACCCATCCCATAACCGTCATGCACACACCCACCCACATATTCTCCACCACCCACCCACACACCCGCAACCACCCAGCAAAACACACATCACAAAACAACACACACATACCCCCATCAACCCACACATCCCGCACCCTCATACATACATCCTGCACCCTCACAATTTTCCCCACCCACCCACACACACATCAGCCAACCTACACCCACTCGCCCACCCAATATCGGCCACCTCTCAACTACACATCCTCCACCTATACACATATCCCCACCCACAAACACATCTCCCCACCTGCCCACACATATCCCCCACCCATAAACACCCAAAAACACACACCTCCCACCCACACACACCCCACCACCCACATACACCCCACCCACACACATCCGCTGCTCACACACATCTTCCCACAAACACACACATCCCCCAACCATACACTCATCTCACACACACATCCACCCACTCACATACTCATCCATCAACCACTCACACCCACACATCACCCACCTGCCCATCAACACATGCATCTCTCCACCACCCACCCACACACCCGCAACCACCCAGCAAAACACACATCACAAAACAACACACACATACCCCCATCAACCCACACATCCCGCACCTATCCATACATACATCCTGCACCCTCACAATTTTCCCCACCCACCCACACGCACATCAGCCAACCTACACCCACTCGCCCACCCAATATCTGCCACCTCTCAACTACACATCCTCCACCTATACACATATCCCCACCCACAAACACATCTCCCCACCTGTCCACACATATCCCCCACCCATAAACACCCAAAAACACACACCTCCCACCCACACACACCCCACCCACCCACATCCGTTGCTCACACACATCTTCCCACAAACACACACATCCCCCAACCATACACTCATCTCTCACACACATCCACCCACTCACATACTCATCCATCAACCACTCACACCCACACATCACCCACCTGCCCATCAACACATGCATCTCTCATATACCCTCCCACCCACACACACCCCAACCACCCAGCCAAACACACATCCCCCATCCTCACATACATCCGTCATCCACCAGCACATCCCACATCTCCCCTACCTCTCAGTCATAAACACATTTCCCCCACACACACACACATCCCCCACATGCATTCCTCATACACATTCCTGCCCACACATCTCCCCACCCACCCACACATTCCCCACCTACAAACATCCTCACCACCCACACATACATCCTCTACCCGCTCACACACTCCCACCCACACAGACATATCCCATTTGCAGACACCCCCCCCCCCCCACCCATTACACACCCATCCCCAACCCACACAATCTCCTACACACCCATTCACTCACCCAAATACACATTCCCTACCCACACCCCCCAACACCCACATACTTCCAATAATAATCCCAAATATCCCCCCCCCCACACCCCCGCCCACACACACATACATCCCCCACTGACTACACATCCCTTCACCCATCCACACATCACCCTTCAACCCATACACATCCCCTACACACAGCCCCTCCACACACACATTTCCCACACCCCCACACACATCCATCACATACGCACCCACACAAACATACTCACATCTACACACTTACATGATCACTGAAACTAATAAGAACAAACTCCCACACTTTGCACACAGTTGAGACACTGATGATTGTCGTGAGCATTCTCGCAAAAATTGTTAGTGGAGAAAAAATTGTACATATACATTGTGTAGCGTAAAAATTAGTGATGCAATTCAACTCTCTCTCTCTCTTCTCTTTCACTCTCTCTCTCTCTCTCTCTCTCTCCCCGACTCACTAACTCTCTCACTCACATCACAGTAATTTTATATTATACATGATAAAATCAAGTGGCATACAAAATGATAATATGAAAGATGAGAATAAAGAGCAAGAGGGAGATTCATGAATGGCGATGACTGTAACCAAGAGAGAAAATAGATTGAAAAAAGTGAAACGGCAGAAACAACAACAGAAAAACCAATGGAGGGAAAGTAGAATACCAAGCAGAGGTGAAAGAGACATGCTGATAGAGTGACAGAGAAAACCAATGAATGGAGAAATTGGACAGTCACGGGAAGAGTGTAAGTGACACAATGGACACAGACGAAGAGAGAAATAGATGGGGAGATAGAAGATAAAACACAGGCAGATAGAAGGTGAGAAAAGAGAGCAAGAGACACAAGGAGAGACATACAAAGACAAGAAGAGAATAGAACATGATCAGAAAAAGTGGCAGAAGGCTATGAAGGATAAAGGTAGAGAGAAGCAACAATGAATAGGGAAGGAGAGATGGGGCAATAAAAGAAGTGAGTGCAAGAAGTAGAGAAAGTTTGCAGATGAGAGGTGACAGAGTGCAACAGAAGGGTTCCAGACAAAACAAGAGACAGGCAGGGAAATTGTAACGAAACGCCTCAGCACCACAAGAACTTATCTCTCATTCCACAAGAAACTAAAAAGGAAGGAAAAGAGAAAAGAATAATAAATAAATCTGTAATTCCACAAGAAAGAAATAAAACTAAAGAATAATGGGAAGATATAAAATAAAAGTTTCACGGTGCTGCTCTGAATGTGATGGACTCTATGACGCAATTTTACACCAGTAGACCCGCCATCGCACAAAGCTAAGATTGTTTTCTATCAAAGGTTGGAAACTCACATTTTTTCAATAGAGGAGTAGGGAATGTAGAGGTGTGATATTCCTGCTGGAGAAATACTGCAACCACGGGTTAACACCTAAAATACCCGACTGGGAGATAAGGCATTCAGCTGGACAGACATGTGATCTTAAAATGGTGATAGGAGCCCTGACACATTTGTGCTACATGCAGATAAAAAGCCCAATGGCCTGCAAACAGACAGTGAGGGTGTAGAGAGAACATTCAAAGGTATGGCGTAACGTCGAATACATACTATGAGCAGCGGCAAAAGCGTGTTTTAGATGCGTAGCGCAATGTAAGTCATAATTGATTGACACTTGGGGTGCAGACATATCTGTGAGGCCAATTACCTAGCCACTACTCCATGGTTCTGTAAACACTTGGATGTACAGGCACATCTGTGAGGACAATTGCCTAGTCACTGGTCTACCATTCTGTAAACACGTGGGTGTACATACACATCTGTGAGGCCAATTACCTAGCTACTGGTCTACCATTCTGTAAACACTTGGGTGTACATATACATATGTGAGGTAAATTACCTAGCTATTACGCTATGGTTCTGAAAACACTTGGGTACTCACTGGTCCTATGGTTGGCTCCTGATCTGCCAGGCCCACAATGAGGATGCAGTCGGCTTGCCTGAGACAGTGCTTGCTCCATCTGGTCAGCTGATAGTCACACTGGTAGAGCACCATGCGGTGGATATCCTCCTGCTGGCTCAGCCAGCTGAACAGACGGAACTCGTTGACTCTGTGGTGGGAAGGCAACAGTGTGTCACTGTGTTCACACTACAGAACATTATACTGACAGTAACAAACAGCATATAGAAGGTTCAGTCATGTAACAAGATGTAACAGAACATTATAATGACATGAACAAACAGCATATAGATGGTTCAGTCATGTAACAAGATGTAACAGAACATTATACTGACATTAACAAACAGCATATAGATGGTTCAGTCATGTAACAAGATTGCTACAAGACAGTGCCACACAAAAAGCTCTAACACTTAAGACATAAGGGAAACAGAGCAGAAAGTCTCTCCAGTAAACAATGGATTTTCAAAATAATTGATGTTGTGAATATCACCTTGTAGGAAGCATACACAGAACTCTCTTCTTGACCTGATGCTGAAGAGCAAAACAGGAATAGATAACAGAAGATATTAAATCATAACCATAACCTCTCTGCTAATTACAAGCTGCATTGCAGAAGTTGTATCTTATGTTTAAAATCACTCTCACTGACTGTAAGAAAGGGAGCGCTTAAATGTAAAACTGAATCTGTTTTGTGGTATGTTAGTGAATATTTGAGTATGAATGAACGCAGCAGGAATGCCAGACTGTAAGTCAATCTGGGCACCTGCTCTGTGGCAAGGAAGAGCTTGGAAGCAGCGGAGATGTGGGTCCTGAAACACAAGTTGTGAACACCTGAGACAGCCAGAGTAACTAACGATTGCCTGGAATAGGCTAATCAAAGTAGTGCATTATACACAACTTTAAGAGAGAGTCAGTGTTCCTTGGTCACATCATGAAAAGAGAAGTGTAGGAGAACATGATGATGACTAGAGTTGAACTAAGTCAAGAACCTTTATCACAGCACTTGGGACATTCCCATGTGTGCTCTGTCCTTATCTTCATTAGCCAGTGAAGAGTCCCAAAACTAATGCTACCAATAGCAGTCTTATGCATCAGTCTGGCCTTTACTCGGAGTCCCAAGTGTTGATTGATCAGCTTCTCTGTTCACTCCCTGCAGCACCATTCTCTGCAGGCTGTGATGATCTATCTATCTGTTCTTGTGCACTACAGACACGATGCAAGAGGACAGACCACATCTACCTCATCCTGCACCAACACCCCACCAAGCAAAGATATGAGTGCCAATTACCTACACAAGAGGCCAGTCATTAGACCCAGACTAAACATGTGATGTGCTAGCAATTCATGTGTCATGGGCAACTGAAATGTTATATAGAACCTGTTCTGCTGTATGGTAGTCAATCTTAGAATAAAAAAGTCACTTAAAAGTCCACAGGGTCAACTCCATTGCACTGGGATTTTATTCCCATATGGCTCAGTCTCTTTCCACAGCACGGAAAGCGTCACACAAAGCACAAACTCCATAGCTCCAGCGATGACCCCCAGGAGTCTCCGGGAAGACAAATGCACTTGTGAACTGAAGGACACGACCCCAAATGAAACCCACAACCTTCAGAGCCCGAGTCAGACGACTTGACCACTTCGCCACGGAGACTCCCAATCTTAGAATATAAACCAACAAATTAGGATGAGCATGGAGGCAACCGAGGAGTGGTTTCTAAGATAAATGTTGTGAATAACTTGGATTGCTAGAGTAACCTACGAGTGTCTGGAAGTGGCTCATAACAGCAGAAGAATACATACAACTATAGGGAAGAGATACAATGTTCTCTGGTCACGTAATGAAGACAGAGAGGCATAGAAAAACATGATGATGACTGGCAAGATCTGTGATAGAAGATGCAGACAAAAGAAATGATGCTGGATCTGAGGCAGTGGCATGGAGGTGTATCATCCTTACAAGTGATCCAGAACACAGAGGACTGAGATCTGAGACAGTGGCATGGAGGTGTATCATCAATACAAGTGATCCAGAACACAGAGGACTGAGATCTGAGACAGTGGCATAGAGGTGTATCATCAATACATTTACAAGTGATCCAGAACACTGAGGACCGGGATCTGAGGAGATAATAAACATCTGTACCATTTGTCAGGGCACAAGATGATGATGATGGGCAACAATGAAGAAATGTTCACCTGATGACACACTTTGAGAGTGTGAACAGAACTGCATTTGTTACCGTGATAAACTGAGGACAGATATTCTGGACACTCCAGTCTTAGATTGCAGGAAGGATGTCTGTGATGTTATTTCGTTGTGGAGAGAATGGTACATTGTAAAGCAGTCAATAAATAACTACAGCAACGATTATAATCATTCTTCATATTGTTGTCTGAGTAGAATAGTGTAAAACCAGCACGGGCAATCAGTCTTAGAGCCTGGGACTCTGCCTAGGCAACCATACATGAATGATCCATTTGCGTTATCTGTGACAGATTACTCATGTGGCAACAGTGTTGATGGTGGCATGAAGATTGTGAATGTGGCGTATCATCATCACCTTCCACTTTTGCCATCAAGCGTCATGGGGAGGAATAGTTGATGCTTATTGCTCGATGGATGGCACTTGATTGTGTCATTCCATGTGATTGTCTAATGTCTGTGATGTGTATGACTGATGCTATTTCCACAGATGACAATCATCTGGACTACTGGAGAGTGTTATTCCATGTGATTGTCTAATGTCTGTGATGTGTATGACTGATGCTATTTCCACAGATGACAATCACCTGGACTACTGGATTAGCAGTTTGGCTTTGCCCCGCTGTAGTGGACACCTATTATAGTTGGGTAAGTGTGATAAGTATCTGGGGATACAGAGAAGTGAAAAAGTACCGTGATACTCCACGAGAAGTCACTACAAAGTCAATAATTACCTCAGTATTCAGCAAATACAGCTAATGACGATGACAACGACAACACAACACCAACAACAACAACAACAGCAACAACACAGGCCAAGCGAGGTATTTAGTGATGTTGCAAATGTTGTCTGATACTTACACTTCCAAGGCTGCAGTTCCTAGCCTGGTTTTGACAATTTCAGGGGTCAATCTCACAGTTGGGCCTGGAAAATTCCATATAAGTTGAATTTCTAGATCATTCTGGTATCAGTTTTCAAAGCTAGGTGATTCTATTTATGTTTAATGTTAGCAAAAATAGACAATTCCCTAATTTGAGATATGAATATATTTGCAAACCTAGACAATTCTATGTTTGATATTTCATCATCATCATCAAGTTCCACCTCCACATCGAATGTCAGCTATAATGAGTCTTCAAACACAGAAGACACAAACAATTTGTTGCAGGATTTATTGCCTGGCATATTTCGCTGTGATGTATTTTAGCACACAACAACTCTAAACCTCAACAAGTGCGCGACTCAGTCCAGACATGAGAAACCTAATGAGAAAGGAATGAACGCAATCAACCCATCAGAAGTCGGGAAGCTGACAACAAGCAGCCCAGTGTACGAAAGACAAACTACAAGCTACACCATAAATACCCCAATTATAGCCAAGTCGAAAACTCGAAGGCTGTACCAAAAATTGGATTGGATTAGTATTTTAGCTGAAACAATTAAAACACATAGTCACAGGTATTATTCAGATGTGCAGCATCTGTTGTCCCCATGGCAATTTCACATTTAACATGAATTCTTTCAATTTGCACAAAACTGGTTGGAACTAACTAATAGCCAACGCCTCACTATATTTGAGTGATTGTTGATTTTTTGTCAAATAAACTATACAAAAGACTTTTATACTGAGTTTCCAACCGTCCTGCCTCCTCAAGGTGCAATTACACAGACTTCTTCCAGATCATATCACCAGGTTGCCCACCCACACATTATATCTTCCTCTGTCATGCTTCCCTCGCACCTCTCCCCCCAGCACAACCTGTAACCAAGTGCTGTGGCTGTGTAAGTTTGAACGACCTGACTTGTCAGACCAAGGCATCCGACAGAAGGAATAACTTGGCCCAGAGAGCACCATTACACAAATATACCACCCCGTGACCATCAGGCCAGTAGGTGAGTGTCTAGCCACCAGGCATAAATGGCTTCCACAAGGTAACATAAGTTATATAATATGTCATACAGCTAAGACAGCAGGCATTCTGACACATGGTGTGTCTCTGAGATACACAGTTAAAGTTAACTTGGCCCAGAGAGCACCATTACACAAATATACCAACCAATGGCCAGCAAGGCATGCTGCAACTCCAGGGAGAAATTGGTCAAGGGCACATCCTCTGAAACTGGCACAATTGCAATGGTTGCCAGGTTGTCTACTGTTGGCCTTTCTATTTTCTCATACGATTCTAAAAGTAGAAGAGTGTCAGAAATTCTAATGAACAAAATAAAACAAACCACGCACAACATGCATACATTTTATATGCATCAGTAAACCTGGCCTTCCGGACGTCGTGCAATGAAAGCTAAATGTTACACACACAACGTTATGGTGACATTTCTGTCACCTTTGGTAGGCATATTTAAGATATCTCATGGCTAGTTTTCTTCCTCATTTTCATTTCCTCTTCCCCCTCTTTATCACATTCTTCTTCATTGTCTTTTCAATCTTACTCTTCTTCTTTATGATTCCTTTCTTACCTCTCTCCTCATCTTTATTCTCTTGTAGCAGCAGCTTTGCCACAACGCAGGTGCCCGTTACACACTAGACAGAGATTAGAAGGAGAATTCCCGACTATGCACTGAATCCAAGAGATGCAGGAATGCGTCACGGGAATGACAACGTGACGACGAAACGTAAACATAGGATACGCTGTGTGACTTTCGAACGGAGAGGTCGTGGTTCTAAGTTGGAGAAGAAATAGTGCGACTATGAAAGAATAGAAGGCTGGCAGTGGACTCATATGAAGAGACGGATAGACACTGGCATAGCTGGAGAAAGTGGAGAACGACATGGATGGAAGGATAGTGGATAAAATGACATTGATGGAAGGATAGTGGATAAAATGACATTGATGGAAGGATAGTGGATAAAATGACATTGATGGAAGGATAGTGGATAAATGACATTGAGAGATCAAGCAATGAATCAACGTCAACTGAAACCACTATGAGCAGAGGTCACCTAGACACAATGATACTTACAGCATCATAACGGATGGGTAGACGAAAAGGAGGAATACCGGTGACGAAAGCGTGAGGAGAAATAACAGGTAGTACACGCACGGATAGTTAAGTATTCATCCTGCCGCCGGCCTGGTGTGACAGGCCAGGTAGAGGACTATTTATGTAAGTACATTTACTGTTTGACAGCTGCATAATAAACAGCGATGTTTTCTCATTTATCAACAATCGTCTGCCGCATCATTCCTTCATCGTTCCGAATCCATTGAAGTTATGTGTTCCTGTTAAGTTTGAGCCAACATTGACTTATAGTTGAGCATGTAGATAATAGGATCAGCTTTAAGGCAACCTTCTTCATCTTTCCTTGTATATCCCTATTCTTCTTCTACCCCTTCTTACTCTTCTTCTCTGTATTCGGCTACTATTTCTACTTCTTCTTCATCTTCCTGTTCACACTCAGTTCTCCACATTAATGGCCGCAATACAAGTAGTTAGTTAGTTAGTTAGTCGACAGATCATCCTCGTTGCACATCGGACCATTCAGTCCATAAGTGCTCGGATCCCCTCCTCAGCAAATCCCGCAGCGTGTAGCGGCTAACGACGCCAGTTCTGTGTTGGTTTATCAATCTTCTTTGGCTTCCTGCGTAGTGTTCTTGTTTGGCCACCCCTCTTTTAATTTGCTGCTCTCGCAGTCTGGCCATTGTTGTAGATTCACAGTCATCACTTGGTTCTTGCAAAAGTCTCACTTCTCGTAGAGCATTCAGAATGTCAGCCTGGTCCATGGCGCGTCCGCCCTCCACAGTAGCCTCACCTGCGAGCTTGTCAGCCCGCTCATTTCCTTGTACTCCCGCATGCCCTGGCACGAAGATGAAACTAATCTTTGCCAGCCGAGACCGCTCCAGAGGCAGCAACCATTCTCTTCGGATCGACCCCTCCTCTATCCTCTTGATCATGTTCATTGAGTCGCTAAGGAAACAAGCCCTAGTGAATGTCTGTGTCTCGAGCCATGTTATTGCTTTACTTACTGCCATGACTTCCATGGTCAGGCTACTTGTGGTTTCAGTGAAAGCACCAGAGTCCTCCTTCACAATTCTCCCTCCGGCCCGAGCTGTAAAGGCCCATGAGCTTCTCACATGTCGGACGACCGACCCATCTGTGTAGATGACCGCGTCACTGTCTAGCGAATTCTCGAAAATCAACGCTTGTACTTCAGCCTCCACAGCAGCCGGATTTTCTTGTCTGCATTTTCTATCTAGTTGGATGCAAACTGAAAAGGATGTGCAGAAGTCTGTTGGCACTTGCACCCACTCCTCGCCAGGTTCTAAGTCCTCAAGTGAACACACCTGTTGAAGAATGTCTTCGGCTTGACCCATCCACGACCGTCCTCTTTTTAACCTGCTGCCCTTCACCTTCCTAATTTCACTATGCAGTGGATGCTGTGTGTTTGCGTTAATTCTGAGGTAGGCGCGTGCCCTGCAAACTTGCATTCTCTCTTCAATGGTTGGAAAATCAAGAAGGTAGCGCATCGCCCTGCATGCTGTATCTCTTGTACATCCAAGAATAATGCGCATAGCTTCATTCTGTATCCTTTCCATCCTTTCTATCTGCTTATGGCTGACAGTCAGGATTGCCATTGCATACTCCAAAACAGACATGACCAGCCCCTTGTACAGAAGACATAGATGGCGCTGCTCACAGTTTCCTGCCGCCATCACCCGCATCGCTGCCAAACCCCGCTTGGCTTTTGCTTGGCAGTTAATTAAAAATAATAAATAAAAAATACAAGTAGTTGTGGGTTCCCAGTTCCTGACAGTTGCCCACAGTTTCTAGTGGAAGGAAGTTGGTTGATCTAGCTATTTAAAATCCTGCATTACACAGCTGAGGTCAAATCTGGATCTGTCTCACATGTTGGAGGACACATCTGAAAATCCTGCATTACACTGTAGATGATAGATCCGATCTGTCCCACACGCAGGAGGACACACCTGAAAATCGACCATATGTAATTTCAACTAATGTTATCTGCCACAAACAGCAGATTGCATAATTTGTCTTGTATTTCCCACAGTATCTTGTCAGGTGCATTTGACACAGTTACATTTAAAATTAACTGAACAGATCAATGAATTTTCTGCTGAAATACATAACTTCTTAGTCAGATATGACTGAGCTAGCTTGCGACAGTAGACAGTACTACCTACTTTCTGTTAGCGTCAAATTTTGGGCAGCGTTCACTAGACCCGACACCCCACATTGTGCCAATGGATTCGGGCGGACAAGTGCAATTGAAGTTTACAAGCCTTATCCTAGTGCGAGGAAATGCACTAAAACTAATTATCACAGCAGGGCAGATCAGCCCTAAGCCTTGGCCGCTAAATGATCAAAGGACATTTAGAGCATTGCTTTGCTTATCCAGCAGCTTCTGCAGCTTGTCTTGTTCCAGACGTATTGGTGTTATCTTTCTTCTGTAGTAAACTATACAGGCTTAGAGAGGGTTCATACTGTATAGGCAACACATGTTCTCCACAATTCAGCCCAGGCTTTGTACTATGGAGAGGTATAACTCCATCCCTGGTTTTACCACCATGGTTGTTGTTAAAGTGTCTTTTTTTACAGCACAATGTGATAAATTATCGTCTGTTAAGACGGCCTGGTGTCAGTGAGTGCAATGACATAACACAGTCATTGATACTACTCCCATGTACATGCAAGTACTAACTAGGTGGTCACAGATTCACAATTATGTTTACACTTGACAAGATATCACAAAATATGCCAGGCCATAAACTGTGCACTCTGTTCTTTGTGTCTTCTTTGTTCAAATTTACAACAGGAAAACATTGCTGCGAAAGAGACAAATACCTGGGTGCCTAGGTCAAATGGCATGCCAGAGAAAACAACACTGACCTCATTTCAGGACAAGAACATATATCTGATTCTGGACTTTGGTTATTGCATGAGATGACGAACTATGATTGCCTGCCCACATGGAGGATAGGCAGGCGAACCAGTGATATCTTTGGTTGTCGTGTGAGATGATGAACTATCATTGCCCGCCCACATGGAGGATAGGCAGGCGAGCCATTAATATCTGGGAGAACTAACTGTCTCCCGACACAGTTTACTAGTGCATTTTCCCATGTTTGGACTTTGAGGACGCCGTTTAGTCACCCAGCTACTCAGTTGAGCGCTTGGTGTGACACTGTGAGCTGTGAATTTCATTCAGTTTTTTTTGTTTGTGCCACTGGTGACAGCATGACGAAATAGAATTCAGAAAATGGCAGATGACTTGCTTGCTGACACACCACACGGCCGTCTTATGCGATAATGTAGGTGGAGGCTGCTTGTGTGTTCATCAAACATTTGTCTCCTTTGACAATAATCTGCATATTTACGTGGAAGACAGCCCGTTTTCAGTGCTCTAAGGATTTTGCCTTATCAAAATTATTGTTTCCTTCACGAGTTCACATGGGACAAATGATGAGCATTTTCGTGTATTTTTCGCTAGCACAGGAACTGAGCAATTATGGGGAAACTTATTGATATGATAGAACTACTACTATTACTTTTCGATACAGCACATAATGATGATGAATACTTACCACTATGCAGTGGCACGCCCACGGCCAGGTTGACTGTGTGCCTCTGCTGAATGTTGCCCAGGATCCTGGTGCCCAGGAGATGGATCAGCCTGGCGACCACCTGGGGGTAGCGCAGCTTAATCAGATTCAACAGCTCTGATGGGATCTTGGTCAGTTCTGTATCTCTGTGATCACCACAACAAAACAGTCACTGATCAATCACCAATAGTCACACTCAATGAGAGTTCACACAGGGGGATTAAGCTTACAATTATACCATCTTTACAAGCAATGTGATGTACACATGTGAGTTCACGCAGGGGGATTAAGCTTATAATTATACCATCTTTACAAGCAATGTGATGTACACAACTGACATGTCAACAGACAATGATGAGATGTACATAAATGTCCTTATTTAACGGATGATGAGATGTATATAAATGTCCTGATCTAATAATAGTAGTGAGATGTATATAAATGTTCTGATACATGGATAGTGATGAGATGTACATAAATGTCCTGATTTAAAAATAGTAGTGAGATGTACATAAATGTCCTTATGTAACGGATAATGATGAGATGTACATAAATGTCCTGATCTAAAAATAGTAATGAGATGTACATAAATGTCCTGATGTACATTTAATGATGAGATGTACATAAATGTCCTGATCTAAAGATAGTAATGATATATACATAAATGTCCTGATGCACATATAATGATGAGGTGTACATAAATGTCCTTATCTAAAGATAGTAGTGAGACGTACATAAATATCCTTAAGTATATATAATAAGATGTACATAAATGTCCTGATATAAAAATAGTAGTGAGATGTACATAAATGTCCTGATATAAAGATAGTAGTGACATGTACAGAAATGTACTGATATAAAGGGAGTCTCTGTGGTGAAGTGGTCAAGCCGTCTGCATCGGGCTCTGAAGGTTGTGGGTTCAATTTTGGGCCGCATCCTTCGGTTCACGAGTGCATTTTCTCGGAGACCCCTGAGGGTCATCTCTGGAGTTATGGAGTTTGTGCTTTGTACGACGCGCTGCGGAAAGAGACCGAGCCATATGGGATCAAACCCGGTGCAATGAAGTCAACCCTGTCAACTTTTAAGCAACTTTTTTAAGTACTGATATAAAGATAGTAGTGAGATGTACATAAATATCCTAATGTACAGATAATGATGAGATGTACATAAATGTCCTGATCTAAAGATAGTAGTGAGATGTACATAAATGTCCTAATGTACAGATAATGATGAGATGTACATAAATGTCCTGATCTAAAGATAATAGTGAGATGTACATAAATGTCCTAATGTAGATAATGAGATGTACATAAATGTCCTGATCTAAAGATAATAGTGAGATGTACATAAATGTCCTAATGTACAGATAATGAGATGTACATAAATGTCCAAATATACAGACTGTGATGAGATGTATATAAATGTCCAGATACACAGACAGTTATGAGATGTACATAGATGTCCAGATATACAGTGATGTGACAGTGGGACTTGGTACATAGATGTCCAGACAGTGATGAGATGTATATAAATGTCCAGATATACAGACAGTGATGAGATGCACATAGATGTGCAGATATACAGACAGTGATGAGATGTACATAGATGTCCAGATATACAGTGGTGAGATGTACATAAATGTCCAAATATACAGATAGTAATGAAATGTACATAGATGTCCAGATATACAGACAGTGATGAGATGTACAAAGATGTCCAGATATACAGACAGTGATGAGATGTATATAAATGTCCAGATATACAGACAGTGATGAGATGTACATAGTTGTCCATATATACAGACTGTGATGAGATGTATATAAATGTCCAGATATACAGACAGTTATGAGATGTACATAGATGTCCAGATATACAGTGATGAGATGTACATAGATGTCCAGACAGTGATGAGATGTATATAAATGTCCAGATATACAGACAGTGATGAGATGCACATAGATGTGCAGATATACAGACAGTGATGAGATGTACATAGATGTCCAGATATACAGTGGTGAGATGTACATAAATGTCCAAATATACAGATAGTAATGAAATGTACATAGATGTCCAGATATACAGACAGTGATGAGATGTACAAAGATGTCCAGATATACAGACAGTGATGAGATGTATATAAATGTCCAGATATACAGACAGTGATGAGATGTACATAGATGTCCAGATATACAGACAGTGATGAGATGTACATAGATGTCCAGATATACAGACAGTGGTGAGGTGTACATAAATGTCCAAATATACAGACAGTGTACATAGATGTCCAGATATACAGACAGTGATGAGATGTACATAGTTGTCCATATATACAGACTGTGATGAGATGTATATAAATGTCCAGATATACAGACAGTTATGAGATGTACATAGATGTCCAGATATACAGTGATGAGATGTACATAGATGTCCAGACAGTGATGAGATGTATATAAATGTCCAGATATACAGACAGTGATGAGATGTACATAGATGTGCAGATATACAGACAGTGATGAGATGTACATAGATGTCCAGATATACAGATAGTGATGAGATGTACATAGATGTGAAGATATACAGACAGTGATGAGATGCACATAGATGTGAAGATATACAGACAGTGATGAGATGCACATAGTTGTGCAGATATACAGACAGTGGTGAGATGTTCATAAATGTCCAGATATACAAACAGTAATTAGATGTATATAAATGTCCTGATACACATTAATCTGTTCAAATCCATTAATAAACAATACACACAGTCAATTAATAAAAGCAAGAAAGAAATATACAAACACAAGTCCAAACAAAAAGGACAGGAAAACCCAGTAATGCATACCTCACAGCCAGTACAGTTGTTGCTCTCTCATTCTGGGTGAGCACCTCAACAATGCCTACCAGCTCCCCTCGTCCAAATTCCCCCACCAGCTCCTTCTTTCCCCCGACTGTGGTGAGCACCGACCTCAAGCGGCCTGTCAGCACTATGTGGATGCTGTCACTGGGGTCTCCTTGTCTGCCGCAGGAATACAAACCATGGGTGATGACATACTCTAGTAGTTTCTACACCAGGACTACTACATGAGGTGACCAGTGCTTCATTTAATTCTTACATTAGAAATAAAATATTCATTTGCACACAGTCCTGTTCCTTTTTCTACAGCTGCCGGGGACACATATACTGTGGTATATGTGGACAGTGTACTTGCCTACCAAGTCAGCAACACTGGTGGACTATTGCAGGTGGATATCTCTCAGACTCCCATAAGTCCATCTGTCCACTGCAACCATCAGCATGACAACGCTTCATTGGCCACTGAAGAAGGGGATGGAGCATGTGTGGGAATGTCCCGAGTGCAACGATCATGATTCTTGAACTGATACTCTTCTATCCTGGGGTGTGGTCGTTCATATGATCTGCACACACATATATACTTTCTGTCATGGTGCTATTATAGCAGTAAAGATGCTCATTATGGATGTGAGTTGTGGGACATTTTACAATCACTAAAGATGAAAATTGGTGCTTTTGATCTCAATGGTTTTACAGCAAAATTCTTAGGATATTGGAGACCAAGAGGATGGAAATACAGTCAAATTTTACAGGATCTGAGCATGGAAGAAAACTGGCTTATAGACAGTGTCATATCTCAAAGACTGAAATACTGTGACCATGTGAAATCTCATTGTGGCTTGGGGAGACCAGGGATGGGAGGTGTGGTTCAAGGAAGATGTGGCTGGGGGGTGGACCAGCACAAAGATGGACCCAGGACACTGAAGACACCGTAGAATTGGGGGTGCATGAGGCTGGAGAAATGACCAGAGATGGTGAGGCTTTTCAGCAGCAACGTGATGAGAGGGACATGTTTCAAAGGACCTGCCACAATTGATGATGCTCATTAGTCATGTAGCAGACCTGAGAGACATTCTAGCACTCATCACTGAAACAACAACACAACTGGTGGCCAGTCTGCACCACTGACATCTAGTTTGACATTCGTAACATTTGTGGACATGATCATGGCACTCTGTGGAAACCACCAATCGACTGTTGCACACACACCTAGGTTCTTAACACACAACATCTACATGTGGCAATTTCAGTCTCTCCATTCCACATTCAGACCACCCAGCCTGTGTCCAGGCCTGTACACACAAGTTCAGTATCAGCATGACTCTTCTTGGTTAGTCCCCATGCTTTATTCACTTGGTTAGTCCCCATGCTTTATTCACTTGGTTAGTCCCCATGCTTTATTCACTTGGTTAGTCCCCATGCTTTATTCACTTGGTTAGTCCCCTTGCTTTATTCACTTGGTTAGTCCCCATGCTTTATTCACTTGGTTAGTCCCCATGCTTTATTCACTTGGTTAGTCCCCATGCTTTATTCACTTGGTTAGTCCCCATGCTTTATTCACTTGGTTAGTCCCCATGCTTTATTCACTTGGTTAGTCCCCATGCTTTATTCACTTGGTTAGTCCCCATGCTTTATTCACTTGGTTAGTCCCCATGCTTTATTCACTTGGTTAGTCCCCATGCTTTATTCACTTGGTTAGTCCCCATGCTTTATTCACTTGGTAAGTCCCCATGCTTTATTCACTTGGTTAGTCCCCATGCTTTATTCACTTGGTTAGTCCCCATGCTTTATTCACTTGGTTAGTCCCCATGCTTTATTCACTTGGTTAGTCCCCATGCTTTATTCACTTGGTTAGTCCCCATGCTTTATTCACTTGGTTAGTCCCCATGCTTTATTCACTTGGTTAGTCCCCATGCTTTATTCACTTGGTTAGTCCCCATGCTTTATTCACTTGGTTAGTCCCCATGCTTTATTCACTTGGTTAGTCCCCATGCTTTATTCACTTGGTTAGTCCCCATGCTTTATTCACTTGGTTAGTCCCCATGCTTTATTCACTTGGTTAGTCCCCATGCTTTATTCACTTGGTTAGTCCCCTTGCTTTATTCACTTGGTTAGTCCCCTTGCTTTATTCACTTGGTTAGTCCCCATGCTTTATTCACTTGGTTAGTCCCCATGCTTTATTCACTTGGTTAGTCCCCATGCTTTATTCACTTGGTTAGTCCCCATGCTTTATTCACTTGGTTAGTCCCCATGCTTTATTCACTTGGTTAGTCCCCATGCTTTATTCACTTGGTTAGTCCCCATGCTTTATTCACTTGGTTAGTCCCCATGCTTTATTCACTTGGTTAGTCCCCATGCTTTATTCACTTGGTTAGTCCCCTTGCTTTATTCACTTGGTTAGTCCCCATGCTTTATTCACTTGGTTAGTCCCCATGCTTTATTCACTTGGTTAGTCCCCATGCTTTATTCACTTGGTTAGTCCCCATGCTTTATTCACTTGGTTAGTCCCCATGCTTTATTCACTTGGTTAGTCCCCATGCTTTATTCACTTGGTTAGTCCCCATGCTTTATTCACTTGGTTAGTCCCCATGCTTTATTCACTTGGTTAGTCCCCTTGCTTTATTCACTTGGTTAGTCCCCTTGCTTTATTCACTTGGTTAGTCCCCATGCTTTATTCACTTGGTTAGTCCCCATGCTTTATTCACTTGGTTAGTCCCCATGCTTTATTCACTTGGTTAGTCCCCTTGCTTTATTCACTTGGTTAGTCCCCATGCTTTATTCACTTGGTTAGTCCCCATGCTTTATTCACTTGGTTAGTCCCCATGCTTTATTCACTTGGTTAGTCCCCATGCTTTATTCACTTGGTTAGTCCCCATGCTTTATTCACTTGGTTAGTCCCCATGCTTTATTCACTTGGTTAGTCCCCATGCTTTATTCACTTGGTTAGTCCCCATGCTTTATTCACTTGGTTAGTCCCCATGCTTTATTCACTTGGTTAGTCCCCTTGCTTTATTCACTTGGTTAGTCCCCATGCTTTATTCACTTGGTTAGTCCCCATGCTTTATTCACTTGGTTACTCCCCATGCTTTATTCACTTGGTTAGTCCCCATGCTTTATTCACTTGGTTAGTCCCCATGCTTTATTCACTTGGTTAGTCCCCATGCTTTATTCACTTGGTTAGTCCCCTTGCTTTATTCACTTGGTTAGTCCCCATGCTTTATTCACTTGGTTAGTCCCCATGCTTTATTCACTTGGTTAGTCCCCATGCTTTATTCACTTGGTTAGTCCCCATGCTTTATTCACTTGGTTAGTCCCCATGCTTTATTCACTTGGTTAGTCCCCATGCTTTATTCACTTGGTTAGTCCCCATGCTTTATTCACTTGGTTAGTCCCCATGCTTTATTCACTTGGTTAGTCCCCATGCTTTATTCACTTGGTTAGTCCCCATGCTTTATTCACTTGGTTAGTCCCCATGCTTTATTCACTTGGTTAGTCCCCATGCTTTATTCACTTGGTTAGTCCCCATGCTTTATTCACTTGGTTAGTCCCCATGCTTTATTCACTTGGTTAGTCCCCATGCTTTATTCACTTGGTTAGTCCCCATGCTTTATTCACTTGGTTAGTCCCCATGCTTTATTCACTTGGTTAGTCCCCATGCTTTATTCACTTGGTTAGTCCCCATGCTTTATTCACTTGGTTAGTCCCCATGCTTTATTCACTTGGTTAGTCCCCATGCTTTATTCACTTGGTTAGTCCCCATGCTTTATTCACTTGGTTAGTCCCCATGCTTTATTCACTTGGTTAGTCCCCATGCTTTATTCACTTGGTTAGTCCCCATGCTTTATTCACTTGGTTAGTCCCCATGCTTTATTCACTTGGTTAGTCCCCATGCTTTATTCACTTGGTTAGTCCCCATGCTTTATTCACTGGTTAGTCCCCATGCTTTATTCACTTGGTTAGTCCCCATGCTTTATTCACTTGGTTAGTCCCCATGTTTTTTTCACTTGGTTAGTTCCCATGCTTTTTTCACTTGGTTAGTCCCCATGCTTTATCCACTTGGTTAGTCCCCATGCTTTATTCACTGGTTAGTCCCCATGCTTTATTCACTTGGTTAGTCCCCATGCTTTATTCACTGGTTAGTCCCCATGCTTTATTCACTGGTTAGTCCCCATGCTTTATTCACTGGTTAGTCCCCATGCTTTATTCACTGGTTAGTCCCCATGCTTTATTCACTGGTTAGTCCCCATGCTTTATTCACTTGGTTAGTCCCCATGCTTTATTCACTTGGTTAGTCCCCATGCTTTATTCACTTGGTTAGTCCCCATGCTTTATTCACTTGGTTAGTCCCCATGCTTTATTCACTGGTTAGTCCCCATGATTTATTCACTTGGTTAGTCCCCATGCTTTATTCACTTGGTTAGTCCCCATGCTTTATTCACTGGTTAGTCCCCATGCTTTATTCGCTGGTTAGTCCCCATGCTTTATTCACTTGGTTAGTCCCCATGCTTTATTCACTGGTTAGTCCCCTTGCTTTATTCACTTAGTTAGTCCCCTTGCTTTATTCACTTAGTTAGTCCCCTTGCTTTATTCACTTGGTTAGTCCCCATGCTTTATTCACTTGGTTAGTCCCCATGCTTTATTCACTTAGTTAGTCCCCATGCTTTATTCACTTAGTTAGTCCCCTTGCTTTATTCACTTAGTTAGTCCCCTTGCTTTATTCACTTGGTTAGTCCCCTTGCTTTATTCACTTGGTTAGTCCCCTTGCTTTATTCACTGGTTAGTCCCCTTGCTTTATTCACTTGGTTAGTCCCCTTGCTTTATTCACTGGTTAGTCCCCTTGCTTTATTCACTTGGTTAGCCCCCTTGCTTTATTCACTTGGTTAGTCCCCTTGCTTTATTCACTGGTTAGTCCCCTTGCTTTATTCACTTGGTTAGTTCCCTTGCTTTATTCACTGGTTAGTCCCCTTGCTTTATTCACTTGGTTAGTCCCCTTGCTTTATTCACTGGTTAGTCCCCTTGCTTTATTCACTTGGTTAGTCCCCATGCTTTATTCACTGGTTAGTCCCCTTGCTTTATTCACTGGTTAGTCCCCTTGCTTTATTCACTTAGTTAGTCCCCTTGCTTTATTCACTTGGTTAGTCCCCATGCTTTATTCACTTGGTTAGTCCCCATGCTTTATTCACTTGGTTAGTCCCCATGCTTTATTCACTTGGTTAGTCCCCATGCTTTATTCACTTAGTTAGTCCCCTTGCTTTATTCACTTGGTTAGTCCCCTTGCTTTATTCACTTCGTTAGTCCCCATGCTTTATTCACTTGGTTAGTCCCCATGCTTTATTCACTTGGTTAGTCCCCTTGCTTTATTCACTTAGTTAGTTACCTTGCTTTATTAACTTAGTTATTCTCCTAGTTTTCTTCTCTTAGTTAGTCTCCATGCTTTATTCACTTTCTCAACTCAAGCTCCAAACATCTTGCATGAATCCAGTGGGATTATTCATCAAACAGGTTCCCAAAGCAGCACTCACTTGGGACAAGGAATGCTGAATTAACACCCTTCAGGGTCCTCAACCCACATCTACTGCTCCCATAGAATCATGCTAAACGCCAAGATCCCTTCTAGAACGAACGAACGAACGAACGAACAAACTTTATTTTCAAAGGGTTAAGAATTGGGCACGCAGGCCCGTCTAACATTCTGCCCTTCTCTCACTCTTTCATACATTATTTCATTCACACATCATTCAAGGCTAACAAAGAACAGTAACAATATAAAAGATATGCATTATAAAGGCATGGGCAAAATGCAAACATCAAAACTACACGACACAGTAATGTTAGATAATGGTCTGACACTTGTTATTAGCCATGTGGAATGTACTGGCCTACAAAAAGGTGATTGGCTGTTGTACTAGGGTTTTGTTATTATTATTATTATCTCAAATATTAAGGGGGAAGGTAATCCGTATTGAGATAGTGTTCGAATATTTTGCGATTATATGAATAGGGATTGGTGATGTCTTTGATTTCTTGTGGAAGATTGTTCCACAGCTGAGATGCAGAGTACGTTAAGCTTGTTTTGTATAAGTCAATCCTAGGCTTCGGAATGTGTAGTATATTTAAACGTTTACTGTGTCTAGCATTATATTTAAACAAAGGCCAAAGGTAATTTGGGGCATTCCGATGCAGGATTTTGTGAATTAGTTTAGCTTTATTGAAAAGCAGGCGTTTGCAGAATGGTAGTAACTGAAGGCGTTTATACAGGCTAGGATTGTCAGATAAATGTTTGCTATAAATTAGACTCATGGCCCGTTTCTGGAGTGAGTAAAGTCGCTTAGTGTTTGAATTAGAACAACCGTCCCAGATTGTAGAGCAGTAGTCAAAGTGTGTCTGTATATGAGAAGTATAGAATAGTTTCCTTGTGTCCTCATCAAGGAAGTTTTTAATCTTGGCGAGTTGATAGACTTTTTTCGCTGTTTGTTTAATGAGCGCTTGAACATGGGAATTAAAGGTTAGGTTTCTATCAATGATTAGGCCTAATGTTTTGTGCTCAATTACACTTTCTACTGGCATGTTATCGATGTGAAGTTGAAGTGATGTGTGTGAGCTTAGAGTTTGAAGTCTTTGTCTAGTTGTTAATAACATTGCTTTTGTTTTAGTGATGTTAATTTGCATACGGTTTGAATAGCTCCACTTAACTACATTATTTAATTCTTGTTGTAAAGACGACTTCAGTAAAATACAGGCCAAGAATAGAGCCTTGCGGTACTCCAATATTGAAGGTAGTGGTTTGAGACAGAGATTTATTGTGTGATACTACTTGCTTTCTGCTTGATAGCTTGAGCTAGAGCTTTGGCAAGATGCATCTGCACACACATACACACAGTCAAGCATCATACACACAGTCAAGCTTTACTAGACAGTAAACACACTAAGACATCACTTGATAGTGCAGTGAGAGAGTGTGTGTGTGCATGTATGCATGCGTATGTACATGTGTTGTTGTTGTTGTTGTTGAAGCACAGACAGCCTGATACACACCTAAACAACGCCTTGCCAGCTTCCAACATCTGCCAGTCCATAGCAAAGTCGATCTGCCGCACAAAGGTGGACATGCGTTTGACAGTGCAGTGGGCCACATTCAGAACTATGAAGGGCTCCAAGCGCATGATGCTGCCAGAGACAGGACAGGACAGCAAACAAAACAGTGATTAGTTTCCAATATATGTATGTAACATAACAGCATATCAAACTAAATCAGGATCAGTCTTCTACAGCCACACATCTCCATACAATCACAAACACACGCAGCTTTGCAAGAGGATGTCACTGAAATAAAATAAAAAAACTGACATGGATTTATAGTGACGATACACAGATGGCCTAACAAGGAGAATGAAATGATGATCTCAGAAGGGTCAGTTACCTGTAGAAGTCCAGCTTGGTCATCACCACCATGATGGTATCACTCCTGGCCCGCATGGTGAAGAACGAGGGTTCGCCTGTGAGGACTGCCAGCACGTCAATGATCTCTCCTGGCTCCACATGGAACATCAGCGCCTGAGAGTGGGGGAGACAGCAGGGACGGCACAGAGAGAACAGTGTGTATATCATTTTAATTTGAAAGACGAAAGCATGAAACTGATTTGAATAATTCATTGACTTAAATTTTAAAGAGGACCTAATCAATTTCATGCTTTCGTCACTTTGATAAAGTGGCACAATCAACAAATAAGAAATTCAAAACAATGTATTCCCTCGGTGAATTCAAACACAGAAGTCACAAACAATATGTTGCATGATTTATTGCCTGACATATTTTACTGTATCTCGTCAGGTGCAGTGTTATACATCATCTGAAGTGAATAAATGAATAATACTTGAGCTGAAACAATTAAACCACAAAGTCACGGGTATTGTTTGAATGTGGAACATCTGTTATCCCCGGTGTAATTTTAAATTTACAATGAACTCTTTCTGTTTACACTATGTATCCGGTTTTGTGTAAACAGAATTATTTTACGTGACAAACCCAACGGCACACAGGAAGGTGTTTTTACTTTCCTAGATAAATCTCTGTATCAAATTACGAAACCAGATCAACTCCAGAGTCGCGGCAATCAGAAACAACTTTCTGTCAACACTGGGGACCACAGACAGGAATCATAGAACTTGTCACAAACCCCCACCGTGACAAAATAGCTTCTAAAATATCAGTAATAACACAAGAAATAAAATAAAGTGGATCAAACCTCTTTAGAAGACTCCCCGACCACATTCTGCAGTACACTGACGGTTCCCTTCACCAGGAAATACAGGTTGGTGTCCTGTCAGCAGACAATCATTGACAGGTAATCATTTATTGATAGTCAGTCTGTGACTATAAAAAACAAGCAACAATCATTGACAGACAATCCATTAATGACAGTCAGTCAGCGACTATACAAAACAAGCAACAATCATTGACAGACAATCTATTATTGACATCCATTCAGTGGCTACACAAAACAGACAAATAATCACTGACAGACTATCCATTATTGACAGTCAGAGACTACACAAAACAGACAAACAATCACTCACAATCTATTATTAACAGTACATCTGCATATGTAAGCAATTTTACATTTAAGTGAGATGACGCTTACAAACCTGGTCTCCTTGTCTACAAAATATGGAGCCAGACCGAACATGGCTTAGAGTAATCCGTCCTGTCAGGAGGGATGGATCCTACAGTGAGGACAATAAACACTCATATGTGAGACACTTTCTGACATCATGGAATCTGCTACAATTAGATACTACAACAATAGAAGTAATTTGGTCGAGTCAAAGACAAGTATGCAGAAATAATAACAATTTCTTTTGTTCAATCCTGCAGTAGTAGTTATAGTTGTAGTAGCAACAGCAGTAGTAGCAGTAGTAATAGAAATAGCAGCAGTAGAAGTAGTCATGTTAGTAGTAGTGGTGGTTTTAGTGGTAGCTGTTGTTGTAGTAGTAGTAGTGTTAGAAGTAGTGGTGGTTTTAGTGGTAGCTGTTGTTGTAGAAGTAGTGTTAGAAGTAGCTGAAGTAGTGATAGTTGTAGAAGTAGTAGTGTTAGTAGTTGTATTAATAGTTGTAGTAGTGGTAGCACACGACTTAAAAACAATAAGGCAACTGGGACTGATGGAATTGCTGCTGAATTTATAAAGGCAGGTGGCCATGCATTACATCTAAAGCTATACGAACTAATAATAAAAATCTGGAGGACAGAAGAATTACCCCATGACTGGAAAGAGTCATTATTGATACCTATCTTTAAGAAAGGAGACAAGTTCCAATGTGGAAATTATAGAGGAATATCACTACTATCCACAAGCTATAAGATACTATCCGCAGTATTACTAAATAGACTAAAACCATATTCAGAAGACATATTGGGTGACTACCAGGCGGGTTTTAGACAAAACAGATCAACGATAGATCAGATATTTATCTTACGACAAATAGCAGAGAAACATTGGGAATATAAAAGAGATCTCCATAACATTTTTGTGGATTTTAAAAAGGCTTATGATAGTGTCCATAGGAATAGTCTATGGAATGCTATGCAGGAATTTGGAATACCAAGGAAGTTAATCAACATGACCAGACTATGCATGGAAGATACTTATAATATAGTAACATATAAAGGCAGGAAATCAGACCCCTTCCAAATAACATCTGGCTTGAAACAGGGTGATGCACTATCGCCGCTACTCTTCAATCTGGCTCTAGAGAAAGTTGTAAGGAAGGTAAAGGAGGAATGTGATATTGGAGGAACATCCAAGCTGCTTGGTTATGCAGATGATATAGATATTATAGGGCAAAGTGAACAAAAGACATTGGAAATATTGACTCACTTAAAGGGAAAAGCCCAACAGATGGGGCTGGTTATCAACCAAGATAAGACAGAATATATGGTAATTTCAAGAGACGGAATGGCTAGAAACTCTGGCCACATACAAATAGATAATATGACCGTTAAAAGAACGGAAACATACAAATACCTGGGTACAATCTTCAACTGCTCCAACATCATAAGGGAAGAAATACAAACTAGAATCAACTCTGGAAATAAGATATACTATGCATTACAACATCTACTAAAATCAAAGGCGCTATCTCGTAACACCAAAATCACAATATACAAAACACTGATCAGACCAGTTGTGCTGTATGGCTCTGAAACCTGGAGTACAACGAAAGGAGACGAAGCCTTGTTACAAACCTTTGAGAACAAAATTTTAAGACGCATCTTTGGACCCATTAGGGATACACAAAGTGGAGAGTGGAAAAGAAGAAGTAACAAAGACATTTATGATCTGTTTAAGTCCCCGCTAATCACTGGTATCATGATGGCTAATAGACTACAATGGCTGGGGCATATAGAAAGAATGGAAGATAATAGGGAAACAAAACTCGCTTACACTCAGGAAATAAATGACCGTAGACCCCGAGGTAGACCAAGAAGGCGGTGGAGAGATAATACATGTACAGACCTACAAGCACTTGGAATCAACGACTGGCAAGAGAAGGTCCACCAGAGAGACGAATGGAGACGGATTGTATTTGCAGCAAAGAACCTCAATGGTTCGGAATGCTGAAGAAGAAGAAGAAGAAGAAGAAGAAGTAGTGGTAGCAGTAATAGTAGTTGTTGTTGTAGAAGTAGTAGTGTTAGTAGAAGTAGTTGAAGTAGTGATAGTTGTAGAAGTAGTAGTGTTATTAGTTGTACTAAAAGTTGTAGTAGTTGTAGCAGCAGTTTTTGTTGTTGTCGAAGTCATAATGTCAGTAATTGTATTAGTAGCAGTTGTAGTAGTAATTGTAGTAGTGTACTTATAGTAGCAGAAGCAGCAGTGATAGTAGTACTAGCAGTAGTTTTAATAGTAGTTGCAGTAGTAGATATAGCAATGACAGTAGCAGTTGAATTTGCAGCAACAGTAGTAATAGTAGATATAGGCAGCAGCACCTGGGAATATATGTGTTACAGAAGAGTACTACAAACTCAATGGATGATGTTAAATCTAAACTTGGTAATGGCTTTCCTTTTACCAGTGTCCCTTGCCATCAGGCAGCCCTCACTGCAACTTCAGCAGTACTTGTAATTTACAAGTCAAGGAAGTTCTTTTTCTAAGTCAAGGAAGAAAAGTCAACATTTTATTTAAACTGACTAGTGTAGGGGTTGAACCTGTTACCTCAGCATCAGCACACTGGATGTTTAAGATCGAGCACTGTTATCCATTCAGCCATGCTGACCTCCCTACAGAGTATGATTGTGTAGTTGTGGCAGATTAGACACAGCCATTCAAGACACCTGAGCCATGCAACTGGCTATACTGGAAATGCACTAGAAGTGGCCCATGTCTGGTTTTGAACCCTGGACTCAGTGTGTCAGGCAGTTGTGACACTGAGCTCCTATCACCTGTCACAGCAATGTTTGTCCGCAGAAACAGAAATACAAGTTTTTATGTTACATCTCTTCCCTCTTCTGACTGTCCATACCGTGTGGTGTTGGTGATCATTTTGGTGATCCTGTCTGTCCACATCCTCCTGTCTCTTGTACTGCCAATCTTCTTATAGTCCACGCTGTGTGGCATTGGTGATCATATCTGTCCACAGCCTCCTGTCTCTTGTACTGCCAATCTTCTTATAGTCCATGCTGTGCGGTGTTGGTGATCATGTCTGTCCACAGCCTTCTGTCTCTTATACTGCCAATCTTCTTATAGTCCATTCCGTGCGGTGTTGGTGATCATGTCTGTCCACAGCCTCCTGTCTCTTGTACTGCCAATCTTCTTATAGTCCATGCCGTGTGGCGTTGGTGATCATATCTGTCCACAGCATCCTGTCTCTTGTACTGCCAATCTTCTTATAGTCAGCACATGCCATGTGGCGTTGGTGATCATGTCTGTCCACAGCCTTCTGTCTTGTGTACTTCCAATCATTTCTGACACCGATATTCCTCCATGCCATGGTGTCAAACTGTCCAGTATATTCTCTCTTGGTCTCCCTCTGCTTCTACTCCCCGGTCACTTGCCTCTCATGACTCCAGCTTCCCCCTGTAACACGACACAAATGTGACATGCTGCCAATGTCAACACCTGACTGAGGACACAAACACAGGCCTGACACTGTTACCTTGAGACCTAAAATCTGCACCAGGTTTTTGGCAGCACGCTCCAGGATGAGACTCTCATCAGCCTGTGTTTGTGAACGGTATGATGATGATGCATGACCCTCTGTACCTGTGGCCTGCAAGACAAGAGAGGTAGACAGTCAGCGCCTACCTCTTGATGATTGTCAATGGAAGGCAAATCATTCAGCAACATCACACATGGGGACACTGTGCTCCCCCCTGCTATTTTATATCTACATAGACAGAATATCCACAGAAGCAAGTCTTGACAGACGGGATTCAGAAAATCTCTTTACTTCAGATGAAACAACAGATTCACCCGCAATAAATGAGCTTTCATATGCAGACTATCAGTGTTTGTTTTATAGCGATGAAGACAAACTGCAAAATCATATAAATAAGCTGATTTCAGCATGCAGCAGACAAAATATGAATATAAATACAGTGAAAACTGAAGTAATGCAGATTAGCAGATCTTCTGCTTCAATAAATATACTGATAAATAGCACATCTCTGAAACAATTTAAATATCTTGGAAGTATGATCACCGAAGATGGCACAATAGACAGAGAAATTGAAATCAGATGTCAAAAAGCAAGTGCACTTATATAACAACTATCACCCACACTGAAACATCCAAATATACATATGTTAGCAAAACAACAGATAGTAAATATCATATTTACACCATCCCTATGCTACCAATGTCAAACTTGGACCTGGTCATCTCCACTGACAACAGTTAACAGGTATCCAACTCGGTTCACAGACACAGAGATAGAAACAACATGCCAACGACGACGTACGTGCTGCCACCTTTACTGAAATATCTCAAGATTACAATGACAAATGATAAACAGTACTTGTCTGCCAACACTGTGCACTGAACTTAAAACTTGGTGGCTACTAGTGAAAACTCGTGACATGTGAGATGACATGCTGGAGAAAGACCGCTAGGGCTTCCACAAGAGACAGAATGTCAAATGAACAACATCAGAAATATGATGTGCACAACAACATGCATAACAAACCAATGGTCCAGGCATAAATCCTGAGGAAGACCAAGAAAACAATGGACAGACAGCCTTCAACACTAAACAAACATGAATACAACACAAGCAAGGAACCACAGCTGGATTTAAAGGTTCTCCCCACCTGCAATGTGTAATGACCCTTAGGCCGACAAAATGTGATCCTCTTAATATATGACATCTCCAACAGCCAGACACAAGAAGGGCAGAATGGCAGACAGGCCTGTGTGCCTAATTCTTAACCCTTTGCAAATAAAGTTTGTTCATTCATCCACATAGCCACAGCAGGTTTCTGCTACAAGAATTGTTTTCTCAAGTGTGTGTATTTTTGTGTGTGTGGGTTAGGGAGTTGAGCAGAGTCAAGAATGGACATCACAGCACTCATACATGCTCCATCCTCATCTTCAACAGCCAGCAAAGCTTCCCAATACTTATGTTACCAGCTGCAGTCTGATTACGTGTTTGTCTGGCCTGTCCTCTGAGTACTCAGTGCCAGATCCTGTAGTCACTCCCTGCTGCACTATTCTATCTGGACTCTGTTTTTCCACACAATAAAACGTGATCCCAAAGAGCTTTGACCAGATCTGCCTCATCATACACCAACACCCCACCCAACTGTGCAGATCCAGCCTGCCTGAATGTTTCCCACTACACCAGCATGTCCTGGGGATAAGATCCAACAGACACTCCCTGTCTGTGTGGGTTAGGGAAAGAGACATAATCAATACACTAGAATAAACACACAGCAGCTTTAAGAGATGGCATATGGACATAAAATAGATGACAGAGCACCAAACAACTAACTTCCATGTAAGGCTGAAGAGGTCACGCCTGGCGCCTAGACCACTGGTACATGTCTTGAAGGTTGGAGTCAAACAGGTGAGAGAACACACTTATCTCCACAGAGGACTGCCTTCTGGGTGGGGAGCCACTCAGCACAATACTTTTCTCATCTCATCAGAGATTGGTACATGTCATGGAGGTTGGAGTCAGACAGGTGAGAGAGCACACTTACCTCCACAGAGGATTGCCTTCTGAATGGGGAGCCACTCAGCACAATACTTTTCTCATCGGAGATTGAGACCCTGGCTCGCATCAGAGCTGCATCAAAGTCGGACAGGTGTGAGCCTGGTTCTGTCAGGAGTGGGCTGGGGGCTGGACAACAACAGCACATCATTACCAACTTGTCAATGTCAGTACATACATTACATGATCCCACACCAGGCAAAGCTGCACTAGCAAAGTGGCTAGATGTTAGCCTGTCAGTCTGTGGTCATGAGTTTGAATACGCATCATGGCAGATTTTAAAATATGACAATTTTATAACATATGACATTTTATGAAATATGACAACCTAACCTAAAATGGGTGTGACAAAATGTCTTGGGAAGTACAGGCGGCTGACATAATACTGAAACACCACCCACTGAGTACCGATTGGTCAATACAGACGGCCACCATGATACTGAAGCACCACACACTGAGTACCGATTGGTCAATACATGCGGCCACCATGATACTGAAGCACCACCCACTGAGTATTGATTGGTCAATACAGGCGGCCACCATGATACTGAAGCACCATACACTGAGTACTGATTGGTCAATACAAATATGAGTCTGGCACTATTTGCTCAATGCACCTGGAGGTGTTTAAAAGAGTCCTTTTAGTGACTTCCTCAGCAGGAGAATCGAGTAATCAATCTTCACATACCAGTTTATAACATTGTGAACTGCAGTGACTTGTTCTTTTTCTCTAAATCTGTGCTGGCCAAAAACTCTCAGGTAACCATTGCAGCCCAGACACAGCCAGAGATGTTCAGATCTTCTCTGCAGTAAATCCATCAGTGTACAGCCAATAACAGTGTCAGTCTAATGTTGACTGACCAGCTTCCACTCGTGCTTGATATGATTCTGTTCTGGCCCCGGCAATCTTCAACACAGGTGCATTCACTAGTGAAGTTGATTGGATCAGTATCAAAGTCCTCCTGCCAGCTAGACTATCTGAGGGCATTCATAGTATTGGCTCAGTCCATCTTCAGCTGGCAATGGCGGGAAGCCTATCCACTCTTGAACTGCTGACCACACCCACATCTGCTGGTATATGAACATAACTGAATTAACTGTGGAACTCTGCAGGGAAACCTGTCTCACCTGCATGGATCATGCTCAATGAATCACTTCATATGCAATCTGGGCAGATTCTATCTGCAATGTTATGCAAGCTGGGTTTATTCTATGTGCAATGGTATGCAAGCTGGGTTTGCTTGCTTGCTTGCTTGTGTTCGTTGGCTGTGAACTCCAGCGTGAAGTCCTGTATGTTGGATGAAGACATCCTGTTGTCCAACATCAGTGTGATGTCATACCGGACTGAGGTTTGCGTGAGTATCCGTTGTCCCATGTCTGGCTTATTGGTGTGCAGACTGGTGGTTCCTCGCTGTGCAGGCAGATACTCTCCGACTTTGGAAGAATCAGCGATCCTACAACGTTAGCCAGGACCCCGAAGGGACCTGTTGCCCAGGACGCATGGCTAGGACGTATTAGTAGGTCTTGGCCAGTATAGAACCTGGTCCTGGTGCCTTGGAAACACCTCTGCATCCCGCAAGGTGGGTTGATTCTATGTGCAATGGTATGCAAGCTGGGTTGATTCTATGTGCAATGATATGGAAGGAAACTGGGGATTAAACCTGGCACCGCCACATTGGTGAGCCAGTAAACTAACCACTAGACTACCAGGGCTGACACTCCTTGTACATTCTTCCATAAACCGCACACCTCACCCATACAATCACACACCTCACTCACACAATTATACACCTCACCCACACAATCACACACCTCACTCACACAATCTCACACCTAACCAGTACACTCACACACCTCACCCACACAATCACACACCTCACCCACACAATCACACACCTCACCCACACAATCACACACCTCACTCACACACCTCACCCACACAAGCACACCATGTGCACAGTTATCACAGAGGCCAAGATCACACAGGATGTTCAAGATCATGTACTCAGTAAATTTAAGCACAGAAACCATAAACAATATGTTCCACGATTTATTTCCTGGCTTATTTAACTGCATCTCATCAGGTGTACAAGATTTTATGGAAAATTACTGTACATATGTTGAGGAGTATTTGCCTCAGAAAGATAAGTATCATCGCTGATCAAGTGAACTCTTCAAAGACACAACATTCTGGTGAAGGATTGTTCTCTATAAGTTTACATTTACTGTTATAAATTAGGGGTTAACAATTGTCATGGTTCCCAAAGAACAGACTAGAAGAAGTTATTCTACACAAAAAATGAGCAGAAGCGATTCTTTCTTGAACACTGAGAAATGTCGGCCATAAATACTGGCCTCTCCGCCAATCAGAGTGAAGTTGAAAATGTTAGGGAGTAATTCCAAGGGTAACATGAATGCAAGGATTAAAACATAAACAACATTCACGAGTTGGTCAGAACATGAGTTATGCAAAATCTTTACAAATTACTGGCTTTAGAAATGGGATATTTTTGTCAATCTTGAAATGCACATAGTGAGTACCAATTCAAGTGGTTAATGTAGTCAATTGATTCTCTAGTCTTCTCGGATAACGACAAAAAAGGAGTGATTCTGTGTACCTTGCAAATGTCAGAAATCCTTTGGCAATTATGAATTATAAATACTAGACTGTAACTGATCACTGCATTAGCAAAATCATAAAAATTAAACATATTACTCACAACAAAATATTTATAACATGTGTGTGTGTCTTATGTGTACGTGGAAGATAAGGGGAAAGCACCACATTAGTGTTTCAATAAGCTAGATTTACATGTAAAGAGACATGTTCTAAAAACCCTGAGATATTAGCCTCGGGGCTGTACTACCAGATACACGACTTACCGAAGCTGACCGACTTTCTCTGTGAGGTGCCTGGTGTTGTTTTTCCGGCAGCTTCCTCCAGCTCTGCCTCGCTGACCAACCCTGGGTTTGAAGATGATCTGGAGAAGCCTCCGTTGTTTGATGAGTGTCCAGTGTCATGGAGCTGATGACAGCGTAGATGAGTTAAATTGATGAGCGAGTGCATCAATATTTAGAAATAGGAAACTCTTAGAAAGGTGCACAATGTGGCACTTATAATAAACGAATGCCACGTCACACGGTACATAGGATAACAACGTAACTGTAGTTTGGAGGCATTCGACCATCAGCGTACACACAGAAAGGATTGTCTTAGATTCCTTCACCAGTTAGACATAGAAAGGTAGCTTTACATCTTGTAAATCATTGTAGGAGTTGCAGTGAAACATCATGTTCGAGACACCTCCATAGGTATTATCCAAACGCAACGACATTAGAACACAGCGAGGAGGTTTGGGCCATCTTATTTGTCCCTAGACATCATGACACCACCAATGCAGGCGATATCACTCTCAGTTGTCTAACAGTTCAGCCACCTATGCAGGTATGATTAGTGGACACGTTGCGAGAATGAAAGTCGTTAGAGAGAGCCTGAAGACTCGATCTTCCTTATCATTTAGATTCGTATTCTGATGTCTGCCGGCAATAAAGGCGTTGCCGTTCTCCTCATATAGCGTCTGAGACTTGTTTATGGATTAACATGAGTTGTGCTGTCCTGTTGGGGTACAGTCATCAGCCAATCATTAAAACATTAGCCCACACAAACCCCAGAACTGTGACATCCAGGTTTGCTGTTTCGATGAGTGTTCAGTTCCTGTCAAACATTAGCCCACACAAACCCCAGAACTGTGACATCCAGGTTTGCTGTTTCGATGAGTGTTCAGTTCCTGTCAAACATTAGCCCACACAAACCCCAGAACTGTGACATCCAGGTTTGCTGTTTCGATGAGTGTTCAGTTCCTGTCAAACATTAGCCCACACAAACCCCAGAACTGTGACATCCAGGTTTGCTGTTTCGATGAGTGTTCAGTTCCTGTCAAACATTAGCCCACACAAACCCCCAGAACTGTGACATTCAGGTTTGCTGTTTCGATGAGTGTTCAGTTCCTGTCAAACATTAGCCCACACAAACCCCAGAACCGTGACATCCAGGTTTGCTGTTTCGATGAGTGTTCAGTTCCTGTCAAACATTAGCCCACACAAACCCCAGAACCGTGACATCCAGGTTTGCTGTTTCGATGAGTGTTCAGTTCCTGTCAAACATTAGCCCACACAAACCCCAGAACTGTGACATTCAGGTTTGCTGTTTCGATGAGTGTTCAGTTCCTGTCAAACATTAGCCCACACAAACCCCAGAACTGTGACATCCAGATTTGCTGTTTCGATGAGTGTTCAGTTCCTGTCAAACATGAGCCCACACAAACCCCAGAACTGTGACATCCAGGTTTGCTGTTTCGATGAGTGTTCAGTTCCTGTCAAACATGAGCCCACACAAACCCCAGAACTGTGACATCCAGGTTTGCTGTTTCGATGAGTGTTCAGTTCCTGATTGTCCCCAACACCATCCTAGCATGATATGAATGAGAACAATCTGATAATTTCTGGCCACTGCTCTGGCAACATGTAAAAATTAATAAACTATCCACAACATAATATTTTCAGTATATGTGGATTCCGGACTACACATATTGGGGTCCTTGTTAGTTCTAGAGTTTGTGCACAGTGTTGAGATTCTCCTTGTGTAATATACATATATATTAGGGTGCTGGAGCACAGCACTTATGGTAGTGTACATGTGTAATGAACAAATCAACATTTGTCAATCATCAGTCTTTCATATCTGGCAATTACAGATAAATAAACTTTCTGTAGCCTTGTTATCTGGCAATGATAGATTTGTAAACTTTTAATAGCACACAATATATGGCAATTACAGATGTGTAAATTGCTGTGGCATTTAATACCAGGCAATTACAGATGTGTAAAATTTATGAGGCACTTGATACCCAGTAATTCATGATTATCACGTGCCATGCCGGTAAGTGTGGGCGGTTATGTTTTGCCATCTCACTTGATCACCAGAGTCGTGATCAGCTCAGTGTTCTTGTTTCTTGTCTCAACCATGCCACATGGCCAAGCCATCCAGGTATTTACTTCTCTGCTTTCCCCTTGTTCTCTTGCCCTTGATCTTGTCAGTTGTCACCAAGTTCTCTAATTTATTTCTTCTCACAACGTGACCAAACAATTCTGACTGTCTACGTCTAATTTCTCTAATCAGTTTAGGATTTTAATTTGTTTCTTGTAGGACTTGTCATTGGTTTTTCTGTCTGTCCAAGGTTTATTTGCATTTTATTCAGAAGCCACATTTCCACAGCCAACATTTGTTTTTCAGCCTGTTTGCTCATTGTCCATGCTTCACACCCATATAAAAGTACAGGTTCTATGTAGCATCTCAACACTCTTTTTCTCGTTGTAAATTACATCTTTTGATTGGTCAGTATGTTTTCCACCAAGTAATTCCATCCATCATGTGCCATGCCGGTAAGCAGGGCGGTCATGTTCTGCCATCTCACTCGATCACCAGAGTCGAGGATCACCTCGACGTTTCTGTCTCGACCATGCCACAAGGCCAAGCCATCCAGGTACCAAGTAATTATGGATATGTAAACTTGCAGTAGCTCTTGATAGCTAGCAACTACAGATATGTAAACTTTCAGAAGCACACAATACCGGATAATTACAGATCTGTAAACTTGCAGTAGCTCTGATACTTAGCAAATACGGATTTGTAAAATGTATGTGGCACTGGCTATTTAGCAATTACAAATCTGTAAAAAGCATTTGGCACTTGATATTTAGCAATTACAGATCAGTGAAATGTATGTGGCACTTGATATTTAGCAATTACAAATCAGTAAAATGTATGTGGCACTTGCTATGTAGCAATTACAGATCAGTAAATGTGGCACTTGCTATTTAGCAATTATAGATCAGTAAAATGTATGTGGCACTGGCTATTTAGCAGTGACAGTAGCACTGATATCTGGCTGACACCTATGACTCTGTATAGGAGATAGAAACAATAACATGCATAGACAAGACAGAATATCTGCACGTACGGTGCGACTTACTGGCTTGAGCAGTTCCTGGCTGAGGCCGAGGTAGTTGTGCAGGGCAGAGAACGTGACTCTCTGTAAGCGGATCATGATAATCTGGGGACAGGCAGGAGAATGGTGCATTATGTCTGTGCTGGTATCTCACACACAGACAGGTGCCTGTGAGAATCACAATCAAAGACAGAGAGAGACAGACAGACAGAGAAACAGGCAGAAAAAGACAGCGATAGAGAGACAGAGACAAATTGAAGGAGAATGTGGAAGATAGTGACAGAGAGAGACAGAAAGAAAGAGTGTGGGAGAGATATAGAGTGACAGAGAGAGGGAGGGAGTGACAGAGAGAGGGAGGGAGTGAGAGTGAGGGAAGGAAAGAGAAAAAAGAAGAGAAAGAGAGAATTAGACAATCTGATACAGGAGTGATGAAAACAACTTGTAAAGACTACCAGAGAGTGAGTGAAGACTGACCTGTCTTGTGTGATACTTTATTTCATTCAAACATCACGTATAAGGCTAACTTTGGACAAGACCTGTCTTGTGTGATACTTTATTTCATTCACACATCACTTATAAGGTTAACTTTGGACAAGACCTGTCTCGTGTGATACTTTATTTCACACATCACTTATAAGGCTAACTGGACAACAGCAACAACAAATAGCTGTATGTGCGTTATAAATGCATGAGACATGTGAACAAACCATGACTGCACAGTGACTAATATTAATTGTTGAGATGACAATGTTTATTAAGAGAATCAGGAAGTCAGGTCTCTAGAGAGACACATGCAAGAGAGACCCCAGAGTTGATATAAGTAACCCTATATGATCTCATACCCCAAAGCGGATGTTAATCAAGACACAAGAAAACATGATACCCCGACCTCCATTTCCACCCATGCAATAGTTTGGAAATCGTGGCAGCGTAGTCATCAGGATGCTCACCCACTGGCCTGGTAGCTATGGGTTTGAGTCAACTTAACATGGGTACCAAGAAATGTCTTGGGGAGTAAGGGCAGCTGGTATGATGGTGTTTGTCCATCAAGAATGATGATGACCATTCACTTCATCCAGTGGTGTTGTTTGTCCATCAAGAATGATGATGACCATTCACTTCATCCAGTGGTGTTGTTTGTCCATCAAGAATGATGATGACCATTCACTTCATCCAGTGGTGTTGTTTGTCCATCAAGAATGATGATGACCATTCACTTCATCCAGTGGTGTTGTTTGTCCATCAAGAATGATGATGACCATTCACTTCATCCAGTGGTGGTGTTTGTCCATCAAGAATGATGATGACCATTCACTTCATCCAGTGGTGGTGTTTGTCCATCAAGAATGATGATGACCATTCACTTCATCCAGTGGTGTTGTTTGTCCATCAAGAATGATGATGACCATTCACTTCATCCAGTAGTGGTGTTTGTCCATTAAGAATGATGATGACCATTCACTTCATCCAGTGGTGTTGTTTGTCCATCAAGAATGATGATGACCATTCACTTCATCCAGTGGTGGTGTTTGTCCATCAAGAATGATGATGACCATTCACTCCATCCAGTGGTGTTGTTTGTCCATCAAGAATGATGATGACCATTCACTTCATCCAGTGGTGGTGTTTGTCCATCAAGAATGATGATGACCATTCACTTCATCCAGTGGTGTTGTTTGTCCATCAAGAATGATGATGACCATTCACTTCATCCAGTGGGGTTGTTTCTCCATCAAGAATGATGATGACCATTCACTTCATCCAGTGGTGGTGTTTGTCCATCAAGAATGATGACCATTCATTTCATCCAGTGGGGTTGAAAGTATGGAGCCGTGAGTTCTAAGATGGCTGGTAAGGCCTATTTTGGCTCGAAATGTTCTTTGACAATATGGGAAAAGAATGCTTGACATTCCAGGAGGATATCCCTACAGAGGTTGTTCTGTCCAGCCTTTTCTTCACAGCTCTTGCAGTACTGGTTGCTTCACAAGTGACTACTGCATCCTTATGCAATGATGTATGCCACGAATTACGGTCTTTGGCAGCAGTCTCCCAGGTGACAAGATGAATTCCAAAAGCTTTCAGTGAGATTTTCAGAGTGTCTTTAAAGCGTTTCCTCTGGCCACCTTTGGAGCGTTTAACAGAACGCCGCTCGCAGTAAAAAAAACAACACATATTTTAGGGAGCCTGTGATCTGGCATGCGGGTCAAGTGACCAATCCAGCAAATCTGATTCTTCATCAGTAGAGTGTGGATACTGGTCATGGACGCTCTTTCTAGGACTTCAGTGTCTGTGATCTTGTCTTGCCATGTAATCTTCAATAGCTTCCTAAGGCAGACTGTGTGGAAGTGGCATGATGCTGATAATACCACCCAGCCAGTGTCAATGGGTCTGTAAGAATATGGGTCAAGCACCATATACCCCCACGAGGCTGGAGGTGTGTCAAATGGTGCTTGGCTTGGTGTGTGAACAGTTTACTTGTCTAGACAGGTGTCTAGTGTTGCCCACAAGCTCCCAAGGAAACACAACCCACCATCGAGGGAACATATCCATCAACAGGCACCCTGCTCACCTGCACCACCTTGACGGCAGACTCGTTGAACTTCTCAAACATGGAGCTGAAGGCGTGGGCAGGCAGGCGCAGGATGGTGGAGTCTGTCTTGGCTCGGGCAGACACACTCCGGAACTTTCCTGGGTGACCCTACACAACAAAACATTTGCGAACAATTATTGTTAGAATATGAATATAACAAACAATATCATTCAACAGACAGGCCCCAAAACAACCCATTGTCCCTGAACAGTT
Organism: Cepaea hortensis; assembly: GCA_963921405.1. NCBI lineage: Eukaryota > Metazoa > Mollusca > Gastropoda > Stylommatophora > Helicidae > Cepaea > Cepaea hortensis. Next base: position 4,774,463 of record OY992883.1, on the reverse strand, counting down.
AGTCATTGGTAAACCATCCAGATGTCTCTACAACAGACAGGTGTCCCTGAGCAGTTATTCATTGGTAAACTAGCCAGATGTTTCTACAAGAGACAAGTGTCCCTGAACAGTTAGTCATTGGTAAAACAGCCATATGTCTCTACAAGAGACAGGTATCTCTAAAATTTAAAACAGCGAGTCATCCCTAAAACAGCCAATTCCTTAAAATAGTCACATATCTTGAAGACAGTCAGGTATCTTGAAGACAGTCAGATATCTTGAAGATAGTCAGGTATCGTGAAGATAATCAGGTATCACATATGAGCACAGATTTCACAGGAAAACAATTAGTTGTGAAATGATGGAACCTTTAGATGCTGAGGGAGAAAACTTGTTCTCAAAGATAGTTACAGGTGACAAAACTTGGGTGCCTGATTTTGAGCCTGAGACGAAAAGGCAGTCAATGGAGTTGCATCATCCACAATCACCAAAAGGTAAAAAAATTCAAGACAACTCCATCAGCAAGAAAGGCTATGATCACAGTCTTTTTGGACAATCAATTGTGCAGCTAACAAAACTGAATAAGTGGTTGCACAGAGTTCAGCCTAACATGAATCCAGCAGAATTGTTGCTACAACACAAAAATGTATGCCCTCACACAGTTCAGAAAACATGGGAGGCAATGACCACATTGGGTTGGACTGTACTCTGCCATTCACCCTATAGCTCTGATCTATCTCCCTCTGATGTATGTACTTCGTGGGGCAGAGGTGTGATGATGATGAGGTGTAGTTCATGCAGTGAAGATATGGCTATATAAGCAGGACAACAGCTGGTATACAGTCCAGGCATGTATGCACATCTTTCGCGATGGCATAAGTTATACAAGATGACAGGAATTATGTAGAAAAATAATATGTTTAGAGGAAATGTTCATATATATTGCTTGTAAACTTAATTCATTTTGAACAAATAGTTTCCAAAAAATAATCTGACTGCCCCTCGTAATTTTATATACTACTACTTTGCCTGCTCATATGTTATAAAATTACGCTTTGCTAACCGATATAAAGATACTACTTTGCTTGCTGATATAGTGTGATCAAATACTGCTTCATCGACAAACACTATAAGAATACTCACTGTCAGCACGTCCAGGATAGAAAGCAAACTGTGGATGTTGTCTCCGGTGACAACTTGTTTGATCAGGTGCTCTGTCCCATCCTGAAACATGTCCACAAATTATCATCAATAAAACAAACCACCATTACAGGGTGTGTCCACCAATTGCTGATGTCTGCGGTAGGCAAGCTGATGGCTGAAGTACAAGATTACACTCACACTTGCTACACAGCATCATCCTCTTCTTCTTGTCATGTTCTGTTGTTTAGTCATGTCTACATTGAGATGTCTGTTTTTTTCATGTCAAACTACTATAGGTAATCAAAGAAATGACAATATCAACATTTTGACTGGTAACCTGAATGCCAAGATATGATCAGATAACACACAATTTATGAAGAGATCATGGGGAAACATTGAATTTTTCACCAATTTGTTGGCAGTAAATTACTATGTGGGTTTGTTCTTTTTTATTTCAACTGTGGATGGATTATTAACATGTGTAGTTTATCCACAGATCCTTCTAGTTTGTTGCCATTGTCTGAGAAAGCTCGATAAATTATACACTACCAATCCCATGGAAGAAATGGAAGGGGAAATAAAACATTCTGTATCTTATTTTGTAAGAATCCATCTCGACCACAAAATGAATTGTACAAGGTCTGCTCCAGTTAGGGATGAACATTATACCTTTAAGGCACTCCTCTTCTTAACATAACCACGGCAGCAACAGCACAACTTGCATTTAGTAGGCCACTTTGGACCATGTAGATCCAGTTCGCCATCTAGCAAGGACAACAACAACAACACAACTTACAGCATCAGTGATAAACACATCCAACTGTCCACTCTGCACCACGTAGATGCTGTCGTCAGCATCTCCAATCTTAAACAGGAACTGACCAGCTCTCACGGTAATCGGCTCCATAAATCGGCACAGCTCCAGGAAAAATGGTCGCTCCAGATGACCAAACACTCTAGCAAGGTAGAAGGCAGGAAATAGATTAGATTAATGGGTTGTAGCTAATTAATTAATTAAAATCATTCATTAATATCCATATCCAAATCATTAATCTTTTTAAAACACCCATTAATCTCTTTAAATGACAAAATAACATAACTCTGTCAAATAATCCATTAACACTGAACTGATTCATCAATAACTTTAACCGAAGTGATAATCCATTTGATGGATTCATCAACTCTCATAAGCTACTTTTGCCAGTTGTGTTGTGAACTGATGTAATCCACAGCTGTTAACTTGATGAGATTCCCTATTTGTGAAAATAGAGAACACAGCTCACCTGACACTGCGCAGCATGTAGAGAACTTCAGGAGGCAGCCTGCGGTCATCTTCCAGATTGGACCAGTCAGCTTCCAGGAAGGACTGCGGCGGGCTCTGTTGTTTGAGTCGTGGCTTGTTGGAATCCTTGCGCTGGGCCAGGAATCTGTGTACCAAGAATTCAAAGCTGATCAACAACATTAACTCTTATAATACCACACATAACCTGAAGGGGCTAGACAACCATCTCAAACTGACCAGATTCCACTAAGAGTTGAGACTCTACAAGCCCAGATGAAGTCAGATACATGGCTTATATTCCATTTCAGTATTTCCACACGCCTCTTCTGTGTTGACATGTGGAATTTTCTCTCATTAAAGAAAGGATATTGCAAAGCAAGAGGATAAGCTTCCCTACATCACAAGTTTTACCCTCATCTAGCTCAGTCTCTATCTCTAGAGAGCAACGAACCATCTGTCACAAGTATCACACAGAGCATGAACTCCAAAGCTCCTTGTCTAGCTCAGACTCTCTCTGCAGAGCAACGAACCACCTGTCACAAGTATCACACAGACCCTTAACTCCATAGCTCCTTGTCTAGCTCAGTCTCTCTCTACAGAGCCACGAACCATCTGTCACAAGTATCACACAGAGCCTTAACTCCACAGCTCCTTGTCTAGCTCAGTCTCTCTCTACAGAGCAACGAACCATCTGTCACAAGTATCACACAGAGCCTTAACTCCACAGCTCCTTGTCTAGCTCAGTCTCTCTCTACAGAGCCACGAACCATCTGTCACAAGTATCACACAGAGCCACGAACCATCTGTCACAAGTATCACACAGAGCCTTAACTCCACAGCTCCTTGTCTAGCTCAGTCTCTCTCTACAGAGCCACGAACCATCTGTCACAAGTATCACACAGAGCCTTAACTCCACAGCTCCTTGTCTAGCTCAGTCTCTCTCTACAGAGCAACGAACCACTGTCACAAGTATCACACAGAGCATGAACTTCATAGCTCCTTGTCTAGCTCAGTCTCTCTCTACAGAGCAACGAACCATCTGTCACAAGTATCACACAGAGCCACGAACCATCTGTCACAAGTATCACACAGAGCCACGAACCATCTGTCACAAATATCACACAGAGCAGCGAACCACGTGTCACAAGTATCACACAGAGCATGAACTCCATAGTTCCACCACGACTCTTCACGTCTCCATGAAAATTTCTCTTATGAACCAAATTATCGAGTCCGGAGGGGATGCAGAGGTGTTTCCAAGGCACCAGGGCCAGGTTCTATACTGGCCAAGACCTACTAACACGTCCTAGCCTTGTGTCCTGGGCAACAGGTCCCTTCGGGGTACTGGCTAACGTAGTAGGATCGCTGATTATTCCGAAGTCGGAGAGTATCTGCCTGTACGGTGAGGAACCACCAGTTTGCACACCAATAAGCCAGACATGGGACAACGGATACTCACGCAAACCTCAGTCCGGTATGACATCACACTGATGTTGGACAACAGGATGTCTTCATCCGACATACAGGACTTCACTCTGGAGTTCACAGCCAGGGAATGCAAGTAAGCAAGCATCGAGTCCGGAAATGAACCCATGGAGATCTGAGCATGATGTGAATGGCTTAACCACTATGACATGGAGATCCCCCATTCTGTTACTATTGGATCTGAGGCAATGAGCTTCCAATCATGATAAAAGACTGGGAATTAACTCACAAAAATGAGCTGGTAAAAATGCACTGGTTAATACTGTATTCTACAAAGAGAGTCACAGTGGCAGGTGACTGGTTTATTAGTATGGTGGTTCAGGTTCCATTCCCAGTTGATGATGTACTGTTTCCCGTACCACATAAACTGTAGGAGCAGCAGTAGTATATTGTCCAGTGCACTATATTCAACACTTCTATATGGCACACAAACCTGACAATAAATAAGCCAGTGGAAAGTCACATTGCAGGCCTGGAGATGTGGACATACAGAAGAATCGGTTGTATTTCATGGCCACAAACACAGATACATACAGAGGTTCTAGGGAGGCTAGGAATGAAAAGAGGTTAGAACAGAAATAAAAAAAAGAGACAAGTTAAACATTTTTGCTGTATTAAAAGACAATGCACCTTTGTAAAAACCCTAGTGAATGCAGGTGAGCAAGAGTTAGCGATATAAGTGGGAGGACAACATCAAGAGATGAATAGTAATTATAGACAGCAGTCTGCCAAAGTGCACAATGAAGGATGAGAGACAGACAATGTAGGAAATCCATCACAGCTAACTTTTGTTGTGGAGCCAGCATCTGATTGATTGGCTGAGTGCACTCACCTGCTGGCTTGACGGTCCCAGGTTCAAATCTTCCTCAAGGCTCTGGAGTTGTCTCAGAGGGAAGGCAGAAACTGTTCTGGGAAGTACAGGCAACCAGCATGGTAATGATACCATCATGCACCATATCCTGGTGTTGGTCAATAAGTTTAGAGCCGTGAGTTCTAAGATGACTGGCAAGGCCTATCTTGGCTCAAAATGTTTTTTGACAATGTGGGCAAAGAATGCTTGATGTACCAGGCGGAGGATCTCCTGCGGTAGTTTATTTGTCCAGTTTTTTCACAGCTCTTGCAGTCCTGTTTGCTTCACCGGTAATTATACCCATGTGTAATGATGTACGCCATGAATTTCAGTCTTTGGCAGCAGTCTCCCATGTGACATGATGAATTCCACCATATGCCATTAGACTAAACATGATGTGTCAAGCACCAGATCAACAATATGTCACATATGGAAATTGGTCTGTATCATCAACTTGAACACTTGCGCACTCATGCCAACAATGCAACACTAGACATCTGCATCCTAGTGAAGAAGAGGAGCAATAGAGACAGACCACAAACATCTAGACTGTGTGTGTTTTGTGTATGTCGTCAGTGTCAATGGCAACAGTCAATACCACAATGGCTTGCCTCCCTCCACATCATAGTCTAGAAGAGGAGCAATAGAGACAGACCACAAACATCTAGACTGTGTATGTTTTGTGTATGTCGTCAGTGTCAATGGCAACAATCAATACCACAATGGCTTGCCTCCCTCCACATCATAGTCTAGAAGAGGAGCAATAGAGACAGACCACAAACATCTAGACTGTGTGTGTTTTGTGTATGTCGTCAGTGTCAATGGCAACAGTCAATACCACAATGGCTTGCCTCCCTCCACATCATAGTCTAGAAGAGGAGCAATAGAGACAGACCACAAACATCTAGACTGTGTATGTTTTGTGTATGTCGTCAGTGTCAATGGCAACAGTCAATACCACAATGGCTTGCCTCCCTCCACATCATAGTCTAGAAGAGGAGCAATAGAGACAGACCACAAACATCTAGACTGTGTATGTTTTGTGTATGTCGTCAGTGTCAATGGCAACAGTCAATACCACAATGGCTTGCCTCCCTCCACATCATAGTCTAGAAGAGGAGCAATAGAGACAGACCACAAACATCTAGACTGTGTGTGTTTTGTGTATGTCGTCAGTGTCAATGGCAACAGTCAATACCACAATGGCTTGCCTCCCTCCACATCATAGTCTAGAAGAGGAGCAATAGAGACAGACCACAAACATCTAGACTGTGTGTGTTTTGTGTATGTCGTCAGTGTCAATGGCAACAGTCAATACCACAATGGCTTGCCTCCCTCCACATCATAGTCTAGAAGAGGAGCAATAGAGACAGACCACAAACATCTAGACTGTGTGTGTTTTGTGTATGTCGTCAGTGTCAATGGCAACAGTCAATACCACAATGGCTTGCCTCCCTCCACATCATAGTCTAGAAGAGGAGCAATAGAGACAGACCACAAACATCTAGACTGTGTGTGTTTTGTGTATGTCGTCAGTGTCAATGGAAACAATCAATACCACAATGGCTTGCCTCCCTCCACATCATAGTCTAGAAGAGGAGCAATAGAGACAGACCACAAACATCTAGACTGTGTGTGTTTTGTGTATGTCGTCAGTGTCAATGGCAACAGTCAATACCACAATGGCTTGCCTCCCTCCACATCATAGTCTAGAAGAGGAGCAATAGAGACAGACCACAAACATCTAGACTGTGTGTGTTTTGTGTATGTCGTCAGTGTCAATGGCAACAGTCAATACCACAATGGCTTGCCTCCCTCCACATCATAGTCTAGAAGAGGAGCAATAGAGACAGACCACAAACATCTAGACTGTGTGTGTTTTGTGTATGTCGTCAGTGTCAATGGCAACAGTCAATACCACAATGGCTTGCCTCCCTCCACATCATAGTCTAGAAGAGGAGCAATAGAGACAGACCACAAACATCTAGACTGTGTGTGTTTTGTGTATGTCGTCAGTGTCAATGGCAACAATCAATACCACAATGGCTTGCCTCCCTCCACATCATAGTCTAGAAGAGGAGCAATAGAGACAGACCACAAACATCTAGTCTGTGTATGTTTTGTGTATGTCGTCAGTGTCAATGGCAACAATCACCACCACAATGGCTTGCCTCCCTCCACATCATAGTCTAGAAGAGGAGCAATAGAGACAGACCACAAACATCTAGACTGTGTGTGTTTTGTGTATGTCGTCAGTGTCAATGGCAACAATCAATACCACAATGGCTTGCCTCCCTCCACATCATAGTCTAGAAGAGGAGCAATAGAGACAAACATCTAACCTGTGTGTGTGTGGTTATGTCAAATCCACAACACTGCACATTCTTATCAGCCTCTAAAGACATAGGTAGAAGTGGAGAGACCAGAAGCAAACATACCTCTTCAGACGGGAGATCATATGCCTGTGACTTGACTTCCGTCTCAGACCGACGGGTGTAGGTGATCCCACGGTGTTTCGTGTGAAACTTTTCACCTTGAAGTGGCAACACAGACATCTTCATTATTAACATCACCATTTTTAACATGATAAAACCCCCCCCCCCCCCCCTAAAAAAAAATAAATAAATAATAAATCAGTGATATCCTCACAAAAAAGGTGAAACATGCTCAATCAAGAAATTATTGCAGCATTAGTTTCTTCTTCTTCTTCTGCCTGTGATCTGTCCACAGAGCGTAGGCCATCAATCAACTCACGACAAGTTATCCTATCATGGGTTGAGTCCAGAACTGGCATCACAGCACTTTAGACACTCTGATACGTGCTGTGTCCCCATCTGCAACAGCCAGCGAAGAGTCCCAATACTAATAGTACCAGTAGCAGTCTGATCATGTGTCCATCTGGCCTTCAACCCCGTCATGTTGTGTATTAGAGACTACATTGTATCATTTGCTGTCTTTGTCTATGTCTAGATTTCTGAGATATCCTACATTGTATCATTTTCTGACTTTGTCCATGTCTAGATTTCTAAGATATCCTACATTGTATCATTTGCTGTCTCTGTCCATGTCTAGATTTCTGAGATATCCTGCATTGTATCATTTGCCATCTCGGTACATGTCTTGATTTCTGAGATATCCTAAATAATATCATTTGCTGTCTCACCCTTTTCTTTTGTCTTGTTGGTTCCACAGGAAAGATTTTCTAGTGATACTATTAAGAGATTGCTGGATCTGATATGTATTAGAGACTATGGCCATAAACTGTTTCTTAGTTTCTTGATTTCGGAAATATCCCACGTTGTATTATTTTCCACATATGCAAAAGTTATGTATCTCTTGAGGTTCAACTTCAATGTACTTTTGAGCAGATCTGAATCTACACCTGTACCTCTGGAAACATTTACATATGCAGTGGTGATCTAATGTTTGTTAATATAAATATGATCAGTTTGACTTTCTGTATTGTGGTCTGGTGATACTCACACTGATTTATGTGTTCTGTTATATGAAAAAATACTTCCGCTCATGAAACACTGATTTCATTGCTGTAAAAGACAAATTTCAATTCAAGCAAACAAAAGAAGAAAAAGAGGAATAAAAAGAAGAAGCAGAAGAAGAAGAAGAAGAAGAAGAAGAAGAAGAAGAAGAAGAAGAAGAAGAAGAAGAAGAAGAAGAAGAAGAAGAAGAAGAAGAAGAAGAAGAAGAAGCAGAAACATTGATTACCTCCACACACATTTTAAAATTCTCCATTTTAATTGATGACCCCAAGTCCATGTTTCTCCACCTCTTTATAACCTGTGTTATCCAATCCTGACATTGAGGTCACCCATCAACATGCTGATATTTCCATTTGTGAAATGACGTTTGATATTTTCACATAAAATTCCTTCTTTGTTGACTGATCCTTATCATTGGCTCATGCATATCACACAATCCAATTTATGTTTACTTGTGTTTGCATACATAATAAACTAATTATTAACAATATATCCGGAAACATAAAAAAGGTTAGTTGCATTCCTTTACAGGACATAGCAGTCAAACCCAGCATTTTTCTGGCTGTTCGTGATTCCTGGGCAAGTTTACATTCAGTAGTTTGCCATTGCTTTCTGAATGACCAGCAACCATACTATTTCACAAAAATCCAACGTAAGATGGTCAAATCGCCCACAGCTGTGATTCGAACACAGGTATGCAGAATTATAAACTGCGTCCATAACGCCTTCGCCACGGAGGAAACATAAACATGGCAAGTGAAACACAAGCAGAGAATTACCTTCCTCAGCATCTTCCTGCCAAAGAATAACACCTTGTCCCTCTTGCGGAACCTGTATTTCCTGGGAGCCTCGTTCTGGTTTGGCAACGCTAGAAACACAGATCAGGAATGTTTTGTACAACTGAATAATGTATGCACACATAAACATAACAAAGGGCACCCCATGAAGTGTGTCTTGGTTGGTCAGCCTGGAAATGAATATGAAGTTATTTTGAGTGTTGCACCACCATTAATCTACCTTTATGACTGCTCATAAACATGCTATTGGACAATTCAATCAATCAATCAATCAGGTTCCATCTCCACAATGAAGGTTGGTTGCAATGGATCTCCAACACTGTCTGTCTCTCGTCCTGACTGTACATTCTGTCATTCTGATTCAGAAGGTCGAAGCTGGATCTGTATGCAGACAGTAGACTGAGTCTGTTGTCCGTAAAGTCACCTTTCTTCGTCCCAGGACATGCAGGAGTCGAGGGAAATGAACGAGAACTGGCTGGCTCTGCACCTCCTGTAGATGGCCAGGCCAGGGATCATGCCGGTTATTAACGTCCTCAAAGATATGGTGAGAACAGAAGACTTTGACGTCAGTGAATCCACATCACTGTCCAGGATGAAAGACTTGGGAGTAAGAATTGGCACAGCCAGACGCGAGAGGTACATCGGGAAAATGAGGGGCCTCGTCAACCAACACAGAACTGGCACTATTAGCCACCGGACGCTGATGCATATGCTGGGGGGAGGATCTGAGCACCTAAGGACCTGTCCGGAGTGCAATGAAGATACCCCAACTGATAACTGATAACATTCTGTCAGGTTAATGTTCATTCATCTCTTAATTTTATCTTCCAACGTGTATCATTGTCTACATTGTTGGACAATTCATGTGGAAGTTTTCCCTGGACTTCCCTATCCACATAAGAGAATGACATGTTAAGTAAGACTATTTTATTATGGCTAGCTTTTGTAATGTTGCCAGGGCAGTGGCAAACTACAGCTCTCTCTCTCTCTCTCTCTCTCTCTCTCTCTCTCTCTCTCTCTCTCACTCACTAACATAGCAGGGTTTACAGCAGGTGTCTCAGTGGGGAAATAACCACTGTGAGAAATCACAAGTGCATGGCTTTCAAATAGGCTAAATACACAGTTGAAGTGTGTATGCGTGTTCCTTTATTGATCTGGTACAGAATGTGGGCTGTGATGCATGTTGACTTATTGGTCTGGTACAGAATGTGGGCTGTGATGTATGTTGACTTATTGGTCTGGTACAGAATGTGGGCTGTGATGCATACATGTTGACTTATTGGTCTGGTACAGAATGTAGGCTGTGATGCATACATGTTCATTTATTGGTCTGGTACAGAATGTGGACTGTGATGTATACATGTTGACTTATTGGTCTGGTACAGAATGTGGGCTGTGATGTATGTTGACTTATTGGTCTGGTACAGAATGTGGGTTGTGATGTATGTTGATTTATTGGTCTGGTACAGAATGTGGGCTGTGATGTATGTTGATTTATTGGTCTGGTACAGAATGTGGGCTGTGATGTATGTTGATTTGTTGGTCTGGTACAGAATGTGGGTTGTGATGTATGTTGATTTGTTGGTAGGCTGTGATGTATGTTGATTTATTGGTCTGGTACAGAATGTGGGCTGTGATGTATGTTGACTTATTGGTCTGGTACAGAATGTGGGCTGTGATGCATGTTGACTTATTGGTCTGGTACAGAATGTGGGCTGTGATGTATGTTGACTTATTGGTCTGGTACAGAATGTGGGCTGTGATGCATACATGTTGACTTATTGGTCTGGTACAGAATGTGGGTTGTGATGTATGTTGATTTGTTGGTAGGCTGTGATGTATGTTGATTTATTGGTCTGGTACAGAATGTGGGTTGTGATGTATGTTAACTTACTAGTCTGGTACAGAATGTGGGCTATGATGCATGCATGTTGATTTATTGGTTTGGATTGAGTTTTTCTGTAGATCTAACATTTATCTCCGGCCGGTCTCTGTGGCCGAGGGGTTACACCACTTTTTCCGTAATCACGTTTATCACGCAGAGTCTCGTAGCGGGCGAGAACTGGAAGTGGTTCGACCCCAGCTGGTGACTTTTTTATTTTTTTTGTGACTGAGTTTTTCTGTAGATCTAACATTTATCTCCGGCCGGTCTCTGTGGCGGAGGGGTTACACCACTTTTTCCGTAATCCCGTTTATCACGCAGAGTCTCGTAGTGGGTGAGAACTGGAAGCGGTTCGACCCCAGCTGGTGACTTGTGGGATAACTGAGCCGGCCACTCATAAAGCAATGGCAAACTACTGAGCGTAATCTTGCCAAGAAATCAACAGACAGCTGAAAGATGCTGCTGTTGACAGCGATGTCCTGTAAAGGATATGTGAATTACAAAAAAAAACATTTATCACAACTAACACTCACCCTTTGACCTGAACTTCCATACTCCAAAGATGAGAATGAGAAGAAAGGTGACGAAGCCGATAAATATCGTCACAACAATATTCTGTGGAATTTTTAAAACAATTACAGGTTTGTTATGAAGTCTTAGTTTTTGTACTCTCTGCATAAATATTAGGATCCAGGTTATGAAGATTGCAAACAGCAACTTAAGGAGTCAACCCTTGGATATGAACAACAACTTGACGAGTCAACCCTTGGATATGAACACCAAGTTGACGAGTCAATCCATGGGTGTGAACATCAGAATAGGAACTAAACCTTTGGGTGTGAACACCAGAATAGGGACTAAACCTTTGGGTATGAACATCAGAATAAGGACTAAACCTTTGGGAGTGAACACCAAGTTGAGGAGTCAACCCATGGATGTGAACACCAGACCTTTGGGAGTGAACACCAATTTGAGGAGTCAACCCTTGGATGTGAATACCAGACCTTTGGGAGTGAACATCAATTTGAGGAGTCAACCCGTGGATGTGAACACCAGACCTTTGGGAGAGAACACCAATTTGAGGAGTCAACCCTTGGGTGTGAACACCAGAATAGGGACTAAACCTTTGGGAGTAAACACCAATTAGAGGAGCCAACCTTTGGATATGAACATCAGTCTGAGAAGTGGACCCATAGGTACTGAACAATAGCTTGGCGAATACATTCTTGGGTGTAAGCAACAACTGATCATTCATCATCATCATCATCGTCTTCCACTTCTGCCGTCAAGCATCGTGGGGAGGAATAATTTGAGCTCCAGCGCCCGATGGGCACTGGATAGCATCATTCCATGTGATTGTACAGTGTCTTTGATTTCATCAATCCATTCTCTTCTTGGGCATCCTCTTGGTCTCGTTGCAGATGATCTTTGATGTAAGACCAGTGATGGTAGTTGCTGATGTTGCATTCTAACGACATGGCCAAACCACTTGATCTTCTGTCTTTCAATAAATGTGGCACAAGGTGTTGATCCCACTGTCTCTCTGCGGACAGTATTTCTTACTCAGTCTGGATTGTTAAGTTGGCAGCTCTCTTCAGGCATCTCATTTTACAGGTGTTGATTTTGCGAAAGTGTGATTTGGGTAAAGTCGAAGTTTGAGATTGGTAGCATAGGCTTGGTGTGAATATGCTGTTTATTATCTGTCGTTTTGCGGACATGGGTATATTTGGATGTTTCAGTATGAGTGATAGTTGATATGTAAGTGCACTAGCTTTTTGACATCTGATTTTGATTTCTCTGCCCAATCTGCCATCTTCTGTGATAATACTGATTACTTCCAAGATATTTGAATTCTATAACTTGTTTCAGAGTTGTGCTATTTATCTGTATACTTAGTGGACCAGGTGATCTGCTAACTTGCATTACTTCAATTTTGGCTGTATTTATACTCATATTGTAACTGCTGCATGTTGAACTCAGATTATTAATATGATTTTGCAATCTGCCCTCGTCGCTATAAAACAGGCACTGATTGTCTGCAAACAGAAGCTTATTTATTTTCTGTGGATCAGTTGTTTCATCTGAAGTAAAGAGTTCTAAATTTTTTGAATCTGTTCTGTCAAGGCTGTCTTGCTCTGGATATTCTTTCCATATAGATATTAAATAGCAGAGGAGAGAGCACACATCCCTATCTCACTCCTGTATTGACTGTGAACATATCTGATATTCCTTCTTGTGTTCTTACTGCACTTTGGCTCGAATGGTACATAGCTATGATGTTTTCTAGCAATTGTCCTTGTATCCCGTAGTCTTCAAGGATGGTCCATAATTTGATTGATTGATTAATTGATTTAAGAACCGACATCACAGCATTCGGGGCATTCCCATAAGTGCTCCGTCTCCATCCTCAGAAGCCAGCGAAGAGATCCAACCCCAATGGTCCATAATTTGTATCTGTCTACTCTGTCGAAAGCCTTTTCCTGATATACAAACACAATATTCTGCTGGTCACTATATTCGATAGTTTTTAACATATTTGTCTAAGTGTAAATAGTGCATGAGTGCAACTTTTACCTTTCCGAAAACTGAATTGTACTTTGCTTAACTTTTGTTCAACTATGGGTCTAGCTCTTTGTTCCAATAGTTTTGCATACATTTTCCCTTTATGGCTCAGGAGTGATATATCTCTGTATGTTTCGCACTCTCTCATATTGCCTTTATTTTTCCATATTGGTACTGTTATTGCCTGTTGCCAATCATCTGCTACTTTTCTTTCTTCCCATGCTATATTAAAAAGTCTTGTTAGCCATTGAACTCCTGTTTTCCCATAGACTTGAATAACTTCTGTGGTTATTCCATTTGGACCCGGTGATTTGTTCTTAGGACTTGTCTGTATAACTGCTTTGACTTCTGCCGGGATGAAGTTTGGTTCTTGTTGTCCATGGCATTTAGGCACAAAAGTGAGGTTTTCTATGTTGTTATCTGTGGGGTTAAGTAGTTCTTGGAAAGTATTCTGCCCACCTTGCTAGTCTTTGTTGTGGATTAAATATTGGTATACCTCTTTTGCTGTTTATGATGGTGGTTGGGTTGTAGCAAGCATCTCTGCTTCTCATTTTATTGACACGGATATCTGTATCTGTCACACCCCCTGTGTCTACATGGCTATCTGAAGAAGTGTACGATTCCATCTCTTGAAGTGAGGCTTGACCAAGGGAGATCAGCTTGTCATTGACTAGATTTATTCTCACTATCTTTGCCTTGTGTAATTTACTGCCTCAGCATTTTACTGTCTGGCTGGCTATCTTCGAGGTCCCAGTGACAGGTGGATCCAAAGCCAGCTCTCTCGCTTCCGTGCACACCTGCATGGTTTAGGCAACAGATTCACACACGTTCCTGACATTTGAGGCTTATAATATAAATGGCAGCCACCGATACCATATAACTGATTTCTAAACATTTTTGAAGCAAGACAGGTTCAGAGACAATAATTGATTTGTTTAATAAATTATTGGAAAAACATCTCCATGTTACAGTGGCACCATGATCCACATTCTCATAGTAACGTTGCATTTTACATGCTCTCCATTCTTGCCGATAACAACTCTGCCTCTTACACTAGCTGAGTAAATCTAATTCTGTTTTGCCACACAGCACCAATACATCATTGTAAACAACAGCACCATCAACTCTAGGACTAGAAAGTAAGCCTGACATAACCTTCGCATGCCGAAGTCAGACACACCAATATCTGAGGTGCATAACCTGGTGTGACACGCTTCCTCGAAACAGGAATGAAGAAGAAGAAAAATCTATCACAAGTTTAATTGTCAGGTCTGCCCTAAGACTGCACTCTCTTCCCAGTATGATGGTCACCTGAAAGTAGTTGTAATTTTCTGCCATTGTCATTATGTGCCTGGCTAGATATATGTTCTGCCATTGTCACTGTGTGCCTGCCTAGATATATGTTCTGCCATTGTCACTGTGTGCCTGGCTAGATATATGTTCTGTCATTGTCACTGAGTGCCTGCCTAGATATATGTTCTGTCATTGTCACTGTGTGCCTGCCTAGATATATGTTCTGTCATTGTCACTGTGTGCCTGCCTAGATATATGTTCTGCCATTCTCACTGTGTGCCTGCCTAAATATATGTTCTGCCACAGCAATCTACTGTTCCTTTACCTCACTCATTAATTGTTCTGTGTCCTAAGGACTAACCGAGACTACAGGAAATTGCTAAATTCCATAGGAAAAATCTAAAGACTAAGCAAATCATGCATTTCCTCTGCAACAAAGGGCAGAAGAGAAAGGGCACAATTTGCTTAGGCCATTAACGTGTACCATGAGAATTGCATCACATATTCAAGGTAACAGTGGATGCCCCACCTCTTGAACACACAAGCTCTTCTAAACTATTGAATCAATGAAGTAACAACTGTAAAACTAAACTGACTCAAGTTATTTACATTAAGTCAACAGTAAGTTCCAGGAAGTAACTTAGTCACTGAACGTCTGAAGCTACACCTGCTGACTTCACAGAGGTATTGTTTGACTGCATTTTTGAAGGTTTATCCAACTGTGGCAGTCTCACAAGCAGAAAACCAAATAGTTAAATAACCCATGTCAAAACTGACTGACTGAGTACTGAGTGAGTCTTAGTCAGTGACTACTTCACTTCTGGCTAGGACAGAACCTTAGCCTACTACTATATTAATTATTATTAACTAATAAGATATTATACTAAGACTGAAATAAAGCAACACAAATATGAAAAAGAAGACTGTAGTGTACTTACAATCGTGGTCAGCTCGGACAGCCATATCAAGATCTGTGAGTCGCCCCCCACAGCAGTGGGTGTCCCTGCCAGTGCTGAACTCGACATTAGTTCACATCCGACAATATTTCCACACTTCCATGTTCACAAAACCAGCAAACTTGCCGCAATTATTCCCGTACAAAGTACAACAAGGGCAGGGCGAGCGAATAAATCGGTCGGAGCTCAGGAGAAACGAATAAATCGGTGAGAACCTGCGGGAGCCGTGCCTGGGGTGATTGGTGGCCCGAGCAGACGACAGTTTGTAGTACCGGAAGTCGGCCGGCAACAACAACAACAACAACAAACGAACATACAACAAACAACAACAGTGCATGTTTACATGTAAACATCACAGGCATGTTAGCTTGGGGGAATTTGAGTTCCATTCATGCTTGGGGCTTCTGTCTTTTCTGTTGCTGTGTTTATTCTGTAACATATATCTTTGATCTTTCCTATACTATAAATACAACATACGTCTATAGATATTAGATAGTAACTTGCGGTGTAGAACAGAGGGGTCGAGCCTGAGTAATTAAATATTAAGGCCGCTTGGCTAGTGCACACTCCACGAACTGTGCAGGTTAGAGTTCCTCTTTTCCTCCCATAGATAAAAAAAATCCATCACCTTACCGTGGGTTCGAACCTTTCCCATTAATTAACACTGAATTGCTCCTGTAGGCTATAATTTATTTACACATGTAGCAATGGCAAAACTACAGAACGTTCAGTTGCCTAGACAATCAATATAGGCTTGGGGTTGAAGGCAACGTCCTGCAACGGACATTCAACATACACAAGACTAGAAAACAGCTCTAACTGAACATTTCAGCAGAGTACAACATTAACACAGAAGACACAAACAGTATGGTGCACGATTTATTGCCTGACATATTTAGCTGAATTTCGTTTGTATTATTAATTTATTCACTTTACATGATTTATACCATTGCAGTATGCACCTGACGAGGTGCAGCGAAATATACCAGACAATAAATGGTGAGGGTTTCATTGTCACATTCCACACAAATACATATTATCTTCTGTGTATAGTTTCTATTTCGTTGTTTATTTACAGTTTGCTGCAACTGTTGTTTATACTGCATATCCGTAACTATTTCTGTCTGCGGATGTTTGCAAATTGTGCGTTTTACTTAATATCTTCTATTTTTCGTCGTATCTCATATACGAGATCTACATTTGTGAACATCGCCCACAGTTGAGAGTTCAACCAGTGATGTTTCAGCTGAGACACTGCTGGAGCAACTCTAAGCTTCCTGGTAGAAGATGATGATGACCCGAAGAGGGCGAAGGAGGAGAAAAGAGAAGAAGAACAAAAAGAAAAGGAAGGAGGAGGAGTGGCGGAGGAGAAGGGTTAGCAACTGCAATAGAAGAAGAAAGAGGAGGAGAAAAAGAAGAAGAAGAAGAAGAAGAAGAAGAAGAAGAAGAAGAAGAAGAAGAAAAAGGAGGAGGAGGAGGAGGAGGAGAGGAAATGAAGGCGACGAAGAAGACGACAACGCACACACACACACACACACACACACACACACACACACACACACACACACACGCACGCACACAAACCCACACACACATAAGCTAACGTCATCGATATTCCGTCAGCCTCCTCGACTCTGTCATCAACATGGCTGGTAGAAGATTGTTTGAGCTGTGACGCTACCCACAGGTGTATTGGCGGGAGACTGTTTAACCTTGCCACTACTGAGGTTTGAACACTAGCCAATATATCAACAGTCTAGTTTACTAGCGACTTCACCACGCCGCAATAATTACATAATTAAGGGTGAAAATAAGGTAATGCGACTGGAATAGAATGGCATTAGGTAACATACAAGGTACACAATATAAGTAGGCACTATAAGTAATTTATTGCAATTGTTGTCCATTGACATTACTTCTGTCATATTTTACAATTCCGTTATTCCTTCTATTGTCTGATGTTTCATTCTGCCCCCTGTAATCTGGTGATGCTTAGTCAAAAGGCATGTATGCCAAGTATGATGGCGTGTTCCGAGAGACACATGGGGTATGATCAGACAGGAGGATAGCTCGCGTTGTGGCAAGGACATCATTCTAGCTTTGTCAAGATACCCATCGTACTTGCAGAGATCGTTCAGTCTGCTTTCTGTTTACTGAAAGATACATAATAATACAGATCAATAGGAGAGCGTATAAACAAATGTAAATACAAAATAATATTGATAAATAGGAGAACCAGACATACATATGGAGTTACAGAATGATATAGATAAATACGAGAACCTGACAAATAGAGATGGGGATACAGAATAATATAGATAAATAGGAGAACCAGACAGACAGATGGAGATACAGAATACTATAGACCAATAGGAGAACCAGACAGACAGATGGAGATACAAAATAATATAGATAAATAGGAGAACCAGACAGACAGATGGATATACAGAATAATATAGATAAATAGGCGAACATATAGTTAGATGTAGATACAAAATAATATAGATAAATAGGAGAAAAGATAGACAAATGGAGATACAGAATAATATATTTACATCGGAGAACAAAGGACACATGGAGACACATAGGAGACCAGATAGACAGATGAGATACAAAATAATATAGATAAATAGGAGAACCAGGCACATAGACAATATATAGATATAAGAGAACCAATTAGAGAGAGATGAAGAAACATAATAAGAAAGATAAACAGGAGAACCAGATAATCAAATGGAGATATGAAATAATATAGATAATTAGAAGAATAGATAGAAATATGAAGATATACAATTATATAGATAAATATGAGAACAGATAGACTAAGGACTCTGAGGAAAGAACTATAACTGATTCACACATTTTGGTGCCTTAAATTGTATAGCT
>OY992883.1:4738351-4750851 GCA_963921405.1 Cepaea hortensis | reverse complement strand
GACACCGCATGATGAAACGATGGGTCATCAAGCGAGTAAAGACCCATCTCACCAACAATAAGATCAGGGAGAGGTTTTCGAGTGAGAACTCGGCTCTAAAGATTACCAGTGCTGAGAGGATCATCGGCAAGAACAACATCTCCTCCGCAGTCGTCATGGTCACAACGGAGGGTCAGAGGGGACAGAAGAGAACAAACACCAGAGCACTACATTCCGAGAGTGCTGCAGTGCTCCAGGTGCCAGAAGTTTTGGCACACCCGTGTCACGTGCAAAAGTGAGGTGGAGGTATGCAGATACTGCTCGGGACCCCACCCATACAGTTAGTTCCCCCAACCAAAGATCGACACGGACTTCAGGAGGCCTAACCCAAACAGAAAGTGCGCCAACTACCTCGGCAACCATGGTGCTAGGTACCTCGGCTGCCCCTGTCACCAAGACAGCAAAGAAGCGATTAAAATTGCCATCAAAACCAATCTGCCCTATAAAGAGGCTAAGAAGAAGTACGAGGCGAACACCCGACTTACTGAAAGCACAAAGCGCAACTGGGAGGCCAACTGGAGGACCTGAGATCCAAGTTTACCAGCATCAAGGAACAGCGAGACAAGACATAAGAGACACAGACAACAGCTGTTCAGCGCATCCTGGACGAACTACAGCAAGTGCAGCAGAAGATTGAACAGGATGTCGCTCGAATGGCTGCAATAATAATAATTTTAAAAAAAAGCAAGAAGAAAGAGAAAAGATAGAACAGCTCAAGTCGAAGAACGAGACGTCAGAAACAGAAGATACCAAGTCATGGACAGAAGAAAAACAGCTAGACGAGGAAATAGAAGAGGTGGAAATCCAAACAGACAGCGACCAAGAATGAATGGTGGCCAGGGGAAGAGATTACTTTCCAGCAAGAACAAGATATCAAACCGCCCACGTCACAAGGTACCAATGAAGACCCAGAAGACACGAAAACAGACCACTAAGACCAAGACATAGCTGGAGGAAGGATGATGACTGGTAATCATCCCTGAAGGAAACAACACCATATGACGGGGCGGGTACACAATTAATTACGCCAGGCCTTAACAAGTGTGCGACTCTGTACAGACATGTAAAACCACAAGGATAAAACGAACACAATTAAGCCTTTCAAACATTTTCAAGGAAGCAGATATTCGCGTCTCCATTTACGAAAGAAGAAGTACGAGATACACTATAAGGGCCCCGACTATAACGAAATCGATAAGTCGGTGGTTGAACAGGGCCATTCTTCTCCAAGAACTGGAACTGGACACCCCCCCCCCCCACCACACACACACAAATACACAAACACACGTACACACAAGACACACACACACACACATTCACATACACACACAAAAACACTCACACACATACACACATATAAGCCTCAAATGTCAGGAACGTGTGTGAATCTGTTGCCTAAACCATGCAGGTGTGCACGGAAGCGAGAGAGCTGGCTTTGGATCCACCTGTCACTGGGACCTCGAAGATAGCCAGCCAGACAGTAAAATGCTGAGGCAGTAAATTACACAAGGCAAAGATAGTGAGAATAAATCTAGTCAATGACAAGCTTCGTCCCTCTGTGTATTGTATTGTATTGTATTGTATTTCTATTGTATTCTTTTACATTCTACTGTACTGTACTGTACTGTACTGTACTGTATTGTACTGTACTGTACTGTACTGTACTGTACTGTGCTGTACTGTATTGTACTGTACTGTATTGTACTGTACTGTACTGTATTGTACTGTACTGTACTGTATTGTATTGTACTGTACTGTACTGTACTGTGCTGTACTGTACTGTATTGTACTGTACTGTATTGTACTGTACTGTACTGTATTGTACTGTACTGTATTGTACTGTACTGTATTGTACTGTACTGTACTGTACTGTACTGTATTGTACTGTATTGTTAGTTAGTTAGTTAGTTAGTCGACAGATCATCCTCATTGCACATCGAACCATTCAGTCCATAAGTGCTCGGATCCTCTCCTCAGCAAATCCCGCAACGTGTAGCGGCTAACGACGCCAGTTCTGTGTTGGTTTATCAATCTTCTTTGGCTTCCTGCGTAGTGTTCTTGTTTGGCCACCCCTCTTTTAATTTGCTGCTCTCGCAGTCTGGCCATTGTTGTAGATTCACAGTCATCACTTGGTTCTCGCAAAAGTCTTACTTCTCGTAGAGCATTCAGAATGTCAGCCTGGTCCATGGCGCGTCCGCCCTCCACAGTAGCCTCACCTACGAGCCTGTCAGCCCGCTCATTTCCTTGTACTCCCGCATGCCCCGGCACGAAGATGAAACTAATCTTTGCCAGTCGAGACCGCTCCAGAGGCAGCAACCATTCTCTTCGGATCGACCCCTCCTCTATCCTCTTGATCATGTTCATTGAGTCGCTAAGGAAACAAGCCCTAGTGAATGTCTGTGTCTCGAGCCATGTTATTGCTTTACTTACTGCCATGACTTCCATGGTCAGGCTACTTGTGGTTTCAGTAAAAGCACCAGAGTCCTCCTTCACAATTGTGTATGTGTGAGAGAGTGTGATTGAGAGAGTGAGTGTGTGTGTGTGTGTGTGTGAAGGATTGTGTGTTAGAGAGTTAGACAGTGGGAGAGTTGATGTGTTAGTGTATGTGTGTGAGCGCGTGCATGCGTGTGAGTGTGTGTATATGAAAGAATACAGAGAGAGAGAGAGAGAGAGAGAGAGAGAGAGAGAGAGAGAGAGAGAGAGAGAGAGAGAGAGAGAGAGCTGAGCAGATGCATGTCATGTAACACGCATGTTATGTAACACGCGAATCCATATGTTTGTGTATTCTCATCTGTCATATTATCAGTTAAATACCATTTGATTTTATCATGCATAATATAAACTAATGTTCATTACTGTAGTTTGAGTGAGAGAGTCAGTGAGTGTGAATGAGAGACAGAACGAGTGAGCGGGAGAGTGAATGAGTGAGCGGGAGAGTGAATGAGTGAACGGGAAAGTGAATGAGTGAGCGGGAAAGTGAATGAGTGAGCGGGAGAGTGAATGAGCGGGAGAGTGAATGTGTGAGCGTGAGAGTGAGTGAGTGTGTGTGAGAGTGAGTGAGTGTGTGTGTGTGTGTGTGAGAGAGAGAGAGAGAGAGAGAGAGAGAGAGAGAAAGAGAGAGAGAGAGAGAGAGCATCACTATTTTTACGTCACATACATTTTATGTACACATTTTTCTCCATGTTTAACATTTTTATGAGACTGCTCATGACAAGTGTCAGTGTATATGTGTGAGTAAAGTGTGAGAGTTTCTTCATACTAGTTTCAATACTAACGTGAGACATTTTGTATGTGTCTAGATGTGAGGAAGTGTGAGTGTATGTGGAGGATATGTGTGAGTGTGGGAATATGTGTGGGTAGTGGGTGTGTGGGTGGGGTGTGTGTGGGTGGGGGTATGCGTTTGGATGGGTTGGGGTGTGTTGGTTTTGGTGGGTAGTGGTATTTGTGGGTGTTGGTGGGATCTGTGGATGGATGTGTGGGGGTGAAAGTAGGGGTGTTGGAATGGGTGTGGGGGATGTGTGTATGGGTGGAGGATATGTGTATGGGACGGATGCAGGGGATGTGTGTTTATGTGGGTGGAGATGTGTGGACGGTTTGAGGAAGTATGTGTAGGAGGCGGGGTTGTGTGGGTAGGGGATTGTGTTGGGTGGATTGGGGATGCAAGGGTGGGTGGGGAGAAGTGTATGGTGTGTGGGTTTGAGATATTTGTGCGGTGTGTTGGTGGGGGATGTGTGAATGATGTGTGGGTGGAGGGTATGTTTGTGGAGGTATGGGTGGAGGATAGTGTGTGGTGTGGGGGATGTGTGTGATGGGTGCGGGGAATGTGCGTATGAATGGGGTATATGTATGGGTGAGTAGGGGATTGTGGTGGTTGGGGGAAGTATGTGTGGGAGTGTTGGTGGGAGATGTGTGTGTTTGGATGGGGAATGTGTGGGTGGGGGTGTGTGAGTGAGTGGCTTAGGGATGTGTAAGTGGGTGAGGGAGTTGTATGTGTCGGGGTGGGATGTGTGAGTGGGTGGAGGATGTGTGTGGGGTAGGGGTATTGTGATCGAGAGATGTTTGGTTGGGGGGGGGGGGTGTGGGTGCGTAGTGGAGAATGTATGCGTGAGTGAGTGTGTGTTGGTGGACGGGTAGGGAATGCGTGTGTGGGTGGGGAGAGGTGTGTGGTGTGTTGGTTGGGGATATTGTGTGGGTGAGGTATGTGTGTGGGGGTGGGGGATTTTTGTGTTTTGTTTTGTTTTTGTGTTGTGTGAGTGGGGGTATGTGGGGTGGATGGGTAAGGGTATCATGTGTGGGTGTGGGTGGGAATATTGTGTGGTATCTGGGTGGGGGATATGTGTGTGGTGTGTAAGTGGGGATGTGTTGGTGAGGGATATGTGTGTGTGTGGTGCGTGGGTTGGGAATAGTGCATGATAGGAGGTGTATGTGATGTGCGGGTGGGGGATTAGGTTAAGGCATGTGTGGGTGGGTGGAAGTTGTATGTGTGGGTGGTGGGGTGTGTGTTAGTGGATTGGGGATGTATGGGTGGTTAGAGAGATGTGTGTGTGTGGGGTGGGGGTAGGGACATGTCAGTTGGTGGGGATGTGTGTGTATGGTTTGGGAATGTGTGAGTGGATGTGCGATGTGTGGGTTGGTGGGGGATTGTGTGCATGGGTGGGGAATATGTTGTCGATGGAGATGTGGCTGGGGGATGGGTGGTTTGAGGTGTGGGTGGGGAGAGGATGTGTGGGGTAGTATGTGTATGTGGATGGGCGTAGGATGTGTGGGTTGGTGGGGGAATGTTTGTGGGTGGCGAGTGTGTTTTGGTTGGGGGATCAGGCGAGGGCAGTGTGTGTGGGTGGGGGATGTGCGGGAGGGGGATGGATCGGTTGGTGGGGTATGTATGTGTCCCTTGGTGTGCGTGTGTGTCGGTAGGTGGGGGTGTGTATGTGTCCCTTGGTGCACGTGTGTGTGGGTAGGTGGGGGTGTTGTGTGGGTGGGGTGATGTATGGATAGGTGGGAGATGGGCTTCATAACATGGTAATTAGCCTTGTTTATGTTTACAACATTCATTTCACAATGTTTATTTTATCTTCCTATGTAAATGTATAATGCTCTTGATGAACGAAAGACGAGTGATTGGAAGGGCCGAATGTAAGACGGGCCTGCGCGCCCAATTTGTGACCCTAATAAAGTTGATTTGATTTGATATTTGATTTCTCCCTCCGGCCCGAGCTGTAAAGGCCCATGAGCTTCTCACATGTCGGACGACCGACCCATCTGTGTAGATGACCGCGTCACCGTCTAGCGAATTCTCGAAAATCAACGCTTGTACTTCAGCCTCAACAGCAGCCGGATTTTCTTGTCTGCATTTTCTGTCAAGTTGGATGCAAACTGAAAAGGATGTGCAGAAGTATGTTGGCACTTGCACCCACTCCTCGCCAGGTTCTAAGTCCTCAAGTGAACACATCTGTTGAAGAATGTCTTCGGCTTGACCCATCCACGACCGTCCTCTTTTTAACCTGCTGCCCTTCACCTTCCTAATTTCACTATGCAGTGGATGTTGTGTGTTTGCGTTAATTCTGAGGTAGGCGCGTGCCCTGCAATCTTGTATTCTCTCTTCAATGGTTGGAAACCCAAGAAGGTAGCGCATCGCCCTGCATGCTGTATCTCTTGTACATCCAAGAATAATGCGCATAGCTTCATTCTGTATCCTTTCCATCCTTTCTATCTGCTTATGGCTGAGAGTCAGGATTGCCATTGCATACTCCAAAACAGACATGACCAACTCCTCGTACAGAAGACGTAGATGGCGCTGCTCACAGTTTGCTGCCGCCATCACCCGCATCGCTGCCAAACCCCGCTTGGCCTTTGTTATCACCTGGTCTATGTGCACATTATAAGCTGTACTGTAAGATGTACTGTATTGTACTGTATTGTACTGTACTGTATTGTACTGTACTGTACTGTATTGTACTGTACTGTAATGTATTGTACTGTACTGTATTGTACTGTACTGTATTGTACTGTATTGTACTGTATTGTATTGTACTGTACTGTATTGTACTGTACTGTACTGTATTGTACTGTACTGTACTGCATTGTACTGTACTGTACTGTACTGTATTGTACTGTACAGTACTGTATTGTACTGTACTGTACTGTATTGTACTGTACTGTACTGTATTGTACCATATTGTGCTGTCGTGTAATGTTCCACTGCGAGAATACAAAGAAGCGGTAGAAGGGAACCACGAGACAACTTCACGTACCGCCCAAAGGCCGAGACTAGACCAAGCTACAGCAAAGGTGCCGCCCACCGAGAGCAACGTGACGTCATACGTGGTCATGGGAAGAGCAAAGGTCACGGCGAAAATAATTGAGCTGATCTGTAAACATAAAAATTGGCGTTAGAGTTGGTCGGTATGAAAGTGGTGGGAGATAATGGTGGCCACTGTGATAATGATAATGATGATGATGATTGTTCTGTTGTTATTTCCAGTAAGTTAACACCAACAGCAATCATTCTTACACAATGCCGAGGTAGCGGGTTCAACCTATCAAGCGGTCAGCTGGACTAAATTGTTGACTTCTCGTCTTTGACTTGGTAACGTAAATTACAAGTAACTCAGAAGTCTTTGTGGGCCCGCCCGATGTTGCAGTCTATAATATAATAACTGTCCATGCACAACCATTCAGCCACTACACGTGGGACAACCACCATGTGAGGATGCAAGTAATATCAGCTTCTACAAATGACTCGTAGTTGGCCATGGTTAACCAAACAGTGGAGGCCACAAGTTCTGTTTGTTCTATGTTTATTAACGTGACAGAACATTCAGTACTCCTCTGTTGATTCAACACAACAATTGCAGCTGACATGGCATCTGTGACGTAGTGAATTATGAGCGTCAGTTCCGTGATCTTCCATCCATCTTTCATGTACCATGCCGATAAGCGTGGGTGGTCATGACTCGCCATCTCACTCGATCACCAGAGTCGTGGATCAGCTCAGTGTTCTTGTCTCGACCATGCCATGTGGCCAAGCCATCCAGGTATTTACTTCTCTGTCTTCCCCTTGGTCTATTCCCTTCGATCTTGCCAGTTGTCACCAAGTTCTCCTATTAATTTCTTCTCATAACATGTCCAAAAATTTGTGACTGTCTACGTCTAATGTCTCTAATCAGCTTACGATCTTCATTTGTTTCTTGAAGGACTTGTTCATTGGTTATTCTTTTTGTCCATGGTATTCTTTGCATATTCCCCAGAAACCACATTTCCACAGCCATCAGATATTTTTCAGCTTCTCTGCTCATTGCCCACGCGCCATATGCATAGAAAAGTACAGGTTCTATGTAAGCACTTCAACACTCTTTTTCTCGTTTCAATTGATATCTTTTATTGGTCAAAATGTTTTTCATCTGGCAAAAGGCTACCTTCGCCATGGCGATTCTTGTTCTAATCTCTTCAAGGCATCTCCCATCAGATGTTATGACTGTTCCGAGATAAGTGTACCGTTTCACTTGTTTAAGAATATGCCCATTGAGGTGTATATTACATTGTGATAATATTATAGCCACTAATAACTGGGCACGTCCTACACCTGGTTTTGGCGCCTATCCTCGCCGTTAGGGTTCCAGCTAAACTGCTCACTATGACCTATATCCATTAGTCTTCTTTGATCAACAACAACAACCCAGCTCAGTTATCATCATCTATAATCTATTTTCTTCCAAAATCACTCCCACATAATAAGCCCTTGTGTCTTAAATACCCCTACAATTGGTATGCGGCAGGTGCAGTTCGCTCACTGTAGAATATTCTTGTTTTGAAATGCGCGTCTGGAACCTGCCATATGTTTGTGACAAGACTGATGGGAGAATATTAGAGACCCACGTTCCCCAGAGTTTTCCACATACTAATGTACAAGTTGTACTTATTTCCACCGACAACACGTAATAAACTTAGACGACCTTCTATACTCTTATAATCACTTGCACGTTTGTTACTAGTGCTTCCACCTGACCAGAGAGCACTGGCCTGCTAGTTTGGGGAAGTATGGGGCTTGCTGACCTAGGCACGTACCTCCTTTGTACTCAGTTCCACAAGATATCAAGGACACCACCAATCATTATACATACGTTCGCAACCTGTTTTTAACACTACCTCTGTACAGACTACATCCCCCCATAAATAAACAATAACAACAACAAAACAATAATAATGGTAAATTATCTCAAACGACAACTAGCCAATAAACATTGCCATATGTGGGCACGCTACAACTTCCTTAGGTATTTATAATGCCCATCGTAAACATTGCCTCAGAAAGTCATGTAGTATTGATTATTTTTCATGCGTTTTAATGCTTATTGTTCTTTTGTTGTCAAAGATTAGCTTCATAAGTGATTTTGAATGAAAGAATGTATGAGAGGAAATAGAGACGAAGGGCAGAATGTCAGACGGGCCTGCGTGCCCAATTCTTAACCCTTTGAAAATAAAGAGTGTTCGTTCGTTCGTTCAGTCCCTTCTGTTACACTGAAGGTGAGGGACACTGGTAATAGGAAAAACCTAATCCACAAAAAAAAAAAAAAAAAAATATCAGTCCACTGTAGTTGCATGTGTATTCATTCATTCTGTAGCATGTCCTTTGCAGAACCTCGCTCCCATAACAACCTTCCGGAAAACATCTCGGTTATAAGCAAGATGTCTCGCGTCCGATACACCCACTTGGAGATCATCTGCCACATCCTGCACGCATTCTCTTCTTGGCCTTCCTATTCCTCTCTTCAAGGGTATATACCCCTCCATTATTGTTTTCTTGAAACTTTCAACGTTTCAAGTGATCAAAATATTTCAATTTGCTTTGTGTTATCATCTATAGTTGCCAACCTTCTTCAATATTCAGCTCTTGAAGTATGGATGCATTTGTTCTTTTCTGTATCCAAGATATTCTTAGAACTCGTCTATGACGAGCAAGCAGCTAGCCTTGCGGAAAGAGACCGAGCCACGAGGGATACAACCCGGTGCAATAAAGTCGATCTTGCTTTTTGAATACCTCACTTCTTTGTGTGTGTGTAGGAAAGAATAAACAACTTTTACCCCGAGTTGAAGATCAAACTTGAGTAGGTCCTGGAACACCAGTAGGATGATATAGAAAGCCTGCAGGCTCGAGTTGGCCCCGACTGTTCGGAATATCAGCCTCCTGGACACGTAGTAAGTACACGTGATGATGATTCCCAGGATGACCAGAACCGGGCAGAAGACAGCAGTGACCACCAGTCGCGCCTGTGAAAGTATAACTGAAATCTCAGGCATTCACCCAGAATTACTAAAAAAAAATATATAAAAGAACACGGATAAATGCAGCTTTATAGAACACAATTGTGGAAAACAAAGGAAGTTGCGGAGACTAGCCTTCATCAGCAAACAAATACAAGAAAACACAACATATAATCATGGGTAAGACACTATCGTCTTGTAATTGTTTTCCGAGGAAGGCTAGCCTCGCAAACCTCCTTTGTTTTCCTTTATAGTGTGTTATTATTTTCCTTTATAGTGTGTTATTATTATATGCGTGTTATTCCTTTAAAGCTATGTTACTGCCAGTTCTTCTATAATGTGTACACTTCCACAGCTTTACCCAAGGTCCACTGATTACATTCATACCACAGAACTAGACACTCGACATTCTTTGGACTCGTCTTAAACAGGATTAACTGGAATACATCGTAACATCAGCAACGCTTGAGAGGATGACGGACGCCACTACTACCACCACCACCACCACCACCACCACCACCACCACCACCACCACCACCACCATCATCATCATCATCATCTTCATCATCATCATCATGATCATCATCATCATCACCATCATCGTCATCATCTGCCATGCCGATTAGCATGGGCTGCCATGGTTGGCTATCTCATACGATCATCAGTCTCGGATCAGGATTGTATTCTTGTCCAGATGGTGCCCGACGGAAAAGGCATCGAGTCATTTATCTATGTCTTCCTTTGCTCTGATTTGCTCTGTCCTCGGAGAGCTGAGTATCGGCCAGACCCTCGGGTCACTTTCTGCCGCACAATTCTCTCCAGGCAATAACGGCGTATCTGTTCTTCCACACTATACACATGATCTGTTAGAGTTGGTCCAAGAACTAGTAACAGGGACTTCCGCTCCAATATGGCGGGTAGGATGTTGAGCTGTTAAGGCCACTGGAGTGTTTTTGCTTCTGCTTACGGTTTCCGTAAGCATTTTTCTCATGTTGGACTGGTAGTACACGGTTCCGTCGCCCAGCTACTGAGTAAAGTGCGTGGAGTGAGACTGTGAGCTGTGGTTTTCGTGTTGATTTCTTTTACATCTGCCCGCGGTTATTTGTATTGTGTTAAGAAAAATGACAGAGACCGGTTGTTGAACAAACTGATTGTGCAGAATGCAGTAATGTGTGTGAAATTGCTGCTTTTCTAGTGACTGCCACTTTCATCGACGATGAGCTGTAATTTTCGTGGCGGATTGTTGTGTTGGCATTCTGGCAGCGGCCATGAGCATGTATGTCTGTGTGTGCTGTTGGTCTGTCCTGATTGCTGTCTGTACTACTTTTTACATGGGGCAGTGAGAATTATTTTGTATAGCATTCACTGGCACAGAAACGGAACAAATTAGGGGGGAATTATGTCATGACGCTGGAACCGCGACTAACAACTAATAACACACAGCTATGGGGGGGGGGGGTGTATACAATGATCTGTCAGAGTGTAGTGTAAACATTAGTAACACACCGGCTAATGGGATCTCCAATGACCTGCCGGCAAGTGTGAAGTCTAAGCGTAGGTGTACAGTAGCAGCTGCGGGCAAGACCAGTGCCCTGCCACTTGGATGTGGTCTAATTACAAGTGGGTGTGGTCTAACTACAAGTGGGTGTGGTCTAACTACAAGTGGGTGTAGTCTAACTACAAGTGAGTGTGGTCTAACAACAAATGGGTGTGATCTAATTACAAGTGGGCGTGGTCTAACTACAAGTGGGAGCCGCGCACAGATAGTGTCTAGATACTCATCTACTGTTCCAGGCCATGGGTTCGATCCTCAGCGGGGCAGATTTCAGATTAAAATGACATAACTTGGGCCCCAAATAGACACAACCTAGTATGGGTACCAAGATGTGACTTTGGAAGTCAAGCTGAAGGCATGTAGAAGGGTCCAGTACTGACTTCCAAACTACCAGCAACTTGCCAACAATAAAGTGCTCACTGAGCTGGCGGCCATAGTGAATGAAGCCAGAATGCGGGCGAACTGATGGGCCAGAGCGGGGCTAAATCGGATTTACTTCGTCAGAGCTGGGCAGCAACATAGAGACAAGGACGACTGCGCTGCTGATTTACCGTCCATCCTCGATGGCTCGGACGACTGGGAGCTGACTGTTGACCTGAAAGGCCGCGGTGGTTACCCGTCAGTGATCTAACAGTTTCGATTGCGACCTGACATTGTACTTCACTCCTCGTCGGCTCGGCAGCTAACGCTGATTGAGCTGACCGTCCCATACGAGTCGAGAATCGAGGAGCAGCAAAGGTACAAGATGGGGAAGTACAGTGACATGGTCGCAAGTCTGAGACAGGAGGGGTATACCGTCAGGCTATTCACCGTAGGTCTAATCTCCCATTCCATGTATGACCTACTCAAACAGGTGGGCGTCAAAGGACAAGCAAGAACCCAGGCGCATAAGTCATTTGGTGAAGCAGCTCACAAGCCTCGTGCTGGTTATGGGACAAACTGAACCAAGAGTGGGACAAGTCTCTGCACTAATATGGTTAGCATTTCTGTCTGCAACTGCAGTGCAGCTAACATCGAAACCAACCAATCTTTCAGTTAAGATCTAGACCTCTTACTGTCTCGTGTCCACTCTGTAGCCATCTCTCCAAGTAAGGGAGTACATCTGAGAACGGCACTGTTTGGTGTGGAAAACGCCACACGGCAGCAGTTGCCAAAGACATGTAAATGACGGCCGAAGTCCATCCTCCATTCCACGGTGGTAGCCGACTTGCAAGGGCGGCACTCCGCAGCGGAGATGAGGTGAGGGCTGGAGGAACCCAATCCACAAAATAATATAGAGGAAGAACCGGTTTCCCAGAGTGCGGCTCCATAAGCCATGAACGGAGTACGAAGAAAGGAACAGAGTAACGAAGACGAACTCCGGCACATAGCGAAGCTCTGGCGTGCAGGCGACAGAGGCAATGGCCAGGGAAGAAGCTGACTTTCCTCAGCCACAGGTGCTAGGATTTGTGTGTGGGCACGAAGCATCAAGTGCACGAGGCTTTCCTCCCCGAAAGGTCACTACAAGGACATCGCAAGGTCACCGCAAGGACAACGCAACGCAGCTCGAAACATGATTAGAACTGACAGCAGGAGAAAGACACCCGGAGTCATGACCAGGGCGAGCCATCCCCCAGGGAGTGCCAAGAAGGTAACGGGCCGAAAC
>OY992883.1:4673351-4733351 GCA_963921405.1 Cepaea hortensis | reverse complement strand
AACTATCCGAGACCGTATGAGAAATGATGTTATTAGACAGACTGTGGGATTAACACATTGTGCCACATATAGTGAAAGGCTGAAGATCAGACGGTTCGGCCATCTCGCTAGAATGCAACACCATCAACTACCAGCACTGGCGCTACACCAAAGATCATCTGCGACGAGAGCAAGAGGACGCCCGAGAAGAGAATAGATTGACGACATCAAAGACATTGTACAATCACACGGAATGACACTATCCAGTGCCACCCTTTTGTAAGGCGATGGAACGTCAACTATTCCACTCTTGGCAACAAAAGCGGAAGAAGAAAACGAAGATGATGATGATTATCAATAGTAATGGTAAGCTCATTGCTTCAGATCGACTTAAAACTGAGCATTCCACCACAGGTCAACATGCAGCTGACCAGAAGTGGTTTGAAGAATTACTGGAATGCAACATGAACCGCATAATTACGTCATCCGGACTTGTGGAGTCTCAACTACTGGAGGCAACCTAATTGGAGTTGGGTAAATTTGTGGTGATATGTGAGCCACATAAAGGGGTCACACTAGACTAAGAGATAACGAGGTGAGTGCTCGGCTCCCTTCCTCACATTTTTATGTACCAACCAACTATCATTAATCAGAAAATTATATGGGTACACATTATGGAGGATGTACCTGTGCTCTATGGATCCTATACTAAATTGCTGGGAAGTGAACCCTGACAGCTCAGTTGTAAAGCTAGCCTATTAACTACTATAATACCACAGCATAGTGGGAGCTGAGTGGTCTCGAGGTATTGTGTCCACCTCGAGTGCTGGAGGTCCTGGGTTCAAGCCCCCGTGAGGGCCGGGATTTTTTTCAAGTGGACTTCTAGTAACAAAATGTCGCCTGGTCTCTGGGTAGTGAGATTGGACGTCCATGTAATCCCTTGGCAGTTGGAAATCGAAAAAGAGTAGCCTAACGGCGCTGCCCGGGCAAAATTTCCAGTTAAAAATCTACCCAAAGTATTTCAGGATCCTCGCCGGTGCTACGGAGTTCGTGCACTGAGCTGAAATTCTCCGAACTCAGGCTTGAGATAGGAGTAGAATGGAGCACTTATGGGTTACACCCGCGTGCCGTGATGTTGATCCGTCGACTAAACTAAACTAAATACCACAGCACAGCAAATCAGCGCCAGCCGCGGGGGTGTAGTGGCCAGACTCTCGCCTACCAGCCCGGGGTTCAATTCGCATCGGAGCGCGTTTCGATGTTAAAAATTGAACTGGCTCCCAAATCTACCCAGCATGAAATGGGTACCAAATAATTATTGGGAAGTAAAGGCGGGAGGTTTGATACAGACCACATCAGCCACTGACTACTAGTCTGTAAAAAATATAGGCCCAGCACAGTGTACCCACTGCGCTTGATGCTGTTTAATTGATTGATTGATTGATTCATAGATTTATTGATTGATTTAGGAACCGACATCACAGCATTCGGGGCATTCCCATAAGCTCTCCGTCCCCATCCTCAGCAGCCAGCGAAGAGTTCCAACACCAATAGTTGCAGTAGAAATCTGATTATATGTCCATCTCGCCTTTCGTCTGAGCGTCGAGCGTCGGCCAGATCCCCTCGTCACTCCTCGCTGTCGCATTCTTGCCAGACCATGATGATCCATTTGCTCCTCCGAGGTGTACACGTGCTCCCACAAGGCCGCAACCACGTCTGCCTTGTATGCATCAATACTCCACCAAGTTTTGCAGAGTCAGCCAATCTGTCCGCCTGTTCATTCCCTAGCACACCAGCATGCCCCGGAGAAAAGATCCAGGTGATGCTTGCCACCCGTGACCTCCGAAGCGAAGCAAGCCACTCTGCACGAAGCCTGCCTGTCCTCACCCTCCTCAGCATGCTTTCCGAGTCAATTACAATCACGATGTGTGTGTGTGTGTGTGTGTGTGTGTGTGTGTATCGTATTCTCCATCCAGCGGAAAGCTGCACTGACCACTTTCACCTCTATTCATAAGCTAGATGTTGTGGTATCATACGCCAGGCTCTCCTGCACCAAACGTCGACCATTAGCTTTTTCTAAGAATCCCCAGGCACTTCTCCTACCTCTCAACACCGAACCATCTGTGTAGATAATCACATCACTCGAGTGAGCATTGTCCTGAATTAGTTGCTGGATTTCCACTTTCGTGACCCCTGCTGGCCACTCCCTGCACTCCCGGCTCAATGTGATTATAACTCTGCACAAGTCTGACTGCTCCGCTGGCACTCTGACTCACTCCTCTCCTCGCCTGATGTTCTCCAAGATGCACACCTGTCTGATCGTATCCCCCGCCTGAGCCATCCATGATTTCCCTCTTATCAGTCGCTGTCCCTTAACTGCGCCCAGCTCCTCATGCAACGGGTGATCTGTGTCTGCAGCTACTCCGATGCTGTTTGAAGGGTTATTTACTATACTTAACTAGCTAACAGCTATTTCTAAGGGTAACCACATCCTTTGACTTACAGGAGATACCGAGCACTTAAGAGCTTGTCCGGAGTTCCGTGAGGACGATTCTTCGTCATAAATAATACAATACATCCAAAACCATACAGTTACCCCCCCCCCCCCCCCCTCACACACACGCACGCACGCACACACACACACACACACACACACACACACACACACACACACACACACTTATCACAGTTACCTACACATACATATACAAACCCATACATATTCAAACTACAAAAACACATATACAAACACACAATCACACTAGCCCACACATATCAATTCACACCTGCACGCGCTCTTATATACCCAAACATTCAAAACTAACAATCTAAATGTGTAGACCAAGCAGAGACACAAAAACAACTGAGCTAAAACAGAAAGAGACAGTCGCCATTATTTTGGCCTCACTGTCGAGCATATGGCAAATGGAAAGAGTACAAGAAGAGAAGCACTGCAGCATTCTGTGACAACTAGAAATGTTGATGGGAAAATGGATAGAGGAGGACAGCGAGAGAAGGTTCTTGACATCGTGTAATGGACACGTATCAGCACACGACTGGAGACTGTCGTTTATCAAGTAGGCAATTTGGCAAGGCATGATGAGACATGATCAATCAGTTAATAACGATATCGCTGATGAGATGATAAGTAGATGATTTGAAACGATAAGAAGATGACATGATGAGATGATAAGAAAATTAGATGAGGAAACGATGACATGAAGAGAAGATTCGATGATGATAAGATGAGATGATGAGGTTATGAAACAATGATATGAAGAAAAAAAACGATGATGAGATAATACGTTGATGATAAGATGACATGAAAAGATGAGACGATAATAAGATGAGATGAGGACAAGAATAAAGCCAAACCTCTCCAAGGAAGGTAAGGTGAAGCCGCCTAGTTGGTGGTATCCCCATATCCGCGAATGTGATGTGCACCGTTGGTTCAGGGTTGTCCTTGTCTGGGGTGCTCAGTAGTGCTTGCCTTTCATCATCTTCCATGTTGTTGTTGTTGTTGTTGTTGTTGTTGTTGTCGTTGTTGTTGTTGGCAACAGGACATGGGGTGCCGCTTTACAACAACAGTGCCACGTTCGCTGGCATGTCATAGAGGTTCGGCACAAGTGTGGGAGTGTGATCAGAAATATAATATAGTACTATGGTGTTTGTAAATTATATATACTAGTGAGTTTGTAAATTATATGTCCCATTATTGTGTTCAAAAAGATATTTCTTATTAGTATGAGAGTGATTGTGCGAAAGTGACATAGTGATATTGTGTGAGGATAAAAGAGATTGTGTGAGAGAGTGAGAGAGCTTGTGGTAGTAAGAGACATTTTGCAAGTGAGACAGTTAAGAAGTGAGAATTATTGTGGAAGAATGATATAAATTGTGACAGAGTAAGAGAGACTGTGAAACACACAAATACACACGTTTATATACACAGTGATAGAAAGAGATTTGGGCAGAGCAAGAGAAATTGCTTAAGTAAAAGACATTCTTTGAGAGAGAGAGAGAGAGAGAGAGAGAGAGAGAGAGAGAGAGAGAGAGAGAGAGAGAGAGAGAGAGAGAGAGAGAGAGATGGGGAGGAAGAGATATATATTATGAAAGAATAACAGATTGTGAAATCGTGAGAGACGATGACAGAATGTAAACACCTTTTAAAGCCAATATAAAACATAAAATAATGTGCTTGATAATCACACATTTGCAATGTTTATGGCATTTCAATTACACAGAATAACAAGATAAATTTAGCGGTGGGACCGATTAGTAGTATGACTCTTCGCTGGCTGTTAAACGAGGGGACTGAGCACGTATGGGAATGTCCTGAGTGCAGTGATGTCGGTTTTTGACTCAACTCAACTCAACTAGATAAATTCAAGGGGAAAAAGCCAGGAAGAGAATTATTTAAGAAATAACGTCTATTAATAACAAATGCAGACAATACATGAAAGCACTACAACTGGACTGTGCAACGGATTGACAAAACAAAGTCAGAGGAACTGATCTGCACTCAAAGTATTGAAGAAGTTGAGTTGATCTAAGTCAAGAACCGACATCACAGCACTCAGAACATTGCCATAAGTGCTTCGTCCTCTTATGCAACTGTCAGCGAAGAGTCCCAATTATAATGGTACCTTTCCTCGGAATTTTTAGTGTCGACCAGATCATCTGGTTACTCCCTGCAGGACCATTATCTCCAGGCCCTGATGATCTAACTTAAAAAAAAAACAAAAACACTATACACACGATCCCAGGCTGCAGTATTGAAGGACAACAGTTGAAAATGATGACACTTTAGGCAGCAGACATATTAACAGCTCCAGACACCCCGAGGTTGTAACTTTGAAATGAGGACAGCGACTCGCTGGAGGAACAAACGTACTTCGACGAATGGCCAAAAAGGCA
The DNA here is from genome assembly GCA_963921405.1 of Cepaea hortensis. Lineage (NCBI taxonomy): Eukaryota > Metazoa > Mollusca > Gastropoda > Stylommatophora > Helicidae > Cepaea > Cepaea hortensis. The sequence continues at coordinate 4,728,458 of OY992883.1, read as the reverse complement.
CCACTTACAGAAGATGTCATTGGTAGTCAGCTGTATCGTCCAGCAGAACATCGATAGTCAACTGTAACATCCGGCAGATCTTCGACAGTCAGCTGTGTCATCCGGCAGAAGCAATGGTTGCCAGAAGCCAGCACGCGAGCCCAGCCGCCCCTGGTGGAAGCAATAGTTGCCAGGAGCCAGCACGCGAGCCCAGCCGCCCCTGGTGGAAGCAATAGTTGCCAGGAGCCAGCACGCGAGCCCAGCCGCCAATGGTGGAAGCAATAGTTGCCAGGAGTCAGCACGCGAGCCCAGCTGCCCCTGGTGGAAGCAATAGTTGCCAGGGGCCAGCACGCGAGCCCAGCCGCCCCTGGTGGAAGCAATAGTTGCCAGGAGCCAGCACTCGAGCCCGGCCGCCCCTGGTGGAAGCAGTGGTTGCCAGGAGCCAGCAGGCAGGCCCGGCCGCCCTGTGGGAGCAGCAATAGTTGCCAAGAGCCAGCACGCGAGCCCGGCCGCTCTATGGAGGCAGCAACAATTGCTAGGAGCCAGCACGCGAGCCCAGCCGCCCTATGGTCTTGTGTTCCAATCCCCATCACGACGGACTTTAAAAAAACATAGGCACCGGGAAATTTCATGGGAAGTAAAAGTCGACCGGCTTGATATTGACCAGATCACAAATGGAATGCCGCGTGATGTATACGAACATAAAAACAAAACCTCATATACCCAACACTGCACAAAGCACGCTAAAGGTTTCTGAACTTACTGTTGTCTGAAAGGAGCCCATATTTTATCCGGCAATTATTTACGCTTGCGATAAAAACACCGAGACCAAGAAACACCAGCCGAACCATGTAATACTTACGTTCATTTGTTGTCAAGTATGTGATACTTAACGGTTCAGGTTGAATACGACATATCTGCCAGGGAAACACTCACAGCTGCACCCAACACGGACTCCTGCAGGTGTTCAACCCACAACCCTCAGGCCATGGGACTTTATAGGTGGTTAAATCAGATGAAATATTTTTCACGTATGTAGGAGATGTATGTTTGGGCGGGCCAGAGAACAAACAGACGTACTCAACATCAGTTCAACCATGGGGATAAATACTTCACACGTTATGAGAAAACAAAGATATGAACATGTGACAACTGGAAAGATTTGCGAAAAGAGAGATGGAGGAAGACAGCGTGAAACGGTTATTGACAGTCTTGTGTCATGGCACGGAAGCCAGTCAACACACAAACTTATCCATGACACCGGAGATCGTAATTTGTGGAGAAGCAGGATCGCCCACGCCAATCGGCAAGACACTGGATGATGATGATGATGATGATGATGATGATGATGATGATGATGATGACTGAAGTGTAACATTCTCAATAGACGCCAACACAAGGTCACGGGGAAGCGAACGGACACAAGGAGAACCTCATTGTTATGGCATGTGTCCAAAACACATCTGATCACATAATGAGTAAATGTGTAACCTACAGTCAATGACATTTTGTGAGTTCTTTAACACACAACATGGTCACATGTCAAAGCTGGCACAGGTATTTGCCATTTATTTACACACACACACAACACACACACACACACACACACACACACACACACACACGCACGCACGCACGCACGCACGCACACACACACATTCACAGAAACAAATTTGTGCAAATAAAAAGATATGATGCTCAGTTTAAAATTGCTCTGGTAGACAATTTAAATTACTGTGTGTATATGTGCGTTGTATATTTCAGTTTGAAAGATATATGTGTTTGGTTTAGTTTATGTTGTGTGATTTCTGCAGTATGCACCTGTTGAGATGCAGCGAAATATGCCAGGCAATAAATCGTGCAGTATATTGTTTGTGTCTTGTTTATTCAAATGAGAATTTAGTTGCAGACGATCAGTGCCTGTTTTACAGCGATGAGGGCAGACGATCAGTGCCTGTTTTACAGCGATGAGGGCAGACGATCAGTGCCTGTTTTACAGCGATGAGGGCAGACGATCAGTGCCTGTTTTACAGCGATGAGGGCAGACGATCAGTGCCTGTTTTACAGCGATGAGGTCAGACTACAAAATCATATTAATAAGCTAGTTCAACACGCAGCAGGTACATCCATCCATCATGTGCCATGCCGATAAGCGTGGACGGTCATGTTCTGCCATCTCACTCGATCACTAGAGTCATGAATCAGCTCCGTGTTCCTGTCTCGACCATGCAGATACAATATGAATAGAAATACAACCCACGCTGAAGCAGTCTGGGTTAGCAGATCTCCTGGTCCACTAAATATACTAATGAATGAATAGTCACCACCTGTGGCAAATTCCAGAATGTAAATATCTAGGCCGTGTGATCACACAGAATGGCAGAATAGGCTGATAAATCTACATCACATGTAAAAAAGCCAGTGCGCTTATATATCAATTGACATCAATACGGAAACACTTAAATATACCTATGTCCGCTAAACGATAGATAATAAATAAGATATTCACACCAATCCTATGCTACCAGTGTCAAACATGTTCATTATCAAAATCACACATACGCAAAATCAACACCTGCAGGATGAGATGGTTGGGGATAACTGCCAACTTAGCCCCCCCCCCCCCCCCCCGAGACCGGGTGAGTATGAAATAATGTCAACAGCTTGTGCAACATAAATTGAAAGGCAGAAGATCAAATGGTTCGGCCTTCTCGTTAAAATGCAACACCATCATATATATAACTGGCGCTACATGACTGAAGATCTGCTGCGAGATATCAGAGAATAAAATTGATTGACGAGATAAAAGCATTGTAGAATCACTTGGACTGACACCAGCAAGTGCCACTCATCGGACGCTGGAACGGCAACTATTCCTGCCCACGACGCTTGACAGGAAAAGTGGACAATGATGATGATGACGATGATGATGATGATAATAAACATAGCTTGGGACTAGGCTACAAGTTGAATTTGTAGAGGTGTGTGGTTAAGGGATGTGTGGCTGGGGGATGGGTGTGTGGGTAGAGGATGTGTGGGTGGGTGATTGTATATGGGTAAGGGTGTGTGGTTGAGGGATGTGTGCTTGGCTGGGTGATTGGAGGTGTGTAGGTGGAGGAGGATATGTGGGTGGGTGATTGTTGATGGGTAATGGGACGGGTGGAGGATATGTGAGTGGGTGGGGGATGTGTGGGTTGGGGAATTTATGTGTGCTTGGGGTATGGGTGGATGGGATGTGTGGTTGGTGGGAGTGTGTGTGGGTGGGGAGATGTGTTGATGTGGGGATGTCGTGGATGGGTGGGGAAATGTACGTGTGCATGGTGTGTGTGGTTGGGTGGGGAATGTGTGGGTGAATGGGGGATGTGTGGGTTGGTGGTGGATCTGTCTCATAACATGGTAATATGCATTGTTTATGTTTACAAAATTCATTTGACAATGTTTTTCCTATGCACTACTGATGAACGAAAGATGAGTGATTGGAAGGGCCGAATGTAAGACGGGCCTGCGTGCCCAGTTTGGTACCCTTTGAAAATAAAGTCCGTTCGTTCGTTCGTTCGTTCGTTCTATATATAATAAAAACTTGAAATAGTTTAACCAGAAAGCCGTCGAAACCGTGAATCTAGTCCCATCTTTCCAAAGAAAAATGGACTGACGTGGCATCGAACTGTTGCACAACCATCTCTGTTCAAGACATTAGATGTGTTCAAGTACTTTCTCTGACTGAACGGCTGGAAATGGATATTTAAAGTAATCACAACACCTGGTACACATTGTAACTATTCAAACTATATAGAGTTTGAAATCAAGAGTGGAGTTAAGCAAGGTTGTGTACTTGCTCCCACAATCTTTGGAATATACTTTTCACTTCTACTGAAATATGCCTTTCGTGATCAGGATGGTGGGATATACATTCACTCACGCTCAGATGGCGGCCTTTACAATGCTCAGAGATTGAAGGCCAAGACCAAAATTAGGAGGGTACTGATCAAAGAGTTGCTCTTTGCAGATGATGCTGCAATTACGACCCCTCTGGGGAAGAATTACAACGTTTACTATCTGCATTATTGTGACGAAACGCGTTTATCTGTCTTGGGTCGTCAAGATCCCGCACTATTTTGGCGCGTCATCGGGGACTTTCCCAGCTAAAAATAGACTGAGGGAAGCCGATGGAGGACTTATTATCTAGAATCTTCTCGAAACACAGGAATTCGAGTAACCCGTGATGTTGGGTATCGCTCTAAATTCTCGTGCAGAGAGATCTAGAAACTCTAGGCGGGGAATGACGGTTTCCCGAGAAAGTGTATTTTCTCAAGAAGCACTCGCTTCTAGTGCGCATTGAGTTGGCACGACGCGGGAAATTGGCTAAACCAGTCATTCACTTACTTTTGTTCGAAGAGAACAGACGCAGGCCTGATGTGAGCCATTTTTGCGTTGCGTCTCACCTCAACCATGATTTGGCTGACTGTTATGGAAAGGAAGCTGAGAAGCCCTTGAACAGTTCTGAAGCTGACTGGAAATCTGGTTTCTCACCATTCAGGTAGATATTTGTTTAAATCATTTAACTTTGTACGTGTGTTCCACACGCCATTGTTCTAACCTCATTACCTATGCGGATGCCCTTGCATACTAATTAGCAAACCGATCGATAACGTAGTTAACGGTGAATCGTGGGTTTGTTTACCGTGTGCTCGCGAATCAGCTGTTAGGAACGCCGTAATGTGATGTGGGCGATTTGGGTTCCAAATATATGTACCATATATTGCCAATCGTTGCATCTATTAGGTTGCTGTGTTAGAATAAAACATAGTTACTTGTGCCGGATGGAAACTTAGATTATGTCAGTCAGTTGCTGAAGCCAGAAGAACGGTTAGAAAACCAGGTAAGTTGGTAGGTGGAGATTCAGACAAAATTGTGCTTAGTTACTAAGTAAAGGAAGAACTTAGTTCTGTGCCACTAGGAATGATGTAACTATTGTGTAAAAACTTAATAGTGAATTCATTGTGTGGAACAGCGGATTTCTGTGGAGAGGTAAGTGGCTTTGGTGCTATATCTATATATATATATGATGTGACATTGTGTATATATATATTAGGTCATGGCATGGGATACTTCCTGGGGTAATTCCGAACGCCGAATAGATCGACGCGAGATAACACTGCGTGCCGTCACGATATAAATATGCGTTCTGAAATCTTGTCTGAGCTATCCTGTTTCTTTCATACTGGCGCTAGTGCGAGTGAATGCTAAGGTGCTGGAAGTATGGAAGGATGCAAGGAGGCTGTATGAGACTGGGGAAATATAGGATATGGGGGATGTGAAAGCAAGTTATGAAAGTATGTGTTGGTAGGCCAAACCAACGATGAAGTTCAGTCCATGCCAAGGCTAAACCACTTGGGAGGACCGAACTGGAACAGTACCCTTGGAACATGTGGGGAACATGTATTCTCAAGAAGGCTTCTTGACTCTAAGGCAGAGTCTGATAAGAAGAGTTTGCTGTGGCGTGGGCAGGTGGTCCCACCAGCAAACAGGCTTGTGTACATAGTGGATGTGATCATGTCCTATTCCTATATCCCGAGGGATGGTATATAGATCAAGATTATGTTTCTTAATGTACATTGATGATGTTAGGAACGAGTCCAGGGACTCTTTACCTATTTGTTTAGTTCGATTAAATTAGTACAATAACAGCCTTGTATCAATACTGACGTTAGCGACGACTGGTAGATGATTAGGGATAGGTGAGACTGATGATCAGACTCGTCATTCTGATTTCTTGCTCTGTTTGACGGGCTGTTCTGTGAGGCCAGCTGACATTTGTGAACCCATGCTTTACTACTCTCCATATAGAGATAATGCTTTGGTTATATGAATAACTAACTAGCATGACTGAGGGTTGAGTAGTTATTGGTAGGATGCATGTGGACTAATGTTTGGGCCAGTATACTCTCACCGGTCGCTCTTCCTTTTCAGGAGTTTGCCTGTTGAGGAACCAGTCAACTATAATTGTTGTTGGCAGGAAACCACTTCGTGTGACAGAGCGAAGGGTTCAGTTCTTTACTTATCACGCCAGACTCAACCACACCAGGTACCCAATGTGATTCACCATGCGTGAAGTTTGCTTCAAGACATACAACTGCCCTGAAGGTGCACGTGTGGGAAGTGATGGTTTGTGATCGTTTTCAAATAATAGAAGATACTCTGTTTTTGCCAGGAACATTTCAGCATTTTGAGTAATCATGCTCAACGAAAGGAAACACCGGTCCGTCTATTATGACGGGGGTTCTGCCTAAACGCAGAAGTAACTGATCTTCAGACACTTGAATGGTTCTTTGGACAGCTCTAAGGGCAGGTCTTGAGAAGAACTACACCAGTTATTGACTTGTGGCAAGTGTAACCCGGTGGAAGGGACTATGGATTATAGTCCAACCTGAATTGTTTCCGTGAAATAGATGTCTGATTCTATTAATGTACTGTCTCAGTATGAAGATATAAACTGTGTTCGAGTAGGACTCAGTAACATTTTTCAGTAGCCATATCTGATTCTACAAGTAGGGGGACTGTAAGAGACCATTGAATTGGTCAGTGACATTTGTCCATCCATGTTCCTGTGATGTGATGAAGGGACCATTGAATTGGTCAGTGACATTTGTTCATTCATGTTCCGGTGAGGTGATGAAGGGGCCATTGAATTGGTCAATGCCATATCGGTTCTGCAGTGGGACTGTGCTATGAGTGACAGACCATTCGATTGGTCAGTGACTATTTAGTTCATCGAAGTAACCAATACTTGGAGCCAAGTCCAGGAGGATTGTCTCCAACCCGGTAGTGTTCAAGAACTATATTAACAGTGACTCCGTGGGAGTGATATAGATGCAGTTGGTCCAGTGAAGTGTGGTCCAGCAGTGACTCTATTGTTGTGGATCCACGCTCGGGAGACGGAGTGGTCTCCAAGGTTCTAGTCATCTCACTGGAAGGAAGCCGGGTGAGTGGCGGACCGACTGGACGGGACATCTGCATCCACTCTACTTCTCAACTCGATGAAGACACCTACATCTCTAAGTCTGTCTCTACTCTATCTTCTATTTGTGTAAATAGATTATTCTATCAGGATGTTCATATCAGTTCTATATTCTCACGGGTAGAATAAACTTTATGTAAGTTGACTTGCTCTTTGTATAATGATTGAGTGTGGTCTCGGACGATGCCTAAGTGTTCATTGTTCAACAGGTGTAGGTAGTTAGTGGGGGTCTAGAATCTGGAGGGGCGTGTAGACGTAACTAACTAACATGAGATCAACCACAGAGTAAAAATGTGTATCTGCTCGTCCAACCCCTGGGGCTAGAATACACGGGAGTGCCAGAGACACCTCGGGTGTGGTTCACTCTCACTACCCAAGGTGAACTCGATACACTCCGTTACAATGCTTTTTCTGAATTTCGTTTAACAATTAGCAAGAAGAAGACACAGATTATGTCACAAGGTGCACATGGGGTACCATCAATCTTTATTGACGACACCGAACTAGAGATGGTAGACCATTGTACATATCTAGGATCAGAGGTAAATAGCAAATTATCCCTATATCAGGAAATCAACATCAGGATTGGTAAGGCAGCAACAACAATGAACAGGTTAAGAAAAAGAGTCTAGCAGAACAGGGAGCTTACTGCCAAAACAAAAGTCCTTGTCTATCAAGCCTGTGTCCTTAGTACTCTTCTTTATGGCAGTGAAGCCTGGACAACTTACTCACACCAAGAGAAACGTTTAAACAGCTTTCATATGCGGTGTCTGCGAAGAATACTTGGTATTAAGTGGCATGAAAAAATCACAAATACTGAAGTATTGCAAAGATCAGGATCTGTGACGGTGTGTTCCATGCTCAGTCTTCGTTGACTTAGATGGATAGGACACGTTAAGAGGATGGATGATGGGAGAATACCAAAGGACATATTTTTTTGGTGAATTACAGATGGGTAAGAGATCTCAGGGTCGGCCTCTACTACGATACAAAGATGTGTGTATGACTAAGAGGGACATGATTGATACAGGCATTGATAATGCACATTGGGAGCAAGTCGCCGCTGAACATGTTGCATGGAAGGCAAACATCAGAAATGGAATAAAGACAAAGGAGAAAATTATTACAGATAAGTCACACACCGAGCGTGTGAGACGTAAGATGGTGCATGATGGTGAAAATGGCCATGTGGTCACATGCATCCACTGTGGACGAACATTTACAGCGCGAATTGGTCTTATAATTAACATTCGCCACCGCCATGGGACGTAGTTAATAAGCATTTTTGAAGCACAATGTAACAAACTATCGTCTGCCAAGACGGCAAGGTGTCAATGATGGTACACATATCTTTCTGTGATTGGGGGAGATGTAAAGTTACATAAAGGAGTACAAAATCCAGGGCATCTGTTAGAAGCAGTCAGTAGCAGTAAAGAATAACCTCCGAGGCAACGCTACGGGGATGTCACACATCTGAGAACTAACAAGTTTTATGCCTTACAGATTAACGTGACTTCAAACAATGTACTACTACAGATTAACGTGCTTTCAAACAATGTACTATTCTCTTAGAAAATTGAAGGACAGAAGCCACAGACAATAGGGTAAACAATTTATTGCCTGTCATATTTCCTTGCATTATCCTTCGGGATAATAAATGTTCCACATTCGAACAGCATCAGTGACTATATGTTTTAATATATATTAGTCACAGTATAGTTCATTTACTCTCTTCATATGATATAGAAGTCTGCAAAATATATCTGGCCAGATGCAGCAACATATACCCGGCAATAAATCGTGCAAACGATTGTTTGTGACCTCTGTATGTAAATGACCGTGGCTGTCTGAGTGCCAAGGAGACTAATGAAGCCCTTGTTCACAGTATGTCATGTTAGCAAACCAGTCAAGTATCTTTGTTTTTGTGTCCACACTAAAACGTGTTTGTTGTGTTTCGGTTTTGTGAATATCATTATCATCAAGTGACCTGCCTATTTGTGTAAGCATTCGTGTTTCCCTACAGATCTTGATCCTTGGTGCTCTGATCGCCTCTGTTGGTAATATTCCTCCATGCCACCGTCTCAGTCCATCCAGCATCGTTTCTCAGAGTCTGCCGATGCCTCTTCTACCACTGATCTCCCACAGTTGATTTAAATTAACTGCAATTTGCTGAATGGGATTATAAAATAACGATGCTAACAAAATGTAAATGAATAGGTTTATAAAATAACGATGCTACCAAAATATAAATAAATTGCATCACAAAATAAAGATGCTACCAAAATATAAAGCAATAAGATTATAAAAATAAAGATGCTACCAAAATATAAATGAATAGGATAGCAAGGCTAGTGAGTGCAGCGAGATATGGCAATATGAAATATAACACACGAGGAATGCTGACATGCTGGGGAGACACAACAACACCCAGTGTGTGGTATGTAGGGATCGTTGTGTTATTGCCTCAACGTTATGTTGTGTGGTGGTTTATGGTGCAATTTAAATAGCTGTGACGAACTGTGTCCAGATCGATAGATGTGTGGTATTTCTGAACTATCTTATGGTGACACCCGTGTAACTTGTGCTGTTACAGGCAGGTGGCTGTGGGAGTGTAGTTTCTGAGGAAAATGCAAAGAATACCACGGACAGCCAGAAAAACCAATGAACAAGTCCTTCAAGAAACAAATGAAGATCGTAAACTGATTAGAGAAATTAGACGTAGACAGTCAAAATTGTTTGGGCATGTTATGAGAAGAAATGGATTGGAGAACTTGGTGACGACTGGCAAGAACGAAGGGAACAGGCCAAGGGGAAGACCTAGAAGTAAATACCTGGATGGCTTGGCCACGTGGCATGGTTGAGACAGGAACACGGAGCTGATCCACGACTCTGGTGATCGAGTGAGATGGCAGAACATGACCGCCCACGCTTATCGGCATGGCACATGATGGATGGATGGTTCGTTAGGTTCTTCTGTAACCACATGTGTGACTGTAGGTTCTTCTGTAACCAAAGGTGTGACTGTAGGTTCTTCTGTAACAAAATGTTTTCATTTAGGTTATTCTGTAACAACATGTTTTCCTTTAAGTTATTCAGTAACAACATGTTTTTATTTAGGTTCTTCTGTAACAAAATGTGTGACTGTAGGTTCTTCTGTAACCACATGTGTGACTGTAGGTTCTTCTGTAACAAAATGTTTTACTTTGGGAACATCTGTAACAAAATGTTTTACTTTGGGAACATCTGTAACAAAATGTTTTACTTTGGGTTCTCTTGTATTAAATATTTTGTTTTTTTAAAGTGAAAAAGTAGTCGCGCCCCAGAAACCTGCTGCGGCTACGAGAAATGTCCAGACAACCACATTGTACATAATGGATGTCAACTTCTGCTTCACACCAGCACCTTGAAGAGACTTCCAGTATTTGCGCACCAAACATTCGCTGAAATAGTCTAGTACAAAGTTGAAGTACGGGAAATAACACGACATAAACACAGATATTGCAAGTTGAGGCAGTGCACTGTGTTGTTGCCTGCAGATTTCTGTACATGTAAGTTTTTATGATATCAGACACTGACAATGTAGCAATACCGTATTCAAGCACTGGCCTCATTCGCCCAGAACATAGCTTCATGAGAAATTTCTCATCTGCTCTCCCAAGAACCATCAGGCTTGTTCATGACTGCCATTCTTTCCCTTTGATGTGTCTCAATCTGTGTCTTCCATGTCATGTGATGATATAGAGATACACCTAGGACTTCTAAATTTGCTTCACAATGCAGTATTTATTTGACCATTCAAGAATAGCGTTGAGTGATTTATTTAAGAGGGAGAAGGCTGTACCTGTTGTTGTTTTATCTTCACTGATCTTCACCAGCCATCTTTTTGACCATACCTCTAAAAACAGACTTGTGTACCCTAATGTTAGCAATTCAAATATATGTGTCAGAAGTGCACATAGCTAAGTCGGCTGCATGGATGGACGTGTGTACTTTGGCTGAGAAATTTTCTATAATATCATTGATAATCATCATCATGTGCCATGTCGGTAAGCGTCGGTAGTCACGTTTGGCCGTATCACACTTTCACCAGAGTCGTGGATCAGCTCCGTGCTCTTGTCGTGACCATCTCACGTGTCCAAGCCATCCAGACATATATTCTCTGTCTCTCACATGTTCTTTTCCTCTCATGTTTCGCCAACTCATAGATAATGACATTTGTGTATGCCAGGGGAATAAATCTGGTGAGAGAACCCCTCTTTGGGGGCTACCTTGCTCGAATACCATCTTGATGCTGGTGTGTCCTTGCATTCTGGCCCTGTTCTTAAGCTAGTGGCTGATCTTTTTGTAAATTTTCTCACACACGTACAATTTTCGCAATGTTAATTTCAGCTCCTGCATCCATACTTTATTTTCCGCAACTGAAACGTGTGCAGAAAGAGGCATGAGCATCGTACTTGGGTGTCCATAAGATACGACATGCAAGGCGAGGCGCTATCTACTTGATTTGTCAACCATGGAGGAAAGAACAAGGATGTGTCGTGCAAGAGCCTACCTTCGAGTCAACACACAACACCCACTGCACAAAATCCCCACACAACATCCACACACAACATCCACTGCACAACATCCACTGCACAACATCCACTGCACAACATCCACACACAACATCCACTGCACAACATCCCCACACAACATTCACACACATCATTCACACACAACATCCACACACAACATCCACACACAACATCCACACACAACACCCACTGCACAACATCCACACACAACATCCACTGCACAACATCCACTGCACAACATCCACACAGAACATCCACTGCACAACATTCACTGCACAACATCCACACACAACATCCACTGCACAACATTCACACACAACATCCACACACAACATCCACACACAACATTCACACACAACATTCACACACAACATTCACACACAACATACACTGCACAACATCCACTGCACAACATTCACACACAACATCCACTGCACAACATCCACTGCACAACATCCACACACAACATCCACTGCACAACATCCACTGCACAACATTCACACACAACATCCACTGCACAACATCCACTGCACAACATTCACACACAACATCCACACACAACATCCACACACAACATTCACACACAACATTCACACACAACATTCACACACAACATCCACTGCACAACATCCACTGCACAACATCCACACACAACATCCACTGCACAACATCCACTGCAAAACATTCACACACAACATCCACTACACAACATCCACTGCACAACATTCACACACAACATCCACACACAACATTCACTGCACAACATCCACACACAACATCCACACACAACATTCACACACAACATTCACACACAACATTCACACACAACATCCACTGCACAACATCCACTGCACAACATTCACACACAACATCCACACACAACATTCACACACAACATCCACACACAACATCCACACACAAGATTCACACACAACATTCACACACAACATCCACATATAACATTCACACACAACATCCACTGCACAACATCCACTGCACAACATTCACACACAACATTCACACACAACATTCACACACAACATCCACACACAACATTCACACACAACATTCACACACAACATCCACTGCACAACATCCACTGCACAACATTCACACACAACATCCACTGCACAACATTCACACACAACATCCACTGCACAACATTCACTGCACAACATTCACACACAACATTCACACACAACATTCACACACAACATTCACACACAACATCCACTGCACAACATCCACTGCACAACATTCACACACAACATCCACACACAACATTCACACACAACATTCACACACAACATCCACACACAACATCAAATACACAACATCCACTGCACAACATTCACACACAACATTCACACACAACATTCACACACAACATTCACACACAAAACCACTGCACAACATCCACTGCACAACATTCACACACAACATTCACACACAACATTCACACACAACATCCACTGCACAACATTCACACACAACATTCACACACAACATTCACACACAACATTCACACACAACATCCACACACAACATCCACACACAACATTCACACATAACATTCACACACAACATCCACACACAACATTCACACACAACATCCACTGCACAACATCCACTGCATAACATTCACACACAACATCCACACACAACATCCACACACAACATTCACACACAACATTCACACACAACATCCACTGCACAACATCCACTGCACAACATTCACACACAACATCCACACACAACATTCACACACAACATCCACTGCACAACATCCACACACAACATCCACACACAACATTCACACACAACATCCACACACAACATTCACACACAACATTCACACACAACATCCACGCACAACATTCACACACAACATTCACTGCACAACATCCACACACAACATCCACACACAAAATTCACACACAACATTCACACACAACATTCACACACAACATCCACTGCACAACATCCACACACAACATCCACACACAACATCCACACACAACATTCACACACAACATCCACACACAACATCCACACACAACATCCACACACAACATTCACACACAACATTCACACACAACATTCACACACAACATCCACTGCACAACATTCACACACAACATCCACACACAACATCCACACACAACATCCACACACAACATCCATACACAACATTCACACACAACATTCACACACAACATCCACACACAACATTCACACACAACATCCACACATCCACACACAACATCCACACACAACATCCACTGCACAACATTCACACACAACATCCACACACAACATCCACACACAACATCCACACACAACATCCACACACAACATCCACTGCACAACATCCACTGCACAACATTCACACACAACATCCACACACAACATCCACACACAACATTCACACACAACATCCACACATAACATCCACACACAACATCCACACACAACATCCACACACAACGTCCACACACAACATTCACACACAACATCCACACACAACATCCACACACAACATCCACACACAACATCCACACACAACATTCACACACAACATTCACACACAACATCCACACACAACATTCACACACAACATCCACACACAACATCCACTGCACAACATTCACACACAACATCCACTGCACAACATTCACACACAACATCCACTGCACAACATTCACACACAACATCCACTGCACAACATCCACACACAACATCCACTGCACAACATCCACACACAACATCCACACACAACATCCACACACAACATCCACACACAACATCCACTGCAAAATGAGTTTTGGAGAAAGAATTGTTGCAGGTTAACAAGAAGAACATCTTGGATGAGTCATGCCGAAGACATTATTCAACAGGTGTGTTCACTAAAGGACACTAGAGGACCTGACGAAGGCTGGTTACCATTGCCAGGAGGTTGTGGTCTGACGAAGAATGGCTGCCATTGCCAGTAGTTTATGATGCGCCTTGTCCAGTCTGTATTAGGCTGGACAGAGTCTGCAGAGAACAAAACCTGATGGTGGTCGAATCAGAAGTACGGTGCCTATTTGTTGAACATTCTTCCAAGGGTAATATAATCTGATGACATTGGACTCTCGTCTCACACACGAAATCTGATGCAGGATAAACTAACCACACTAGAAAGGAGGTCACAACAAATAAGTTAAACAAAAAAGTAATGGAGGAAAGACAGAGTTCATGAAAATAAATCAATCATATTATAACTCGATCTCTCGTGGAGAAACTTTACTCCAAGAGACAGAATCATACACCTACTTAGATAGCAATGTAGACAAAAGGGGGTGAAACAGATACAGATAATAAAATAAGAACACATAAGACTAGAGATGTTGTTAACGCACTGGCAAGTTTGTGGAAGTTAAAAGAAATTAAACTTTGCACAGAAATTAGAATATTCATTTCTAACGTTAAATCAATGCAACTGAGTTGATCATAAACACGCAGAACAACGAAAACCATTACAAATAAACTACAAGGATTCACCAGGTGGTGCCTGCCCAAAGTAGAAGGAATAAAATGGTATGACAGAACTACCAATGTGGATCTCTTGGGCAGAACTGGACAAGTACCAATGTACAAGAAGTAAAGGCACTGGCGCTGTGTAGGACATACATTGAGAAAGCCCGAGAATTGTATAGTTAGAAAAGCCTTAGTGTAGAACCCGCAGGGCAACAGAAATCGAGGAAGACTTAAATAGCCACGGAGAAGAGAAGTAGACTCAGAAGTGAACAATATGGGAGGGTCATAGACAGAGCTGCATGGGAGAGCTAAAGGTAGGAGGACTTGGGAGGGGGGGGGGGGGGGAGTTCACTGAGGGCAAATGTCCCAAATGGAGGTAGAGGGCAGAAGGAGACAGAAGATACGTAGCCCCCTAGCAGGTACTGCCACCAGTGTGTCACGTGTCAGGTCTTTAAATGTGCTAGACCACAACTTAAGGATCGTTTCCCGTATACACCAACATTTCCTCCCAGACACTTCAACACCAACCTTCCCTCCCAGACACTTAACACCAACCTTCCCTCCCAGACACTTCAACACCAACCTTCCCTCCCAGACACTTCAACACCAACCTTCCCTCCCAGACACTTCAACACCAACCTTCCCTCCCAGACACTTCAACACCAACCTTCCCTCCCAGACTCTTCAACACCAACCTTCCCTCCCAGACACTTCAACACCAACCTTCCCTCCCAGACACTTCAACACCAACCTTCCCTCCCAGACACTTCAACACCAACCTTCCCTCCCAGACACTTCAACACCAACCTTCCCTCCCAGACACTTCAACACCAACCTTCCCTCCCAGACACTTCAACACCAACCTTCCCTCCCAGACACTTCAACACCAACCTTCCCTCCCAGACACTTCAACACCAACCTTCCATCCCAGACACTTCAACACCAACCTTCCCTCCCAGACACTTCAACACCAACCTTCCCTCCCAGACACTTCAACACCAACCTTCCATCCCAGACACTTCAACACCAACCTTCCCTCCCAGACACTTCAACACCAACCTTCCCTCCCAGACACTTCAACACCAACCTTCCCTCCCAGACACTTCAACACCAACCTTCCCTCCCAGACACTTCAACACCAACCTTCCCTCCCAGACACTTCAACACCAACCTTCCATCCCAGACACTTCAACACCAACCTTCCCTCCCAGACACTTCAACACCAACCTTCCCTCCCAGACACTTCAACACCAACTTTCCCTCCCAGACACGTCTCACAGAACTGGTGGGTGCCCTCGCCATGTTTCTGTGTCGATTTCCCCGTCTGTGGCGAGGGAGTAGCGAACACTATTCACAATCCCGCATACGGTTTTCGAAATCATTTGTTGGCGATTTGGAAGCAGACCGTCTTGTGATGATTTTTAACAACAGCATGAGCGTCGGTCGCTCAGAAAGCAATGGCAAACTGATGAACGTCAACTTGCTTAGTAAATAACAAACAGTACATAAAAGCTGGGGTTGATTGCGAGGTCCTGTAAAGGATATTCAGCTAAGCTAACCACTGTCGTGGCAGGTCAGCGCACCAAACCTCATGCCACAGCAGGCACGTGAAGTACATGAATGCTTCAACTATTTCGTTGGTCTCAACCGTTCTGTTTTCAGATTACCGATGACATTTTCAAGGATTATCACAAAGTTGCCCACGTATGTGGGGCCAATTACTAGGAGGTCGCGTGCCGCAGCCCTCCCGCAGGCCTGGTGTCGTGGCTGGAACCACAAAACTTTCCACGACACGGGTGTGCAGGCCTTGACCCATTTCATGGGTACCTGGGTGCAAGAGAGCCACGAAGGGTATGAGCAAGTACTGACCGCTTTTGGTGAGCTTTCGACTGTCTGTCTGTCTGTCTGTCTGTCTGTCTGTCTGTCTCCTTGCTTGTCTGCCTACATGCCTGGCTGACTGTCAACATGTCTGCTTGCCTGCCTGCCTGCCTGCCTGCCTGCCTGTCTGTCTGTCTGTCTGTCTGTCTGTCTGTCTGTCTGTCTGTCTGTCTGTCTGTCTGTCTGTCTGTCTGTCTGTCTGTCTGTCTGTGAGTTTATGCGATTATCCCATTGCCTGCTTATTTGTCTGTGTATATGTGTGTGTCATTGAGTGAATGCATAGCTGTGACATGTGTGTACACGATATCAGTATGTACGCAGGTGTGTACGAGGGGTATTCAAATGAAAAGAATACATGTTCTGTTGTTATTGTTGGGTGAATATATTCTGAAAAAGTAAAGAAAAAATGTATCATTTTTAGATGTAGCCACCACTGCGTTAAATGCAAGCTCTCCAGCGCCGATAAAGTGCTTGGATTCCTGTAGAAAAATATTCTCTGAGCTCACTACTCGGTGTGCCTGACCGGTCGCGAACTGTCTGTCACAGAAGCCACTCCGTTTTGAAACTTCCTACTCCACTCGTACACTTGCTGGACTGACAGACATGCATCACAATATCGGACCTTCATTCGTCGATGAATTTCTACAGGTTTTACCTCTTCACTGATAAAGAACAAAAAACGGATAACACAACGCTGCTTCACTTTGGGGCATGTCAAAAGTGGGGCGACCATCTTTAAACTGTCTTTATGACTTCACAATGTTCGATTTCATCGTGATGCCATGTTCTTAACAAACTTGACATCCTTAACAACAATATTGACAGGTTACAAGACAATGGCATGGTTATTGTAATTTCTATCGAACATTTAAGGTTTTCATTTGAAACCCACTCGCATATATGCGTGTAAGCATGTACGTGTGTATGTGTGTCTGGCTGCCTGCCTGTATCATAACATGGTAATATGCATTGTTTATGTCCACAACTTTCATTTGACATTATATTTTTATTCCTATGTGAATGTAACATGCACAACAGATAATTGATGTGCGAAAGATGAGTGATTTAAAGGACCGAATGTAAGTCGGGCCTGCGTTCCCAATTTGCGACCCTGTGAAAATAATGTTCGTTGCTTTGTTCGTTCTTTAATTCTCTCCGCCTGTGTCTCTGTCTGTCGGTCTGTCTGCCCCTGGGTCAGTATGTCTGTATGTCAATACATGCTTATCTGTCTATAGACTTCTCTGCCTGTCATTTGGCTGCCTATTGTATGTTCTTATATGTACATCTTCATTTATGTGTCTTTATGTTATACATGTTTTCGTATGACGTTTTTTCTATATCTCTCTGTCTATCTTTTAGTCTATGCTTGTTTTTCTGTCTATACCAGTGTATGCATGTCATTTTTTCATATCTGTTTATGCCTGCCTTTCTTTCTGCAAGTATGGGTTTGTCTTTCCTTCTGTACATATCTGTCTGTGTATTTCTGTCTGTTACTCTGAGTAATTCTCTCTGTATTTCTGTGTGATTATGTGTCTGTCTTTCTGTTTACCTGTCTTTATATCCACTTGTCTGTCTGCCTGCCTGCCTGTTCACGTCTGTATATATGTCTCTACAACTGTTTGTCTAATCACGTCTGTATATATGTCACTACAACTGTCTGTCTGTTCACGTCTGTATATATTTCTATAGACCTGTCTGTCTGTTCACGTCTGTATATATTTCTATACAACTGTCTGTATGTTCACGTCTGTATATATTTCTATAGACCTGTCTGTCTGTTCACGTCTGTATATAAGTCTCTACAACTGCCTGCCTGTCTGTCTGCTCTGTCTATACATCCGTATAGTAAGTCCCAATCAATCGGCTGAGCATTATAGCACACTTATCTACTTGATATCGCCCTCTACACTCACCGATATGCCTCTGTTCTCCTTCCATTGTCCAGACTTCTCGTATAAACGACCGAGCCACCTTTCTCTGTGCTGTTTTCCATCCTTCTACAACGCCTGTCTCACATTTCTCTGACTTATATTTTCAGTCGCCTCCTTTACAAACACATGTTCCAGCTTTCTCTAACTTATTTTCCCATTCTTCTAACTTATTAACAAATGTTCCATCTATCTCTGTGCAACAGTTTTCCAGTCTTCTCTAAAGTAAGCATCTCTCATCTTTCTCTGCGCTGTTTTCTAGCCTTCTCCAATGTAAGCATAATCCCCATCTTTCTTTCCTCTGTTTTCCAGTCTTCTCCCGTGCCAACACCTTTCTACCTTTGTCTTATCCCGTTGCCCAGTGTTCTTCAATACAAGCTTCTGTTCTGCTTATCTCCGCGCAGGTTTCCACTCTTCCATTTGCCTTGTCTGTTTCACTGTTGTCTGTGCTGTTATCCTAGCTTATATTTCTGTCGTACCCACTCCCCTACATGTCTTTTCCAGTGTCTACATTTATTGGATCATCCTGTATCTTGTTTCCCTGTGTCTCATCTCTTATTTTACATCTGTCTAGTTCCCAGCTGTTGTGCCGTTCAGTGTCTCAACTGCTGTCTTACATCTTTCCAGTTCCCCACTGCTGGCCCAGTGTCCCAACTCATGTCTCATATTCTTCCAATTTACAATGTTGTGTTGTCTATTGTCTCAATCTTTCTCTTAAATTTGTCCAGTTCCCTAACTGTTATATTGTCTAGTGTCTCAAACCTTCTCTTAAAAAAAAAGTCGCTTAAAAGTCGACAGGGCCGACCTCATTGCACCGGGTTTTACGCCATATGGCTCGGTCTCTTTCCGCAGCACGGAAAGCGTCGCACAAAGCACGAACTCCTTAGCTTTTAGCGACGACCCACAGAAGTCTCCGAAAAACGTACCTCGTGAACCGAAGGACGCAGCCCGGAATCGAACCCACGACCTTCGGAGCCCAAGTCAAACGGCCTGACCACTTCGCCACAAATACTCCCAAACCCTTCTCTTACATTTGTCAAGTTCCCCAACTGTTGTGTTGTCTATTATCTCAACTCTTGTATTACATCTTTCCAGTTCCCCAACAGCTGGCCCAATGTCTCAACTCATGTCTCTATTCTTCCAGTTCCCCAATGTTGTGTCGTCTCATGTCTCAACTCATGTCTCTATTCTTTCAGTTCCCCAATGTTGTGTCGTCCCGTGTCTCAACTCATGTCTCTATTCTTCCAGTTCCCCAACGTTGTGTCGTCTCGTGTTTCAACTCATGTCTCTATTCTTCCAGTTCCCCAACGTTGTGTCGTCTCGTGTCTCAACTCATGTCTCTATTCTTCCAGTTCCCCAACGTTGTGTCGTCTCGTGTCTCAACTCATGTCTCTATTCTTCCAGTTCCCCAATGTTGTGACGTCTCGTGTCTCAACTCATGTCTCTATTCTTCCAGTTCCCCAATGTTGTGTCGTCCCGTGTCTCAACTCATGTCTCTATTCTTCCAGTTCCCCAATGTTGTGTTGTCCCGTGTCTCAACTCATGTCTCTATTCTTCCAGTTCCCCAATGTTGTGTCGTCTCGTGTCTCAACTCATGTCTCTATTCTTCCAGTTCCCCAATGTTGTGTCGTCCCGTGTCTCAACACATGCCTCTATTCTTCCAGTTCCCCAATGTTGTGTCGTCTCGTGTCTCAACTCATGTCTCTATTCTTCCAGTTCCCCAAAGTTGTGTCGTCTCGTGTCTCAACTCATGTCTCTATTCTTCCAGTTCCCCAATGTTGTGTCGTCTTGTGTCTCAACTCATGTCTCTATTCTTCCAGTTCCCCAATGTTGTGTCGTCTCGTGTCTCAAATCATGTCTCTATTCTACCAGTTCCCCAATGTTGTGTCGTCTCGTGCCCCATCTCTCATCTTACATACCCCACTATATCCAACTAAGAAGGAAATACTAAAACCTATTGAGACGGTACTGCATTCAAAACTATAGAACACAAGAAGAGCTGCAAAAAACCTGACTACATCACGAGGACTCGTCTGTCGGTGTCAACATGAAAGAGCCAACGCAAGAAGAAGAGGAAGAAAAATCTTGCATTCTTTCAGTCCCCCACTGCTGTTTCCCCCACTGTCCTTGCTCAAGGGTTACATCCATCTAGCCTCCTCTACTCTTCTAATGTTTAGTAACCTTCTCCTAAGTTTCATCTGTCCATTCTCAGTCTTCCCTGAAGCCAGTGCACCTTCACATGTCTACACTAACCCAATCACTCTCTTCCCTGGTACCAGTGTCCCTTCACATGTCTACATCAGCTCAATCACTCTCTTCCATGAAGCCAGCGATTCTTCACTTGTTTACACTAGCCCAATCATTCTCTTGCCTGGCCAGTCAATCATCGTCATCATCATCATCATCATCATCATCATCATCATCATCATCATCATCATCCGCTTTTGTCGTCAAATGTGGTACAAGATGTTGACCCCACTGCCTAATAACAACATTTCTTACTCCGTCTCGAAAAGTTAAATGGGCAGCTCTCCTCAAGCATCTCATCTCACAGTTGTTGATTTTGTGTAAGTGTGATTTGCATTATGTCCAAGTTTGACATTGGTAGCATAGGGTTGGAGCCAACCAATACCCGTAAATATAATCACAATTCCAGGTGTGAAACCTGACAAGATTACTTACCTCCTGAATAACAAGACAGTCCTGCGGTACGGCAAGGAAGGCGACTCCCTTACCCTCTCACTGGGCGTGGAGGGCTCAGATCAGTCGCCCACCTACAAGATTGAATTTGGCGAATATTTCCCCTCTCATTTTTACGACGGCAGACCGCTAAATGTAACGTTGTCTTTCCTTTTTTGTAACAGTGCACGTTTAGAATTTCTCATATTATGTTTCATATTGACAATTTGTGAATATGTATATTTTTGTGCTTGTTTTTTCCTTGTTGTTTTATCAGTGGATTTTTGTGGATAAGTATATTTTTGTGTTTGCCTTTTCTTTGTTATTTGAGTTGTTGAGTTTTGTAAATATTGATAGTTTCTTTAGTATCTGTAATTTCTTTGTTATTTCGGTGGTTGATTCTGGTAAATACTGATATTGTTTAGAACGAAAGGTACTATGTTATTTGCACCAAATGGGACTCCTGATTGGCGACTGAAGGAGGAGACCAAGCACGTGCCAGAATGTCCGGAGTGCAAGGATGTTGATACCTAAACTCACATTACGCAACACTTGATGGAGTTCACGATTTCTGGAACAGCCGTGTAGAGACATGATCACACTTGTTGAATGACATCCACATCAGTGGACCTATGAATGACAACACCATCTCCAAGATCTCTTGGACATCTCTGTTGACATCTGTTGTCACAGCTCTACCACATAAATCTATTGTCACAGCTCTACCACAGACATCTATTGTCACAGCTCTACCACAGACATCTATTGTCACAGCTCTACCACAGACATCTATTGTCAAAGCTCTACCACAGACATCTATTGTCACAGCTCTACCACATACATCTATTGTCACAGCTCTACCACAGACATCTATTGTGACAGCTCTACCACATAAATCTATTGTCACAGCTCTACCACATACATCTATTGTGACAGCTCTACCACATAAATCTATTGTCACAGCTCTACCACATACATCTATTGTGACAGCTCTACCACAGACATCTATTGTCACCACTCTACCACAGACATCTATTGTCACAGCTCTACCACATACATCTATTGTCACAGCTCTACCACAGACATCTATTGTCACAGCTCTACCACATACATCTATTGTCACAGCTCTACCACAGACATCTATTGTCACAGCTCTACCACAGACATCTATTGTCACAGCTCTACCACAGACATCTATTGTCACAGCTCTACCACATAATCTATTGTTACAGCTCTACCACAGACATCTATTGTCACAGCTCTACCACATACATCTATTGTGACAGCTCTACCACATAAATCTATTGTCACAGCTCTAACACATAAATCTATTATCACAGCTATACCACATACATCTATTGTCACAGCTCTACCACATACATCTATTGTCACAGATCTACCACATCAATCTATTGTCACAGCTCTACCACAGACATCTATTGTCACAGCTCTACCACAGACATCTATTGTCACAGCTCTACCACATACATCTATTGTCACAGTTCTACCGCATACATCTATTGTCACAGCTCTACCACATAAATCTATTGTCACAGCTCTACCACAGACATCTATTGTGACAGCTCTACCACATAAATCTATTGTCACAGCTCTACCACATACATCTATTGTCACAGCTCTACTACATACATCTATTGTCACCGCTCTACCACAGACATCTATTGTCACAGCTCTACCACATACATCTATTGTCACAGCTCTACCACAGACATCTATTGTCACAGCTCTACCACATACATCTATTGTCACAGCTCTACCACAGACATCTATTGTCACAGCTCTACCACATACATCTATTGTTACAGCTCTACCACATACATCTATTGTCACAGCTCTACCACATACATCTATTGTTACAGCTCTACCACATAAATCTATTGTCACAGCTCTACCACATACATCTATTGTCACAGCTCTACCACAGACATCTATTGTTACAGCTCTACCACATACATCTATTGTCACAGCTCTACCACATACATCTATTGTCACAGCTCTACCACAGACATCTATTGTCACAGCTCTACCACAGACATCTATTGTTACAGCTCTACCACATACATCTATTGTCACAGCTCTACCACATAAATCTATTGTCATAGCTCTACCACATACATCTATTGTCACAGCTCTACCACATACATCTATTGTCACAGCTCTACCACATAAATCTATTGTCACAGCTCTACCACATACATCTATTGTCACAGCTCTACCACATACATCTATTGTCACAGCTCTACCACAGACATCTATTGTTACAGCTCTACCACATACATCTATTGTCACAGCTCTACCACAGACATCTATTGTCACAGCTCTACCACATACATCTATTGTCACAGCTCTACCACATAAATCTATTGTCACAGCTCTACCACATACATCTATTGTCACAGCTCTACCACATAAATCTATTGTCACAGCTCTACCACATACATCTATTGTCACAGCTCTACCACATACATCTATTGTCACCGCTCTACCACAGACATATATTGTCACAGCTCTACCACATACATCTATTGTCACAGCTCTACCACAGACATCTATTGTCACAGCTCTACCACAGACATCTATTGTCACAGCTCTACCAAATACATCTATTGTTACAGCTCTACCACATACATCTATTGTCACAGCTCTACCACATACATCTATTGTTACAGCTCTACCACATAAATCTATTGTCACAGCTCTACCACATACATCTATTGTCACAGCTCTACCACATACATCTATTGTCACAGCTCTACCACAGACATCTATTGTCACAGCTCTACCATAGACATCTATTGTTACAGCTCTACCACATACATCTATTGTCACAGCTCTACCACATAAATCTATTGTCACAGCTCTACCACATACATCTATTGTCACAGCTCTACCACATACATCTATTGTCACAGCTCTACCACATAAATCTATTGTCACAGCTCTACCACATACATCTATTGTCACAGCTCTACCACATACATCTATTGCTACAGCTCTACCACATACATCTATTGTCACAGCTCTACCACAGACATCTATTGTCACAGCTCTACCACATAAATCTATTGTCACAGCTCTACCACAGACATCTATTGTCACAGCTCTACCACATACAACTATTGTTACAGTTCTACCACAGACATCTATTGTTACAGCTCTACCACATACAACTATTGTTACAGCTCTACCACAGACATCTATTGTCACAGCTCTACCACATACATCTATTGTCACAGCTCTACCACATACAACTATTGTTACAGCTCTACCACAACATCTATTGTCACAGCTCTACCACATACAACTATTGTTACAGCTCTACCACAGACATCTATTGTTACAGCTCTACCACAGACATCTATTGTTACAGCTCTACCACATACAACTATTGTTACAGCTCTACCACAGACATCTATTGTCACAGCTCTACCACATACAACTATTGTTACAGCTCTACCACATACAACTATTGTTACAGCTCTACCACAGACATCTATTGTCACAGCTCTACCACAGACATCTATTGTCACAGCTCTACCACATACATCTATTGTCACAGCTCTACCACATACATCTATTGTTACAGCTCTACCACATACATCTATTGTCACAGCTCTACCACATAAATCTATTGTCACAGCTCTACCACAGACATCTATTGTCACAGCTCTACCACAGACATCTATTGTTACAGCTCTACCACATACAACTATTGTTACAGCTCTACCACATACAACTATTGTCACAGCTCTACCACAAACAACTATTGTTACAGCTCTACCACATACAACTATTGTCACAGCTCTACCACAGACATCTATTGTTACAGCTCTACCACATACAACTATTGTTACAGCTCTACCACATACATCTATTGTCACAGCTCTACCACATACAACTATTGTCACAGCTCTACCACAGACATCTATTGTCACAGCTCTACCACGGACATCTATTGTTACAGCTCTACCACATACAACTATTGTTACAGCTCTACCACAGACATCTATTGTTACAGCTCTACCACAGACATCTATTGTTACAGCTCTACCACAGACATCTATTGTCACAGCTCTACCACAGAAATATATTGTGACAGCTCTACCACATACAACTATTGTCACAGCTCTGCCACATAAATCTATTGTCACAGCTCTACCACAGACATCTATTGTCACAGCTCTGCCACAGACATCTATTGCCACAGCTCTATCCCAGAAATCTATTGTCACAGCTCTACCACATAAATCTATTGTCACAGCTCTACCACAGACATCTATTGTCACAGCTCTATCCCAGAAATCTATTGTCACAGCTCTACCACAGACATCTATTGTCACAGCTCTACCACATAAATCTATTACCACAGCACTACCACATAAATCTATTACCACAGCTCTACCATTGAAATCTATTGTCACAGCTCTACCACAGATATCTATTGCCACAGCTCTACCACAGAAATATATTGCCACAGCTCTACCACAGAAATATATTGCCACAGCTCTACCACAGACATCTATTGTCACAGGTCTACCACATTAATCTATTGTCACAGCTATACCACATAAATCTATTGTCACAGCTATACCACATAAATCTAATGTGACAGCTCTACAACACATATCTCGTGTCACAGCTCTACCATATAAATCTATTGCCTCAGTTCTACCATAGGAACCTATTGTCACAGCCCTACCACAGAAATCTATTGTCACAGCTCCACTACAGAAATCTATTGTCACAGATCTACCACACAGATCTCGTGCAACAGATTGTGGAGAACATCGCACAGTTGGTTTTATGAGTCAGCTGACTAAAAAAAAAAAAACGCACACACTGATTCACCATGAAAAGTATAAGAAGTAAAAAAAAAAAAACAGAGGCTGGGAATGAGCAGGGGGGACAGATACAAAATGTCACAGACATCTTGAGAACATTAACTTTGGTGGAAGGTGCGGGCACACACAATGTCACATATGTCCTCAGAACATTAACAATGTGAAAGTATAGGCATACACAATGCCATACATATCTTGAGAAGAAAGATGATTGAAATGAACACATATCTATATTTGTGAACATAATAGTGAAGTTGAGATGTTGGAATATGAAGACACATTAACATTCCGGAACATCTACACACTCATGCTAACGATCTGAGAATATAAATGACACATATTTGCAACAGAAAGCGGCAATACGAATTGACAACCAGTTGCGAGCTTTTCAATATTTGAAACAAGGTTTTAGACAGGCTCGTGATCTATTCAATTTGTACAGCGAAATGATTTTGAGATCCATACACAACACGCCAGGAATATCGGTTGATGGGCATAATATCAACAACATAGTTTTAGTCGCTGAAAATGACATGCAGTGACAAGAAATGATACATATAATTTCCAAAGAAAGCCGAAGCAAAGGACTTGGTATGATCAGGAGAAAAAAAAAATAGAAGTAATGATGATTTGAAAAGATAAAAGGAAACTTGTCTTCCCACATGGAACATGAAAGTCAGTAGAACTAGCCTAAAGCATGTCATGCGTTACACCAACGTTGGGTATTTCTGATGACCGTTGTCAAAGAATTGCTTCAAAAGAGATGTCGATGAAAAGGTACAAAACGAAGCCATGCGCATCATTTTGGGCTGTACGAGAGACACCAGCTGTGTAGCAATGAGATACCTCCTTGACTTCCCGACAATGGAACACAGGATCAAGATCTGGAGAGCTCGTGCATACTTAAAAATAAGTGCAGATGAGCAGCACTCTCTGCATGACGCTATATTCAGAGAAAAGGGTAACAGGCTAAAGAGGGGAAAATCATGGATGGGTCGGGCGGAAGATGTCGTCAGACAGGTCTGCAGTCTTACCAGTATCAACCCCGGCAAGGAATGGGTGCCGGTGCCTCCAGCTTTTAAGTGCACTTTCTCCTGCATTATCACACTCGATAGACGGTGCAGAGAGCAGAACCTTGCCGCTGTCAATGCAGAGGCTAACGGGCTCATCTATGAACACTCAGATAGCCCCGAAGTGCTCATCTATACAGATGGATCTGTTGTAAAGCAGCAGAGAAGTGCGTGGGCATTTACAGCCCGTTCAGCGGGCCGAACCGTTCAAGAATCCAGTGGTGCCCACTCTATGACCACGAGCAGCATGACGATGGAGGTGATGGCAGTTACACAGGCTTTCATATGGCTGGAATCACAGCATTATACCAACGTGTGTGTACTAAGTGATTCAATGAGCATGATTCAGAAGGTCGAAGCTGGATCTGTACGTAGACAGTGGACTGAATCTCTGCGGAAGTCTGTTGTCCGTAAAGCCACCTTCATCTTCGTCCCGGGACATGCGGGAGTCGAGGGAAATGAACGAGCTGACAAACTGGCTGGCTCTGCACCCCCTGTAGATGGTCAGCCCATGGATCGTGCCGATGTTATTAACGTCCTTAAAGATATGGCGAGAACAGAGGACTTTGACGTCAGTTATTCCACATCGCTGTCCAGGATGAAAGACCTGGGAGTAAGAATCGGCACAGCCAGACGCGAGAGGTACATCGGGAAAACAAAGCGCCTCGTCAACCAACACATAACTGACACTATTAGCCACCGGACGCTGATGCATATGCTGGGGGGAGGATCTGAGCACCTATGGATATGTCCGGATTGCAATGAAGATACCCCAACTGATAACTGATAACTGAGTGTGATCAAGTATTTCGGTAACTTGATACCACAGATGGACGTTGTACGAGGGGAAGTTAATAAATAAGTCACAAATGACTGTAGAAAAATAACTAAATATGATAACAACTTGAAACCAGTTTATTTTTATATATACATTATCTCTTTCTTTCTCAACATAATTTCCACCAACATTGATACACTTATCCCATCGTTTTATCAGTCCTCACAAACAGGCTGCACAGAACTGCGTGCTCTGTTTTCTAAACCACGTTTTCACTTCACATTCAACTTCGGCGTCATTCGCGAAATATTTCCCGCCAAGGTGGGTTTTCAGTGAATGCTGAACCATGTGAGCACCCTTTTGCAGATGCTAAAGAGCCTATCGTTGCTCGCCTGTCACCTCTAATCATCTCGTCCACCCGCTGCACGGATGCATCTGTTGCAATCTCAACAGGACGACCAGATCGGATTTCATCTACAATTTTAGAGCGGCCTTGAGAAAATTTTTCTACTCAGCTATGCACCGCTTGACGGGAGAAACGTTTGTCAGCATAAACAGGAAGCATTTCCTTATGAATTCCCTTTGCATGCAGTCCTTTTTCCCATAAAAAACGCACAAGAACTCGTTGCTCTTTGGTTGTACACTCCGCAAGTACAGTGGCCATTATATTTATGCGCTGCGCATGCGCATGAGACACCTAGCGCCACCTGATGAACGGGAATATAAATTCGGTGTTGCTGTCACCTAATGAAACCTGTAGAAAACGTTAACTACATTTACCTCCCATCTCACAGAACTGTGTGACTTACTTATTGACTCTCCTCGTATTAGCGACGTTACATGTAGAATAGCCTAGGTACAGGAAGCATTCACAGTATGAAGAATATTCTTTGTAATTTACCCGTGCCAGTCCAGGTAAGGAGGTGTTCTTAAGAGTAATATTTCCAGTCAGGTCTTAGTCAGATATGACTGAGCTACCGTATAACAGTAGACGGTACTACCTGGTTTCTGTTAGCGCTGAACGTTGGGCGGCGCTTACCAAACCCGACACCCCACATTGTGCCAACGGCTTCGGGCGGAAGAGCGCAATTGGGAGGGTACAAGCCTTACCCTGGTGCGAGGAAATGCAAGCTAAAGACAAAATTGTCATGGCAGGGCAGACCAGGCCCTAAGCCTTGGTTGGCGACTGGTCTAGGATCGAAGCTCCGACAGGCGGACAGTTAGAGCATTGCTTTGCTGATCCGGCAGCTTCTGCAGCTTGTCTTGTTCCAGATGTAGGGGTGTTATCTTTCCTCTGGAGTGAACTAGGCAGGCCGAGAGAGGGATCATGCTGCATGGGCAACACATGATCTCTATATTTTAGCCCAGGCTTTGTGCTATGGAGAGGCAATAACTCCATCCCTGGTCTTAACTGGTCTCGGAATCAAAGCGAGAGGCAACTGTTACGGGTTATAAGTCCTTGTCAGTTGGCGTAGACATGGGGCGCCACGCGTTGCCTCTGACGGTGGGAGACACCTATAGGTGTCACTGATCAGCTACCGCCCGCCTCAAGCTGGGCAGCCCCCAGCCAATTGGGTGCTGATCCGCCACAGCCTGCCTGCTTCAATGGGTGCTTGGGGCTAGGACAAAATCTGAATCGCAGGCTATAAAACCAATGTACCAGGTACAAACAAAAATAAAAATAGAAACCTCAAGCTACGGCTTGCAACCTGGAACGTGAGAACCATGTGTCCAGGATTTTCCACTGACTTGACCAATATTGACGATGTGAGAAAAACGGCTGTGATTGATGCCGAACTCAATCGTCTTAACATTGATATTGCTGGCCTGCAGGAGACTCGCCTCGCTGAGGAAGGGTCACTCAGGGAAAACAACTACACCTTTTTCTGGAAGGGTAGAGGGCAGGCAGAAAAGAGGCAACACGGTGTGGGCTTTGCAGTGAAGAATTCGCTACTGGGAATGATTGAAATTCCAGCAGGAGGAAATGAAAGACTATTATCCCTGCGCTTGGCAACCTCTTGTGGGTTTGCCACCATTATTACTGCATATGCACCGACACTCGATTCCTCTGATGATGTGAAGGATTTGTTCTATGAGGAGTTAGACTCCGTGATCAAGGCAGTTCCAAAATCTGACTACATTTATATGCTCGGTGATTTCAATGCTCGTGTGGGCAAGGACTCGAGTTCATGGCCAGTGTCCCTTGGAAAATACAACATCGGTCGCATGAATGAAAATGGGCAAAGGCTGCTGGAGCATTGCACCTGTAATGACCTATGTATTACAAACTCTTTTTTTAAAACAAAAGAGATGCATAAGGTCACATGGAAACATCCAAGATCCGGCCATTGGCACCAGCTGGACTTCATCATCACACGGAGACAACATCTGAACCATATATCATTGACTCGTAGTTACCACAGTGCTGACTGTGATACAGATCATTCTTTGGTTGTTGCAAGAGTTAGACTGAGACCAAAGAGAATCTACACAGCTAAACACAAATCTAGCCCCAGGATTAATATTATTAACACTCATGATCCTGAAAAGTGCTTTCAGTTTCAACAGCAACTTGAAGACGCTTTCACTGATACACCAGAAAATTGTACAGTAAATGAAAAGTGGGGTCAAATTAAGGAAACTCTTTATAAAACTGCTGTAGGGGTTTACGGCACTGTGGATCATAAGAGGCAGGACTGGTTTGCGGCCAACAGCGAGACTCTGCAGCCCTTGATTGATAAGAAGAAGAAAGCTCTCTTAAGAAACAAGGAAAGACCAACGCGTAACACTCTGAGTGAGCTAAGGCAAGCTAGGAAGGATGTGCAAAAGGCTGCCAGGCAGTGTGCAAATGATTATTGGATCAAGTTATGTGAGTCCATTCAAATCGCAAGTGATAAGGGAGACATAAGAAGCATGTATGAAGGAATAAAGAAACCCTGTGGTCCAGTGATCAAAAGAAGTGCACCGCTGAAAACCTTGACTGGAGAAGTCATCATTGATAAGAAACAGCAGATGGACAGATGGGTAGAGCACTATTTGGAGCTTTACTCAAGTGAGACCAAACTAGCGGATGATGCCCTTAACGCCATAGAGGCTCTACCAACTCTTGACCACCTGGACACACTTCCCACCATAACAGAAGTTAAGTGTGCTATAAATGAACTTGCATCTGGCAAGGCTCCAGGTAAGGATGGGATTCCAATAGAGGTTATCAGGAGTGGGCAAGACACACTCACTCTACAGATCCACCAGCTAATAGAGCTATGCTGGCGTGAAGGACAAGTCCCACAGGATTTCAAAGATTCAAACATCATAACGCTGTACAAGAACAAGGGTGATCGGAGCGACTGTAACAACTATAGGGGTATCTCACTTCTGTGTATTGTTGGAAAAGTATTTGCCAGAATTGTTCTGCGCAGACTTCAAGTCCTAGGAGATCAAGTCTACCCCGAATCACAGTGTGGCTTTCGACAGAACCGGTCTACCACTGATATGATATTCTCATTGCGACAAATGCAAGAAAAATGCCGTGAACAGAATCAACCACTGTTTATTGCCTTCATCGACCTCACAAAGGCATTTGATTTGGTCAGTCGTGAGGGTCTGTTCAAGGCACTAAAGAAGATTGGCTGCCCACCAACTCTTCTGTCCATTGTGGAATCGTTCCACACAGGCATGAAGGGTATAATCAAGTTTGATGGTGCAACTTCTGAAGAATTTGAAATCAAGAGTGGAGTTAAGCAAGGTTGTGTACTAGCTCCCACCCTCTTTGGAATATACTTTTCACTTCTACTGAAATATGCATTTCGTGATCAGGATGGTGGTATATACATTCACTCACGCTCAGATGGCGGCCTCTACAATGCTCAGAGATTGAAGGCTAAGACCAAAATTAGGAGGGTACTGATCAGAGAGTTGCTTTTTGCAGATGATGCTGCAATTACGACCCACTCTGAGGAAGAATTGCAATGTCTACTATCTGCATTCTCCAATGCTTGTTCTGAATTTGGTTTAACAATTAGCAAAAAGAAGACACAGATTATGTCACAAGGTGCACATGGGGTACCATCAATCTTTATTGACGACGCCGAACTAGAGATAGTAGACCATTTTACATATCTAGGATCAGTGGTAAATAGCAAATTATCCCTAGATCAGGAAATCAACATCCGGATTGGTAAGGCAGCAACAACAATGAACAGGTTAAGAAAAAGAGTCTGGGAGAACAGGAAGCTTACTGCCAAAACAAAAGTCCTTGTCTATCAAGCCTGTGTCCTTAGTACTCTTCTCTATGGCAGTGAAACCTGGACAACTTACTCACACCAAGAGAACAATTTAAACAGCTTTCATATGCGGTGTCTGCGAAGAATTCTTGGTATTAAGTGGCAAGACAAAATCACAAATACTGAAGTATTGGAAAGATCAGGTTGTGTGACAGTTTATTCCATGCTCAGTCTTCGTAGACTTAGATGGATAGGACATCTTAGGAGGATGGATGATGGTAGAATACCAAAGGATATCTTTTTTGGTGAATTACAGATGGGTAAGAGATCTCAGGGTCGGCCTCTACTACGATACAAAGATGTGTGTAAGCGGGACATGATTGATACAGGCATTGATAATGCACATTGGGAGCAAGTCGCCGCTGAACGTGTTGCATGGAGGGCAAATATCAGAAATGGAATAAAGTCAAAGGAGAAAATTATTGCAGAAAAGTCACACACCAAGCGTTTGAGACGTAAGATGGTGCATGATGGTGGAAATGACCACGTGTTCACATGCACCCACTGTGAACGGACATTTACAGCGCAAATTGGCCTTATCAGTCA
Source organism: Cepaea hortensis (assembly GCA_963921405.1). Taxonomy (NCBI): domain Eukaryota; kingdom Metazoa; phylum Mollusca; class Gastropoda; order Stylommatophora; family Helicidae; genus Cepaea; species Cepaea hortensis. The sequence continues at coordinate 4,695,344 of OY992883.1, read as the reverse complement.
CACTCGCTACCGCCATAGTTAAAAGTTATTATGCCTTTTTAGAGCACAAACTATCGTCTGTCAAGACGGCAAGGTGCCAATGAAAGTCAGTTTCAATGTACATCAGTGTATCATGGACAATTAGCTGACAAGTGAGAAAGTACGAGGAAGCTGTGGAGATGCGATTTTATAGAAGAATGATGAGGGAGAGAGAGAGAGAGAAAGAGAGAGAGAGAGAGAGAGAGAGAGATAGAGAGAGAGAGAGGAGAGAGAGGAGAAAGGGCGAGAGAGCACAGTGGGCGAATAGAAAGAGCAAATGAAGATGTCTAGAAAGAAGCTAACTCACGAAGAAAACTGTTTACTCACATCAGAAAAAGACAGTCCGCATTCTGTGGGCTCGTCGTGAGAAGGGGAAAGTTAGAGTACATCGTGGCAATGGGCAAGTTGTTGTGAGAAAGAAGATCAATAGAGAAGTTAGTGGACAATATGACGTCATTGCACGGAGGAACATTTGTATCAGAAATGTTTGACAATACACCAGACAAAACGATCCGTGGAAAAACATGGTCATCCCAACAACACACGGCATAGGCCATGAAAAGGGTCTAGCACCAATTACACACATGCACACATACACACACACGCATCCACACATACATTAACACACACACATTTACGCAGCTAATGCAGCCACACATTCAAACATAAAGTACAATCGATTTTAAAAGGGTATTAAAGGCAAGAGCATCAGCTTCATTGCCCCGGGTTTCATCCCGTATGGCTCGGTCTCTTTCCGCAGAGCGCGCTGCCGAAAGGCTCACACAAAGCACGAACTCCTTAGCTCCAGCGACGACCACCAGTAGTCTTCGATAAAACTGCACACGAGAACTGACCGATGTAGCCTGCAACATTCGGTGTGCCAGGCAAGCGTCGTTATCACCTCGCCCCAGAGACGCTCAATGTACAAAGGAATAGACAGACAACATGTCAGAGACACACAGACAACATTGTCAGAGACACAGAGACAACATGTCAGAAACACACAGACACCATGTCAGAGACGCCCAAACTATCAGAGACAAACAGACAACATTGTCAGAGACACCCAGACTATCAGAGTCACACAGACAACATTGTCAGAGACACAGAGACACCATGTCAGAGACACACAGAGACCTAGAAATCCACAGCCACGGCAACTCATACACAAATAAACACGTGCTACTCTCTTTGATATATTTTATTATTATTATTATTTTTTTTTCCCCCCGCGTTTCCATCCTGTTTCAGGATATTGCGGTCAACACAAGCATCTTTCAGCTGTATGTTGATTCCTAGGCTAGATTACGCTCATCAGCACGCCACGACTTTCTGAGCGACCGGCTCCATACTCTCATAAGTCACTTTTGCGATTCGAACCACTGCTAATTCTCGTCGCGTTACGTGACGAGAGTATTCGGGGTTAGCGGAGAAAGCTGCTAACCCCTCGGCCATGGAGCCGGATAAATTTTATTATTTACCTATGATAAAAATGATCCGTTGCTTCGCTTATGGTGGATGAAACAAGCAGTGAGGCAGGGGCACTGGTCAGATAAACCACCAAGCCGTAACCAGGGTCATGAGACTGACACCGCTTTGGCAGTATCGACTAAAGGATACATGTTGCTTTCTCTGATTTCGCAGAGTGTGATATTCGAGTACGAAGGATGTTTGACGGAGCAACACGAAACCGTCAGTATGCCGACACGGTTCATGAAGCTGGTCAGGGAGATCGACGACAGCGGCCAAAGGATGATCTGTGTACGTAGACTGGTCATTTGTCTGATCGCTTGTTTACTTTGGGATCTGTATACGTTGACTGGTCATTAGTCTGATCGCTTGTTTGGTTGGGGATATGTGTACGTTGACTGGTCATTTGTCTGATCGCTTGTTTGGTTGGGGATATGTGTACGTTGACTGGTCATTAGTCTGATCGCTTGTTTGGTTGGGGATATGTGTACGTTGACTGGTCATTCGTCTGATCGCTTGTTTGGTTGGGGATATGTGTACGTTGACTGGTCATTCGTCTGATCGCTTGTTTGGTTGGGGATATGTGTACGTTGACTGGTCATTTGTCTGATCACTTGTTTGGTTGGGGATCTGTATACGTTGACTGGTCATTTGTCTGATCGCTTGTTTGGTTGGAGATCTGTGTACGTTGACTGGTCATTCGTCTGATCGCTGTTTTGATTGGGGATCTGTGTACGTTGACTGGTCATTCGTCTGATCGCTTGTTTGGTTGGAGATCTGTGTACGTTGACTGGTCATTCGTCTGATCGCTGTTTTGGTTGGGGATCTGTGTACGTGGCCTAGTCATTCATCTGATCGCTTGTTTGGTGGGGGATCTGTGTTCGTGGACTAGTCATTCATCTGATCGCTTGTTTGGTTGGGGATATGTGTACGTAGACTGTTCATTCGTCTGATCGCTTGTTTACTTGGGGATATGTGTACGTTGACTGGTCATTTGTCTGATAGCTTGTTTACTTTGGGATCTGTATACGTTGACTGGTCATTCGTCTGATCGCTTGTTTGGTTGGGGATCTGTGTACGTTGACTGGTCATTCATCTGATCGCTTGTTTGGTTGGGGATATGTGTACGTTGACTGGTCATTTGTCTGATCGCTTGTTTGGTTGGGGATATGTGTACGTTGACTGGTCATTCGTCTGATAGCTTGTTTACTTTCTGATCTGTATACGTTGACTGGTCATTAGTCTGATCGCTTGTTTGGTTGGGGATATGTGTACGTTGACTGGTCATTTGTCTGATCGCTTGTTTGGTTGGGGATATGTGTACGTTGACTGGTCATTAGTCTGATCGCTTGTTTGGTTGGGGATATGTGTACGTTGACTGGTCATTTGTCTGATCACTTGTTTGGTTGGGGATCTGTATACGTTGACTGGTCATTCGTCTGATCACTTGTTTGGTTGGAGATCTGTGTACGTTGACTGGTCATTCGTCTGATCGCTGTTTTGGTTGGGGATCTGTGTACGTTGACTGGTCATTAGTCTGATCGCTTGTTTGGTTGGGGATATGTGTACGTTGACTGGTCATTTGTCTGATCGCTTGTTTTGTTGGGGATCTGTATACGTTGACTGGTCATTCGTCTGATCACTTGTTTGGTTGGAGATCTGTGTACGTTGACTGGTCATTCGTCTGATCGCTGTTTTGGTTGGGGATCTGTGTACGTGGCCTAGTCATTCATCTGATCACTTGTTTGGTTGGGGATCTGTGTTCGTGGACTAGTCATTTGTCTGATCGCTTGTTTGGTTGGGGATCTGTGTACGTTGACTGGTCATTCGTCTGATCGCTTGTTTGGTTGGGGATCTGTGTACGTTGACTGGTCATTCGTCTGATCGCTGTTTTGGTTGGGGATCTGTGTACGTTGACTGGTCATTCGTTTGATCGCTTGTTTGGTTGGGGATATGTGTACGTTGACTGGTCATTTGTCTGATCGCTTGTTTGGTTGGGGATCTGTGTACGTTGACTGGTCATTCGTCTGATCGCTTGTTTGGATGGGGATATGTGTACGTTGACTGGTCATTCGAGTGATCGCTTGTTTGGTTGGGGATATGTGTACGTTGACTGGTCATTCGAGTGATCGCTTGTTTGGTTGGGGATATGTGTACGTTGACTCGTCATTCGTCTGATCACTTGTTTGGTTGGGGATATGTGTACGTTGACTGGTCATTAGTCTGATCGCTTGTTTGGATGGGGATATGTGTACGTTGACTGGTCATTCGAGTGATCGCTTGTTTGGTTGGGGATATGTGTACGTTGACTGGTCATTCGAGTGATCGCTTGTTTGGTTGGGGATATGTGTACGTTGACTGGTCATTTATCTGATCGCTTGGGTGATTGGGGATATGTGTACGTTGACTGGTCATTCGTCTGATCGCTTTTTTGGTTGGGGATATGTGTACGTAGATTGCTCATTCGTCTTATCGCTTGTTTGGTTGGGGATTTTTGTACGTTGACTGGTCATTCGAGTGATCGCTTGTTTGGTTGGGGATATGTGTACGTTGACTGGTCATTCGAGTGATCGCTGGTTTGTTGGGGATATGTGTACGTTGACTGGTCATTTGTCTGATCGCTTGGGTGGGTGGGGATATGTGTACGTTGACTGGTCATTTGTCTGATCGCTTGTTTGGTTGGGGATATGTGTACGTTGACTGGTCATTTGTCTGATCGCTTGTTTGGTTGGGGATATGTGTACGTTGACTGGTCATTCGTCTGATCGCTTGTTTACTTTGGGATCTGTGTACGTAGATTTGGCCATTCGTCTGATCGCTTGTTTACTTTGGGATATGTGTACGTTGACTGGTCATTCGTCTGATCACTTGTTTACTTTGGGATCTGTGTACGTAGACTGGTCATTCGTCTGATCGCTTGTTTACTTTGGGATCTGTGTAAGTTGACTGGTCATTCGTCTGATCGCTTGTTTGGTTGGGGATCTGTGTACGTTGACTGGTCATTCGTCTGATCGCTTGTTTGGTTGGAGATCTGTGTACGTTGACTGGTCATTCGTCTGATCGCTGTTTTGGTTGGGGATCTGTGTACGTGGCCTAGTCATTCATCTGATCGCTTGTTTGGTTGGGGATCTGTGTTCGTGGACTAGTCATTCGTCTGATCGCTTGTTTGGTTGGGGATCTGTGTACGTTGACTGGTCATTCGTCTGATCGCTTGTTTGGTTGGAGATCTGTGTACGTTGACTGGTCATTCGTCTGATCGCTGTTTTGGTTGGGGATCTGTGTACGTTGACTGGTCATTCGTCTGATCGCTTGTTTGGTTGGGAATCTGTGTAAGTAGACTACTCATTCGTCTGATCCAATCTTACAAGACCTATTGCCTGTCTAAGATCTAAGCTTACAAAAATTTATTACTTGTCTTAGATCCAAACCCGCAAGAATGTATTGCCTGTCTACTGCTATAACTATGATGCTGAAATCGAGGCAATCAAGATAGCAATAGATATATTACTAAATACCATCAATGGTACACAACCCGTGGTGCTATTGACAGATGCAAAATCAGTACTCAAGGCGATCCTGTCAGATAAATTGCCATTTCTAAGGACACTTATTTTCTGAACTTAGGAGTCAGCATAAGGTCACCATACAGTGGATACCATCCCACTGTGGAGTACCCGGAAACGACAGAGCTGATCGATTAGCCAAGGAAGGAGTAAAAGAAGAACAGCCTGATGTGCCCGTTACATACCACCAAAAGAAAAGAATGATCAAATCAGTCAGAAGGCCACCAAAACCTGCTCAAGATGACTACCACGTTATGGACAGACCAGAACAAGTCATTATTCTGTGCCTCAGAAGAGGACACAATAGATTACGCAACCACATGTATACAAAATTCAAGATTGGTGACTCAGCCATGTGCACATGTGGATTGGCGTCGCAGACAGCAGAGCACATACTCCAAGACTGCCCAAAATATAACATATCTAGGCAAAGCTTCTGGCCTAGAGAGACGACAGTGGAAGATAAACTCTATGGACCACTGTGTGAACTGAAAAGGATTGTTATATTCTTACAAGAGACAACATTGCAATTATAGACATATTTCAAGCGAACGAAAGAAGAAGAAGAAGAAGAAGAAGAAGAAGAAGAAGAAGAAGAAGAAGAAGAAGAAGAAGAAGAAAAAGAAAAAGAAGAAGAAGAAGAAGAAGAAGAAGAAGAAGAAGAAGAAGAAGAAGAAGAAGAAGAATTGCCTGTCTAAGATCCAACCCTACAAGACTTTATTGCCTGTCTAAGATCCAAGCTTACAAGTCTTTATTACATGTCTATTTTCAGACAAAGAAAGTTGGCTCCAATTTCATGACGAAGACCTACGTAAGAAAATAAAACAATGGGAGTCCTGTTCTAACTGTGTTGTGGTCAAACAGAATGGCACAGGACCGTTATTTCCAAAGTTATATCGCTAATGACTTCCATAAGTTTAGTTTTCTGGATTAGTGAGGTGTGGATGCGATGTATTTGTTTTATAATAATTCAGTTTTAAATATGTAGATTTGTATATGTTATTTGTTGCAGAGAAATCCCCTAGTATATAAAAATACACAATTTGTAAAGAATACATACCAATCTTCTGATGTAAATACATGTATATTAGTATTCTACTTTCATAATTAAAAGTAGAACATTTTAAACCAATGTTGTTGTTGTCTACCACGTGTGCTGTTACGAGTCGTGGGGTGGAGTAATTGAAGTTCCGGCGCTTTTGACTGGCGCCTTTCGTTCAATTTCCTCCATGATTCGTGAGAACTATTGTCTAGGACCAAGGAAATGCCCTACCGGTTTGCTAGACCTGTCATAGGTTCTTGACCTACTTCACCCTTGTGTATTTGTCACAACCACCAGGTCACACGGATCTGTTCTGTAATTCACATTAACTCACAGATTCATACATTATACTCATCGAGCCAGTGGTGTCCAATCTATGACTACGAGCAGCGCGACAATGGAGGTGAAGGCTTGCATTTGGCTGGGATCGCAGAATTATGCCGAAGTTTGTGTACTAAGTGATTCAATGAGCATAATCCGAAAGATGGTGGCGGGTTCTGTACGTACTTTACTTCATATGCAGTTTAAGTCTGCAGTGTGCATATGTCGAGATGCAGCCAAACATGCCAGGCAATAAATATTGCAATATATGGTTTGAGGCTTCTGTGTTTACATTCAGAACGAGAGTACTTGGTCTTGAATCTTTATCATCATGAACATCCCCACCACTATCATCATCATGTTCCATGTCTATAGGCGTGGGCTGATCGTTCTTGCCATCAGACACGGATCTTTGATCAAGTCTCTGGTCTTGCTCCGAGTACACTATATAGCCAATTAATTAATGATACAGTATAATTGGTCCATGAAAGAGAATGATTGGTCAATGACACAGAATGACTGGTCCACGATACATATGCTTGGTTCATGACACAGAATGACTGGTCCATGATAAAGAAATATTGGTCAATGATAGAGAATGATTGGTCCATGAAAGAGCCTGATTGGTTCATGATGCAGATTGATTGGTCCATGATACAGAATGATACGTCGATGATACAGAATGACTGGTCAATGGTGCAGGTAGTAAAATATTGTACCAGTGAGTGGCTATAGCTGTTGAGAGAAACCTTGGTACACTTGTATGGACCTGTCAGGGACACGCGTGAGTGTTCACGGGATGCAAGTCATGTGACATCGTTCAACGTTTACGTCAAGGCCAGGGTTGTGCAAACCTTTTGTGCGTAGGGCCACATTAACAAATGTAAAGCTATTGGGGGACTGCATATATATTATGTCCTCTTTGTTTACAGCAACCTATCACAATACGTAATTATGAATTATTTATAGATTATTAAACAGTGTAAATAACTAATTATTGCAATTTTGTTTTACTTATACACTTATACATTATATTTTACAACATGGACACAATCTTTTACTAATTTGTTAACAAGATTTTACAATTTTTTATTACAATAAAAAAAAAAATTCTATTAATGGCTTTAATTTAGTCACAAACTGACTACATTGACACTATAATTGTTGATTTCTAATGAGATGTATTAGCTTGCATTTTTGACAATAATCTTGAAATCTGGAGCAAGTTTACTTGTTGAAACTCGCTTGACAGCATGTAAGTTGTAGTCCGACAATAAAGACCTATTCTTAGATGTGTTGATCTTCAAGCAAGAGAATGCTTGTTCGCAAATGTGTGTTGATCGAAACAATGATAAAAGTTTAACTGCAAAGTTTTTTCAAGTTGGGAAATGATTCTTCTGATAAAGATCCATAGAAATCCAGCAAACCATCTGACTTGAATTTCTCTTTCAGGTCATGTTCTGCTTCTAAGTCAAGCAGCTATAACTGTATGTCATCTGTGGCTATATCAGTTTCTGCACTAAAAAGGGAACTGAGAATATTGAACTGTGGCTCTAAGTTCTTGAAATCTTGGAATCTCCATCCAAATTCTTCAATCAATGCATCAAATTGGGCTTTGTACTTTTCAGTCATTTGATCACAAATGGTTTCTTGTTTTAGCAAGGGGAAGTGTCAACACCTTTTTTCACTTGATTGTCTGGAAACAGTGAGAGTTTTGCCTGACATGATTTTACATGTACATACAATTCATGTGCAAACACACCATTGCCCTGAAGTTTGACATCCAGTTCATGTAACATTTCCATAATTTCAATGGCAAACGTAAAGTCTAACTTCCACTCTTTATTGACAATGTTAGTATTAACGTCACATTCAATGCCCTTCATCTCTAGAACATCACTATTTCTTCTCTGAGGTCCCACACTCGCCTCAACACCTTGCCGAGACTCAGCCATCAAAAACTAGTGTGGTACAGGTCATCGGAATGTTCAGTTTCCAAATCATCAATTAATGCCTTGAACTGTCTGTGATTAAGTCCTCTTGATCTGATGAGGTTGATGGCACTGGCAATTGGGTCAATAACATGATCGATATTCAAAACAGTTTTACACAGACTTTCTTGATGAATCACACATTGAAGTGGTAATAATGTGTGGTCTGGGTATTCTGCTTTAATCTTATCACTTATCAACTTTACCAGACCAACATTTTTTCCAATCAAAGCACGAGCTCCGTCAGTTGTAACACTTGCCATCTTGTTCCACACCAACCCAGTTCTTTCAATATAGTTAGTAACAGCATTGAATATATCATGGATTGTGATTGTGTCTTTGAGTGACTAAACACTCAGTAACTCTTCAGTGAGTTTGAAAGAAGTGTTTATTCCACGTATAAATATCAATCATTGAGCAGTATCATGTACATTGGTACTCTCATCCAATGAAAGAGAGTACCACAAACATTCTTTACTTGCATCTTGAAGTTTATGGATCAAATTGTCACTTATCTTGTCAACATGTCTGACCACAGTTCTACTTGATAAAGTAATGTTGTAAAGTTTTTTTTAAACTTCTGGACACATAATGTTTCCTGCATCTAGCAAACACTCCTTGCTGAACTCGCCATCAGAAAATGGCTGGTTCTGTTTTACAATTTTGTGTGACAGCACAAGACTAGCTTCTGTTGCAGCATCTTGAATTGAAGACAGTTTAATGAAAACAAGTTGCTGATTCTCCAAATTTTTCACAAAATCCGGGCATTTCCTTTCCCTCTCTTCGGTTGTTAAATTGTATCCGAAATCCGAATGTTTTGTTTGAAAATGTCTTTTCAAATTGTACTCCTTGAAGACAGCATCTGACTCACAACACAACACGCAAACTGATTTGCTACCAACTTTTATAAAACAGTACTTAGTTTTCCATTCATCATTAAAAAACACGGCATTCATCTTCAATCTTACATTTTTTAGTGACACTCATAGTTTTAATACAATTCTAAGAGAATTTTACATAACTTTAAAATGGAAATGAAACAAAACCTACTTCCGGTTGTATGTGAAGATAAAATATTCGGAAAACAAGGCGAAAACTCACAATAAATTTCAGAAATATATCAAGAGTACTGCAACAAATAAATTTATTTGAACATTTTAAATGTAGAAATAATTTATAACTGCTTTCATATGGCTGGAATTACAGCATTATACGAACGTGTGAGTACTAAATGATTCAATGAGCATGATTCGGCTGGATCTGTACGTAGACAGTGGACTGAGTCGCTGCGGAAGTCTGTTGTCCGAAAAGTCACCTTCATCTTCGTCCGGGGACATGTGGGAGTCAAAGGGAAATGAACGAGCTGATAAACTGTCTGGCTCTGCACCCCCTGTAGATGGCCAGCCCATGGATCGTGCCGATGTTATTAACGTCCTTAAAGATATGACGAGAACAGAGGACTTTGACGTCAGTGAATCCACATGGCTGTCCAGGATGAAAGACCTGGGTGTAAGCATCGGCACGGCCAGACACGAGAGGTACATCGGGAAAACAAGACCAACACAGAACTGGCACTATTAGCCACCGGACGCTGATGCATTTGCTGGGGGAGGATCTGAGCACCCATGGACCTGTCCGGAGTGCAATGAAGATACCCTAACTGATAACTGATAACTAATAACTCTCCAAGCTGACCTCACATCACTTAGAGTGGCCTTAATAGAGGAGGCTCCAGTTTCAGTAGATCATATGACCCGTGCTCCATGCCAGTATTCCTACCACTCACTTCTGGTAAACTGGGTGTGAGTATGTGGTGGGATTGTTAGTTAGAAGTGGCAATGACACAATGACTATGACCAGCCACAACCCGACATCACTCCAGAACTGAACTGGTAAACAAGGAAGATTTCGAGCGTTTCATATTCTTCCGTCTTCCGTCATGCATACCCCTGGAGGCATAAGGCGCCGACCAGTTCAGTCCAGAGCTTCCCATCCTCAGTTATCCCATGCGGCTACGTCCACGTCGTCCGCTTATTATACAGTTGTGTCTCTGCGTCTCCTCTTCGTATTTTGTGTGTATCTTCCTCTATTTCTTTTATCTTGTGGATTCTAGACAAAGGTTTTTCTAGGTATACTATTCTCAGGTTTTCTCCGTGTATGCCCTATCCAGCGCTAACGTCTGTTCTTCATCTCTTGGTTCGCTGGTGTTGATCTAGTTCTCTCCATGAGCAGCTGGTGATTCCCTCACCACATGGTAGTCCTTGTATATTTGCCCAGGCACCAAATAATGCATGTTTATAGTTTATTTGTAATTGTGTTAGTTCTCCGTTTTTCATATCCACACAATATCACTGATTTAACATTAGAAAAGAATATTCAAAGTTTGGTTCTAAGTTTAATTTCTTTTGCCTTTTACATTTTCCTAGTCTTATACATATTCCTCTTTCCTTGTGTAATCTTATTTTGACATCTCTGTCCGTTCTAGCATCTGTCCCACATTGTTAACCTAATCTAAGTGAACTCAGCCTCTTGAAGAGAGGCCCCACCAAGGAAAATCTGTTCAACATTTGCCTGATCCATTCTCACCATCCTCGAACTTTTCCTGCGACTTCCTAAACTCAGCCGTCGGGACGTCCACTCCTTGTGTTTAATGTTCCCTGCATCTGATTTCGTGCGCAAGACATGAGCGCAATAGCTTCAGCCAAGTCCAGATCGCCGAGCCACTCCACCAGGTGCCCTTACCGAGAATTAACGTGAAGTTCTGGCAATTGATGGTTGCCATTTGATAGTATTGCTAATTATAATTTGTGAAAGCTGCGGAGATGTGGTTTTATAGAAGAATGACGAGGACATCGTAGGCGGATAGAAAGAGCAATGAAGATACCTTAAAATAAGTTGACATATAAAAATAAATGGTATGTGGCATCAGAAGCAGACAATCCACATTCTTTAAGAATGTCATAAGAAGGGGAAAGCTGGAATATGTCGTCACAACGGGAAGGTTGGGCGGAAGGAGCAGCGGAGGGAGGGGGTGGAAGAAAGGGATGGGGGACGACAAAGAGATCAGATGAACAACAGTTTTACGTCATGGCATCGACGCAATCAGCATCAGCAGTATCAGAAGTTGCTTGCTTGCTTGCTTGTGTTCGTTGGCTTGAGCTCCAACGCGAAGTCCTGTATGCCGGATGAAGGCATCCTGTTGTCCAACATCAGTGTGATGTCATACAGGACCTGAGGTTTGCGTGAGTATCCGTTGTCCCATGTCTGGCTTATTGATGTGCAGGCCGGTGGTTCCTCGCCGTACAGGCAGACACTCTCCGACTTCGGAGGAATTGGCGATCCTACTGACTTTAGCTAGGACCCCGAAGGGACCTGTTGCCCAGGACGCTCGACAAGGATGCGTCAATAGGTCTTGGCCAGTATATAACCCGGCCCTGGTGCCTGGAAACACCTCTGCGTCCCAGTATCAGAAGTGATTAGCAGCACGAACTTCACACGGTTTGGACCTCGGAAGAAGAAATATGAAAGTTCACAATTTGCGCACCAGATGACGAACAGTTGTGCATGAAATATTTTCTTGACGCGAAGAAGTAAAACCCGGATGCTAATGGAGGACTCAGAGTGGCCATCCTTCTACTGACCATCAACCTTGAGAATAACCCGAGAACACGACAATGCATATTTGTCGCTTTCTCCTGCCCATGTCCAGACAATTGTCCTGGTGCACTTGCCGCCTTGGAACGGTTGTGCAAGGAGCTACAAGAGGCATCACTACGGGCGTGAATCATGTCAAGTTAGGGAACGATAAAGACAAGAAGATAACCAAAGAATCGTACAAAGAAATGGAAGTCTTTCTCGGGAAATGGAACCTGGTGAAGACAACATACTATAAAGGCCATAAGTTAGCTCCAAGTTAGTAGTAAACGTTCTGTGTTGTCGTGTCCATGATTGTAATCTTCTTACAAATCGAATGTTTGAAAGTCAAGGTCCCTCGGATAACATCTTAAAGATGTGGAGTGATCGCAATTCACCATGTTCACATAATTACATATTGTGGAATTCATTCTTGATACACACGAAACACAACCACCAGTTTGCACGACACATTTCGCTGCACCCGTCAAGGTGCACACTCAATCAATCATGTGCCATGCCGGAAAGCGTGGGGGGGGGGGCATGACTCGCCATATCACTCGATCACCAGAGTCGTGGATCAGCTCAGTGTTCTTGTCTTGTCCATGCCACGTGGCCAAGCCATCCAGGTATTTTCCTCTCGGTCTTCCTCTTGGTCTGTTCCCTTCGATCTTGCCAGTTGTCACCAAGTTCTCCACTCCATTTCTTCTCATAACATGTCCAAAGAATTTTGACTGTCTACGTCTAATTTCTCTAATCAGTTTACGATGTTCATTTGTCTCCTGTAGTACTTGGTCATTGGTTTTTCTGTCTGTCCATGGTATTCTTTGCATTCTCCTCAGAAACCACATTTCTGCAGCCATCAGATGTTTTTCAGCTTGACTGCACATTGTCCAAGTTTCACATCCATACAAAAGAATAGGCTCTATGTATCCCCTCAACACTTTTTTTGTCGTTTCAATTGACATCTTTTTATTGGTCAGAATGTTTTTCATCTTGCTAAAGGCTACCTTCGCCATGGCAATTCTTGTTCTAATCTCTTCAAGGCATCTCCCATCAAATGTTATGACTGTTCAGAGATAATTGTACCGATTCACTTGTTGAAGAATATTCCCATTTACTTGTATATTACATAGTGGTATTTCATTCTTCCTAGTGACGACCATAATCTGTGTCTTCTTACAATTTAATTCTAACCCCAGTTGCTCACTGTGTACAACAACCGCATCTAGTAACTGTTGCAGATCCTGCGCATTGACTGCAATTAATTCTGTATCATCTGCATATCTAATGTTATTGGTATTTCGTCCTCCAATGCTGATTCCATTTATTTCTTCTACATTTCTGAAAATATTTTCACTGTATAGGGAAAAAAGAACTGGAGACTTTACACATCCCTGCCTAACACCTCTCTTAATAGGCTGATATTGTCCCACTTCATTATAAATCCTTATGGCAGCTTGTTGTTTCCAATATATGATTTTTATAAGTCTAATGTCTTTCCCATCAATTTGTAGATCTGCAAGCATATCCACCATGTTGACATGTCTAACTCTATCAAAAGCCTTTGTGTAGTCAATAAAGCAAAGATATATATCCTTGTTTACTTCTATAGCACGTTCAATAACTGTTCGCAGCATATACACAGCATTTACTGTACCCTTTCCTTCTACATACCCACATTGTTATTCCAACATTTCAGGTTGTATTTTCTTCCTCACTCTTTGCATGATAATTCGTAGCAAAATCTTTGTTGTGATGTGACTCATTATACTAATTAAATTAGTAATTGTTCTATGTTGATCAAGGTGCACACTACAGAGTTATCTATCACAGGAAGTGAATACATGAAGTATACTTTGGCTGAAATACTTACAACACTGTCACTAAAATTGTTCCAATGGGGAGCATATGTTATCCCTACGGTAACAGAAAGGTTACAACAAAGTCTTTCTGTCTGCACATAATTGGTTGGATCCGCCTAATTGATAAAGCCTCGGCATATTTGAGTAGTAGTATATTTTGTGTCGAATACAGAAAACGAAACACCTTTTCTTAGTTAACTTTATGACCACCATTAAGATGACGGAGGCTGGAGACATGGCTGAGCCAATAGACAGAATTTTTGAGGTCACAAATTGGATACCATTTTAAAATATAATTTGACAAATCGAGGGAAAGATTGACCAGCTATCCCCCTGGCTCTCAGGCTTGTAATGTGTACTGGCGCGGTCTCATCACACACCAATTGTAGAAAACCGCTTCAAGACAATTCCATGTTTAATGTTGAAATTGGACACAAGCTCCTTAACGAGGCCACGTGTGTGTGTGTGTGTATGTGTGGAGCATATGGTGCTGTCTCCATATTGTCTAGACCAGTCTCCATATTGTCTAGACCAGTCTCTATGTTGTCTAGACCAGTCTTCATATTGTCTAGACCAGTCTCTATGTTGTCTAGACCAGTCTCTATATTGTCTAGACTAGTCTCTATATTGTCTAGACCAGTCTCTATGTTGTCTAGACCAGTCTCTATATTGTCTAGACCAGTCTCCATATTGTCTAGACCAGTCTTCATATTGTCTAGACCAGTCTCTATGTTGTCTAGACCAGTCTCTATATTGTCTAGACCAGTCTCTATATTGTCTAGACCAGTCTTCATATTGTCTAGACCAGTCTCTATGTTGTCTAGACCAGTCTCTATATTGTCTAGACTAGTCTCTATATTGTCTAGACTAGTCTCTATACTGTCTAGACCAGTCTCCATATTGTCTAGACCAGTCTTCATATTGTCTAGACCAGTCTCTATGTTGTCTAGACCAGTCTCTATATTGTCTAGACCAGTCTCTATATTGTCTAGACTAGTCTCTATATTGTCTAGACCAGTCTCTATATTGTCTAGACCAGTCGGCACTGGGAGGGTGATGTGACCAGCACCATGTCTTTACGTCCCAAGACGTCTCCAGGAAACTACGAGGGTAAGTTAATAAGTAAGTCACAATTGGCTGTAGAATAATAACTAAATATGATAACAACTTGAAACTAGTTTATTTTTATACATACATTGCCCCTTTATTTCTCTACATAATTTCCACCAACATTGATGCACTTATCCCATCGTTTTATCAGTCTTCCCAAACCGGCCGCATAGACGTGCGTGCTCTGTTTTCTAAACCACGTTTTCACGTCACATTCAACTTCGGCTTGATTCGCGAAATGTCTCCCGCCAAGGTGGGTTTTCAGTGGACTTCGCCTCTAGCGATTTTCCGTAAAGCGGTGCATAGCTGGGTAGAAAAAAGTTACGAGGGCGAGTCAATAAATAAATCACACAGCTCTGTGGTATGGCAGGTACATGAAAACAGGGCACACAATTCTATGCAGCCGGCTTCGGAGGACTGATAACACGATGGGATAAGTGCATCAATGTTGGTGGAAATTATGTTGAGACATAAAGGGACAATGCATGTATAAAAATAAACTGTTTCAAGTTGTTATCATATTTAGTTATTTTTCTACAGCCATTTGTGACTTACTTATTGACTTCCCCTCGTACTTTAGGATGAGTCGATCTGGGAGCCCAGGGCAATTGTCAATGTCCGCTTCGATGGGCATTTGGAATCCATGACTGGACAAGCATGCACGCCACTGAGCTACGGCCACTCCACTCGTACACTTTAGAGGAGGACAACTGCAAATTATGTCACAAGTACAAGAATATAGGTCATTGGCTACAGGCGTGCAAGAAGCTTCAATCTTGGCAGTTCCGGAGCTCTGTGAGTTAACACGAGGGAGCTTCGAATGAAAACATTAAAAGTGTGATATAAATTACAATAACCATGCCATTGTCTTGTAGCCTGTCATCATTGTTGTTAAGGATGTCAAGAGTGTTAAATACGTAACATCACGGTGCAGACGAACACGGTGACGTCATAAGGATAGTTTAAAAATGGCAGCCCCACTTTTGACATGCACCAAAGAGGAGCCATCCATCCATCCATCATGTGCCATGCCGATAAGCGTGGGCGGTCATGTTCTGCCATCTCACTCGATCACCAGAGTCGTGGATCAGCTCTGTGTTCGTGTCTCAACCATGCCATGCGGCCAAGTCATCCAAGTATTTACTTCTTGGTCTTCCCCTTGGTCTCTTCACTTCGATCTTGCCAGTTGTCACCAAGTTCTCCAAGTCATTTCTTCTCATAACATGCCCAAAAATTGTTGACTGTCTACGTCTAATTTCTCTAATCAATCTACGATTGCATTTTGTCTCCTGTAGTACTTGATCATTGGTTTTTCTGTCTGTCCATGGTATTCTTTGCATTTCCTCAGAAACCACATTTCCACAGCTATCAGATGTTTTTCAGCTAGGCTGCTCATTGTCCACGCTTCACATCCATAAAAAAGTACAGGTTCTATGTAGCACTTCAAAACTCTTTTTCTCGTTTCAATTGATATCTTTTTATTGGTCAGTATGTTTTTTATCTTGCAAAAGGCTACTTCGCAATGAAAATTCTTGTTCTAATCTCTTCGAGGCATCTCCCATAAGATATTTTGACTGTTCCGAGATAATTGTATCGATTCACTTGCTTAAGAATATGCCCATTTACTCGTATATTACATTGTGGTATTTCCTTCTTCCCAGTGACGACCATAAATAATCTGTGTCTTCTTAATATTCAGTTCTAACCCTAGATGTTCACTGTGTGTAACAGCAGCATCTACTAAATGTTGCAGATCCTGTTCATTGTCTGAAATCAAGATTGTATCATCTGCATATCTAATGTTATTGATGTATCGTCGCCAAATATTGATTCCTTTCATATCTTCTATATTTCTGAAAATATTCTCACTGTGCCGGTCTCTCTGGCCGAGGGGTTACAACACTTTCTCCGTAATCCCGTTTATCACGCAGAGTCTCGTAGCGGGGCGAGAGCTGGGAGCGGTTCGATCCCCGCTGGTGACTTGCGGGATAACTGAGCCGGCCGCTCAGAAAGCAATGGCAAACTACTGAGCGTAATCTTGCCAAGAAATCAACATACAGCTGAAAGATGCTGATGTTGACAGCGATGTCCTGTAAAGGATATGCAAAACATTTTTAAACATTCTCACTGTACAGGGAAAAAAGATCGGGAGACATTACACATCCCTGTCTCACACCTCTCTTAATAGGCTGATATTGACCTACATCGTTCTCAATTCTGATTGTGCTTGTTGTTTCCAATATATGTTTTTTACAAGTCTGAGGTCTTTTTCATCAATTTGTAGATCTTCAAGCATCCTTATCATGTCGACATGTCTCACTTTATCGAAAGCCTTTGTGTAATCAACAAAGCAAAGATATAGATCTTTGTTTACTTCTATAGAACGTTCAATTATTGTTCTCAGTATATACACAGCATTTACTGTGCCCTTGCCTTCATCAAACCCACATTGTTCTTCACCTATTTCGGGTTGTATTTTCTTCCTCACTCTTTGCATGATAATTCTCAGCAAAATCTTCGTGATGTGGCTCATTATACTAATTGTTCGATGTTGATCGCATTCCAAGGCTCATGATTTCTTCGGGATTACAATAAATATAGAATTACATATATCAGGCGGTATATCTCCAGTATCATATATTGCGTTCAGCAGTCTGGTGACTTGGTCTATTCCATATTCTTCTAAGGCATTGATCATTTCTATTGCGATGTTATCTTTACCCGGGGTCTTGCCAGTTTTCATATGGTTAAGGGCATTCTGAACTTCCATCTTCAAAATTGATGGTCCTTCATTATTATTCCGAAGATCATATTGTTCTTCTCTTGTATCATCATAAAGGTCTTTCACGTAATCTGACCATGTATTAAAATCTGATCCTTTTTTATTATGATTTTGCCATCTTTGGTTTTTAGGCAACCCGTTGATGTGTGTGTTCTTTTGTTGATGATGTCATTACTTCTTTTGTGCATTAATTTGGTATTCCGGGTGTTATGTTGGTTTTCAATTTCCTTGCAATTTTCCTCAAGTCATGTTTCTTTTGCCTCTTTGCATAGCTTTCTAATTTTCCCCTGAATCTCTACATATTTTTCCTTGTTATTTTTGTTATTTCTTCTTACTTCCATGAGTTTTAAGATGTCTTCCGTCATCCGTTTATTGCATCCTATTATCTTTATTTTTGGGATGGTTGTTTCTGCAGCTTGGTTGACTGATTTCTTTAACATTTCCAATTGGTCACTGACATCTTGAAATAATATTTCCATATAGGACAATGCATCGAATCTGTTCTTTACCTCTACGTTGAATTTATCTTTTATCTCCTCACTCTTCAGTGCCTGTAGATCAAATTTTGTGTTTCTTGGTGAATATTTGACTTTCTTTAATTTTATATGTAAATTGCTTAGGATGGTCGCTGTAGCAGTCTGCGCTTGGTACAGTTTATGCGACTTTTAAGGCATTTCGAAATCTTCTGTTGATGAGAATATAATCAATCTGATTTCTGATCTTATGATCAGGATTCCCCCATGTCCATAATCTCCTTGGGTGCTGTTTATACCAGGTGTTTCCAATAATCAAATCTTGCTCTCTTGCCCACTGCACTAGTCTGCAACCTCTTTCATTCTGTTCCCCTAGTCCATACTTGCCTACTATGCATCCGCCCTGTTGATTTCCAACTTTGGCATTCAAGTCACCCATTATGATATTTACTTCAGAATTCTTGCGTTTCTTGAAGTCCTTCTCTAAATCATTATAAAGTTCATCAGTGCTGTCATCACTACTGTCTGCTGTTGGTGCATAAACATGAATGACGTTGACATCAAAAGGTCTTCCACTCAACTTCACCAGTAACACTCTGTCTGATACAGTCCAATATCCTTTGATCGCTTTTGATCTCTCTGAATCCATTATAATTGCTACTCCTCACTTGTGTTTCTTCCCACCAGAATATATTATTCTATATCCCACAGATGTTTTAATGCCCATTCCTGTCCATCTGGTCTCACATATACCTAACAGGTTAATATTTAATCTTCTCATTTCATTCTTAATGTTATCAAATTTTCCATCTCCACTCATAGTTCTTACATTCCAAGTTCCTAGTTTCAATGTTGATATTCTTTTGCACTCAGTCGCCTGTTGACGGTCTGGAGTCACCTGGTGCACATGACTACCCCTACCGGGGGAGGCTGCTCCTGTAGAGCACACATTTACGCCGTTTCTCTGATTATCGGTAAGACTGCAGTACATAATATTCTTGGCATCTGTAAAGAAGGTAGTTTGCCATTGCTTTCCTTCCTAGCAGTGACCATACTGGTCGATGACCGTAGCCAGTCTCTCCAAATAAAGAGCTCCTCTGCCCACCGTCGTGAAGCTGGAGACCATAACTTACAACTATCTGTTGGCTGCTCTCCATCTTCATCCACCACTTGCACACATGGCTTCACGTAACCCTGATCGGGGGGCTAAACGGGTACTCCACCTTGCCCAAGGGTGTCCCGTAGGCTAGCGGAGGGAAGGAGGCACCTTACCTCTCCTTTTACAGGGAATACCCCTACCCCGCCACCCACCAAAGAGGAGCAGCGTTCCGTTATCCTTTTAAAAAAAAATAATCAGTGAAGGGGTGAAACCTATAGAAATGAATGAAGGTCCAGTATGGTGACGCTTGCCTGTCAGGCCAGCAAGTGTATGAGTGGAGTAGGAAGTTTCAAAACGGCGTGACTTCTGTGACAGACTGTTCACGGTCGGGTCAGGCACACCAGTAGTGACCCCAGATAATTTGTTTCTACAGAAATCCAAGGACTTTATCGGCGCTGGAGGACTTGCATTTAAAACAGTGGTGACTACATCGAAAAAAATTATATATTTTTCTTTACTTTTTATGAATATATTCAGACCCAAAAAAATAAAAAATTTAAGGTTTTCATTTGAAACCCCCTCATAGTTCTATAGTCTTTACAATCAACACCTATTGGTGTCTGGGCAGTCTGGTGACAACGGGTGTTATCAGGTCCTCAGGATGTCAGGGGTGAGACCGGAAGCAAACAGTTCACAAGTTGCAGGAGACAGTGAACAAAGTGATGGACTGGTGTACAGAGATGGATATTGTCGTTAACCCAGATAAGACATCCGTGTTATGGTTATGGATTGGCAAGGCTGACATCTATGCCTCACAATAAATGGCAGAAATATCAACAGAAAGAGAGTCAACTGAGGCGCCTGGGAAGCAATTTAGACAGAAATCTGACACAGATTTTGTGAAATGACCTGTTATGAGATCTTAGAATAGACTGTCCGTTGAAAATCATGGCAGCAATGGACACAGGATGTTCATACTCTATCAACATCTGATTCTCGCAGTAACTGAGTATGAACTGGGACTGCTCACAGTGCCAATGAGTCAGTTGGTGAAACTAGAGCACGCACAGAATGAAGCTAAGATGGTAATCCTAGGGTGGGAAAGGGACATGCCAGTTGTGTGTATGCGATACATCCTAGCCTTACCTACTTCTGCAGACAGGCACAAGGTGCTGCAGGCTAAATCATATCTCCTAGTGGCTGTAGACACGGATCACCCCCTGCATGACGTCCTGGACACAGCTAACGACCACAATCATATCAATGGAACATCATGGACGTCTCTGTCAGAGAACACAATAAGAAAAATGTGCATGTCTGAGAACATTGGGAGAGGAGAGGAGTGGGTCAGAATGCCAGTGGAAAAGCCAAGACTCTGTAGGGTCATAATAACATTGGATTGGGAGTGCAGAGATTAGCCGGCAGGCTGTACGAAAGGGAGGTGAGCAATTGATCCACGGCAATTCTCCCCCACGTGATGTAATTAATCTCTACACGAATGGCTCTGTGATAAGAGGCAGACGAAGTGCATGAGGCTTCTTAGCTAAGGTTAATAGACAGTGTTATGTACAAGACAGCCTTGAAACCGCTACCATGACACCTAGTCTGAGAATGGAGGTGAAGACAGATATGCGTCGTGCAGGTGGCATGCTTGTATTAAAAGATAACAAAAGATAATGATCATCTGTTGGATCTTTCCCCAGGACATATTGATCTGGTGGGAAACGATCAGACGGAGAGACTGGACGGGTGTGTACGGTTGGGTGGGGTATTGGTGCACGATATAGCACACGTGGTCAAAGCTGACTGGGATCAGGTTCATTGTGTGGAACAGATCATTGATCACAGCAAGGAGAACACGGAGAGGACCATAGTGTGGAACAGATCATTGATCACAGCAGAGAGACCTCGGAGAGGACCATAGTGTGGAACAGATCATTGATCACAGCAAGGAGAACACGGAGAGGACCATAGTGTGGAACAGATCATTGATCACAGCAGAGAGAACACGGAGAGGACCATAGTGTGGAACAGATCATTGATCACAGCAGAGAGAACACGGAGAGGACCATAGTGTGGAACAGATCATTGATCACAGCAGAGAGAACTCGGAGAGGACCATAGTGTGGAACAGATCATTGATCACAGCAAGGAGAACACGGAGAGGACCATAGTGTGGAACAGATCATTGATCACAGCAGAGAGAACACGGAGAGGACCATAGTGTGGAACAGATCATTGATCACAGCAGAGAGAACATAGAGAGGACCGTAGTGTGGAACAGATCATTGATCACAGCAAGGAGAACACGGAGAGGATTGTAGTGTGGAACAGATCATTGATCACAGCAAGGAGAACACGGAGAGGACCATAATGTGGAACAGATCATTGATCACAGCAGAGAGAACACGGAGAGGACCATAGTGTGGAACAGATCATTGATCACAGCAGAGAGAACACGGAGAGGACCTGAGAATCTGAGCGACACTTAGTTTTGTTTTGAAGAAATGTCAGACGGACACACAATCAGTATCGAAATACTACCGTTAGAATTGAGTCTTTTCGCTGAGATGAGGACAGAGCACAAATGGAAATGGCTCTAGTAGTGAGATATCGGTTCTTGATT
>OY992883.1:4558351-4668351 GCA_963921405.1 Cepaea hortensis | reverse complement strand
GTGTACAAATATGACGATTAACACTGTCGGTATGGACTATAAGATTATCTTTCAGCTACGTAATACATTTTTCTGTCGTCGTTTGTATCTCTTATCATTGATAACACTCTCTTATCTTGATATGTTTACTATTTCCCATTCAGTGTTGTTGTGCGCGATAAAATTAGTGCATTCTGTCCTATTGCTGTAAATCAATGTGCTAACATGGAGGTTTATTTTCTTCTCTGTCCACGACATGTACAACATCCTTCTCAAAGTCCAACATCTCGGCTTGACTCACATCAAAATAACACATCTGGGCTTGACCAATATCAAAATCCCACAACTCGAGTTCATTCACATCAAAATCCCACATCTCGAGTTAACCCACATCAAAATTCCCACATCTCGACTTAAACTTAATCCACATCAAAATGCCATATCTCGACTTCATCAAGTTCTTCATTATTTGATAACTGGTGGGTTCGCCATTTTGGACTGGTATTTACAAGTTATTTTGCGGCAAGTGTAGAAATTCAAATATCCAAGCAGGTGGATAACATCAGACAAAAGATTCATCACAGACATAAAGGACAGATAAAAGACAATCAAAAACTGCATTCTGTCAAATGAAGAACATTTTGTGCAATAATTCTTTGTTATTGGAAGTTATACAAAGAATTCATGCATGTTGCATACAGCCAGTTTTAACATACGGTTGAGAATCCTTGACAATTAGTTTATGCAGGTGAAAAAAATCTCTGGAAGCCTTGGAGAAGTGGTTTTATAGAAGGATGCTGAACATTAATTGAACAAATCAAATCAAATCAACTTTATTAGGGTCACAAATTGGGCGCGCAGGCCCGTTTTACATTCGGCCCTTCCAATCACTCGTCTTTCGTTCATCAAGAGCATTATACATTTACATAGGAAGGAAAATAAACATTGTGAAATGAATGTTGTAAACATAAACAAGGCTTATTACCATGTTATGAGGCCCATCTCCCACTTATCCATACATCACCCCACCCACACACACACCCCCACCTACCCACACGCGCATACCAGGGACACATACATACCCCACCAACCGACCCATCCCCCTCGCGCACATCCCCCACCCACATACACTACCCTCATCTGATCCCCCAACCAAAACACACTCGCCACCCACAAACATTCCCCCACTAACCCACACATCCCACGCCCATCCACATCCTAACCCACACATCCTCTCCCCACCCACACCTCAAACCACCCATCCCCCAGCCACATCTCCATCGACCACATATTCCCCACCCACGCACACAATCCCCTACCAACCCACACATCGCACATCCACTCACACATCCCCAAACCATACACACACATCCCCACCAACTGATATGTCCCTACCCCCCCCCCACACACACACACACATCTCCCTAACCACCCATACATCCCCAAACCACTCACACACACCCCACCACCCACACATACAACTTCCACCCACCCACACATGCCTTAACCCAATTCCCCACCCGCACATCACATACACCCCCTCTCCCCCCCCCCCCCCCCCCCCAAGACCAAATGAGCAATCTGGACATTTTGAGGCAGTCTAATTCACAAAGACAATTTATCACATACACCTGGAAAAGAAGCAGTCATCTTTTATTGATGGCCACATTAAGAGAGGACAAAAACTGAAATATTTTGTGACAACAGGAAAGATTTGTGGACAGAAAGTTAGCTGAAAACACTTCTGGAACTCCTTGTGTCAAAGCACGGAAGGGAGTCAAACACGAATTGATACATGCCGTTGGAGGTCGCAGCATGTGGAGAAGTATGATCTCCCATGCCAGTCGGCAAGGTACTTGTTGTGAATATTTCCAAATAGTATATACACTTTTGAGAACAAAATTTTAAGACGCATCTTTGGACCCATTAGGGTTACACAAAGTGGAGAGTGGAAAAGAAGAAGTATCAAAGACATTTATGATCTGTTTAAGTCCCCGCTAATCACTGGTATCATGATGGCTAATAGACTACAATGGCTGTGGCATATAGAAAGAATGGAAGATAATAGGGAAACAAAACTCGCTTACACTCAGGAAATAAATGACCATAGACCCCGAGGTAGACCAAGAAGACGGCAGAGAGAGATTATATATACAGACCTACAAGCACTTGGAATCAACGACTGGCAAGAGAAGGTCCACCAGAGAGACGAATGGAGACGGATTGTATCTGCAGCAAAGAACCTCAATGGCTCGGAACGCTGAAGAAGAAGAAGAAGATATAAACAATAGAAATGCGCACAGTACAGTAATGTGTAATCTGTAGGCGTACTTTCTTTCTTTCTGTCTGTCTGTCTGTCTGTCTGTCTGTCTGTCTGTCTGTCTGTCTGTCTGTCTGTCTGTCTGTCTGTCTGTCTGTCTGTCTGTCTGTCTGTCTGTCTGTCTGTCTGTCTGTCTGTCTGTCTGTCTGTCTGTCTGTCTGTCTGTCTGTCTGTCTGTCTGTCTGTCTGTCTGTCTGTCTGTCTGTCTGTCTGTCTGTCTGTCTGTCTGTCTGTCTGTCTGTCTGTCTGTCTGTCTGTCTGTCTGTCTGTCTGTCTGTCTGTCTGTCTGTCTGTCTGTCTGTCTGTCTGTCTGTCTGTCTGTCTGTCTGTCTGTCTGTCTGTCTGTCTGTCTGTCTGTCTGTCTGTCTGTCTGTCTGTCTGTCTGTCTGTCTGTCTGTCTGTCTGTCTGTCTGTCTGTCTGTCTGTCTGTCTGCCTGCCTGCCTGCCTGCCTGCCTGCCTGCCTGCCTGCCTGCCTGCCTGCCTGCCTGCCTGCCTGCCTGCCTGCCTGCCTGCCTGCCTGCCTGCCTGCCTGCCTGCCTGCCTGCCTGCCTGCCTGCCTGCCTGCCTGCCTGCCTGCCTGCCTGCCTGCCTGCCTGCCTGCCTGCCTGCCTGCCTGCCTGCCTGCCTGCCTGCCTGCCTGCCTGCCTGCCTGCCTGCCTGCCTGCCTGCCTGCCTGCCTGCCTGCCTGCCTGCCTGCCTGCCTGCCTGTCTGTCTGTATTTTATTTTCTCTTTCTTTCTTTCTCTTACAGACGAGCCAAAATTTGAATGGAACCAGATTCCTCAGAGTTTACAAGAAGGAATAATGGCGGCGTGTCAATCTACGCCCAGCCATCTCTGGCCTTTCTCAATATGTTTGTACACATATATTTGTCTAGATATACATACACAACACTTGGTCTATTAAACCTCTCAACATGTTTGTACACATCTGTTTGTCTTGATATACATACACAACACTTGGTCTATTAAACCTCTCAACATGTTTGTACACATCTATTTGTCTTGATATACATACACAACACTTGGTCTATTAAACCTCTCAACATGTTTGTACACATCTATTTGTCTTGATATACATACACAACACTTGGTCTATTAAACCTCTCAACATGTTTGTACACGTCTATTTGTCTTGATATACATACACAACACTTGGTCTATTAAACCTCTCAACATGTTTGTACACATCTATTTGTCTTGATATACATACACAACACTTGGTCTATTAAACCTCTCAACATGTTTGTACACGTCTATTTGTCTTGATATACATACACAACACTTGGTCTATTAAACCTCTCAACAGGTTTGTACACATCTATTTGTCTTGATATACATACACAACACTTGGTCTATTAAACCTCTCAACATGTTTGTACACATCTATTTGTCTAGATATACATACACAACACTTGGTCTATTAAACCTCTCAACATGTTTGTACACATCTTTGTGTCTAGATATACATACACAACACTTGGTCTATTAAACCTGTCATCTCTGGCCTCTCTCAACATGTTTGTACACATATATTTCTCTCAACATGTTTGTACACATATATTTGTCTAGATATACATATATAACACTTGGTGTATTAAACCTGTTTTCTAATAACGTTGTTACAATTATTATTATTCATTATCATTGTAGCAAGACTGGGGTGGGAACCACTTATTGCTGTTAAAGGTTCAGAATTGGCTAACATGTCTGTTCCCTTTTAGGTTTCTGCCTCCCATTTCAGGACCTAGGACCTTGTAAGCCATGCTAAAGGAACTATCTAACATAGACAAGAAAACTTTTAAGACAAACTAAAGGAACTATCTAACATAGACAAGAACACTTTTAAAACAAACTAACGGAACTATCTAACATAGACAAACTAAAGGAACTATCTAACATAGACAAACTAAACGAACTATCTAACATAGACAAGAACACTTTTAAGACAAACTAAAGGACTACCTAACATAGACAAGAACGCTTTTAAGACAAACCAAATGAAATATCTAACATAGACAAGAACGAACGAACGAACGAACAATCTTTATTTTCAAAGGTTTAAGAATTGGGCACGCAGGCTCGTCTGACATTCTGCCCTTCATCTCTATTTCATTCAACATCACTTATGAAGATAATCTTTGACCAAAAAGACAAAAAAAAACAATAAGTATTAAAACGCATGGAAAATAATCAGTACTATATTACTCACTGAGGTAATGTTTAACATGGGCATTATAAATACCTAAGGAAGGTGTAACGTGCCATACATATGGGAATGTTTATTGGCTAGTTGTCGTTTGAGATAATTTACCATTATTATTATTTTTTTTTAAAACTTTTAAGAGAAGCTAAAGGAACTATCCATCATAAACAAGAAAACCGACAAGCCACTGTAAATGTATAAACAGAAACAAATTTATTAGAGACTCTGCCTGTGGGAAAGAAAACATAAGATGACATCAGACACAAGTTTTTATTTTTCGGATGAACGGGCCGGTTGGCGAGTTCATCATAGAACCGTAGGGGTTGTTTTAAACGTCGAGTGTCTTATTATGTGTAGGTTTGCGTATGGTTGAATTCACCTTATGGTTGTAGTAGTTCTTCTCCACAGCCACTACATTTGAGTTGATATAACTACGGTTCGTTCTCAAGCATGTTTGTAGGTCTCAAGAGATATTTCTCCTTTCAGGTTGTAGAGCTCTTTGTACCCGTTTCAAAGCGTTGTTCAGTTTTACTTGTCAGAGTGACTTCAGAATGGCTTTAGCTTCTCTGGACATAATCTAGTCAGTAAAGGGGGATCCTGAAACAAAACAACTCAGGGGTACTGATTTACATAGACCATTCTTAGAATATAATACAATACATTCCTTCACCCCTATTTCCCGGTTCCTTAAGCTCAATAAGAGCAGGTTCATGTGTTAGACCTGTCTACCCGGACATCATCAATCCTAGACTGGACAGAAGTGGTTACAATAGTTTCTGAGCCATAACTCCCCTCCCTTCTGAGCTCTTGTCACAGCCTGACAGAGGGAATCAAGTGGGATCTGGACTGAAGGCAAAGCCAAATGTCCTCCTGTAGAGTTCTTAGGTTCGCGAGGCAGGTTTCAGACACCCTCATCTATTCCAGTCAACCAGGTAGCAAGAGGTGAAAGGTATAATATAAATACCCCTGATGCGGGTTCTCTGTCTTGTAAACCAGGTTGCTGAAGTGTGTAATTGTCGCTCCGGTAATTCTTATCATTTTTACCACAGTGACAGAAAGATATAGCACCCCCCCCCCCACACACACACACAAACGCACGCACGCACGCACGCACGCACGCATGCACGCATACGCAAACGCACAAGGGAGGTGGGTTGTTGTTGTTGTGGTTTAGGCAAGACTTTCGCCACTTGCCTCTGCTTTGGATATAGAACTCCAGGTGTGGGGGTCCCGACAACTTAGAAATTCTTCTCTTTCAGACAATAATCAAGGTGAGAATGTGATTATTGTCTTGGCAGACTCCTATCGTCATGATTGACAGAATTTAGTAGAAAGGGGATTATCATAAGTGTGTGTGTGTGTGTGTGTGTGTGTGTGTGTGTGTATGTAGATAGTTTCACGCTGTATTAAGACCTCCTTAGTTAGGTAACCAGAAGACATCAGATGGGTTAACCGTCCAGAGCCCTCTCTCCAATATGTAACACAATAAGTAATTTAGTGTACCCGAGAAGAAAACATAGCCATGTACCACTCGAGCCGAAGTGCAGTAATAACACAAGAATGTATATCAGATATGTTCACAGTCAATACAGGAGTGAGACAGGTATGTGTGCTCTCTCCCATGCTATCTAATATATAAATGGACAGAATATTCAAAGAAGCAAGCCTTGACAGAATAGATTCAGAAAATTTAGAATCTTTATTCCAGATGAAACAACTGATCCACAGGAAATAAATGAACTTCTATTTGCAGGCGACCAGTTCCTGTTTAACAGCGATGAGGGCAGACTGCAAAATCATATTAATAATCTGAGTTCAATATGCAGCAGATACAATATGAGTATAATAAACACAGCCAAAACCGAAGTAATGCAAGTTAGCAGGTTGCCTGGTCCACTAAGTACAGATAAATAGCACAACTCTGAAACAAGTTAAAGAATATCTTGGAAGGATGATCACAGAAGATGGCAGATTGGGCAGAGAAATCAAAATCAGATGTCAAAAAGCTAGTGCACTTACATATCAACTATCACCCTTACTGAAACATCCAAATATACCCATGTCCGTAAAACGACAGATAATAAACAGCATATTCACACCAACCCTATGCTACCAATCTCAAACTTCGACTTTACCCAAATCAGACTGTCGCAACATCAACACCGCCGAAATGAGATGCCTGAGGAGAGCTGCCAACTTAACAATCCGAGACCGAGTAAGAAATGCTGTTATCAGACAGACTGTGGGATCAACACCTTGTGCCCCATTTATTGAAAGACAGAAGATCAAGTGGTTTGGCCATGTCGTTAGAATGCAACACCATCAACTACCATCACTGGTCTTAAATCAAAGATCATCTGTGACGAAACCAAGAGGACGTCCGAGAAGAAAATGGATTGACGACATCAAAGACATTGTACAATCACACGGAATGACACTATCAAGTGCCGCCCATTGGGCGCCGGGGCGCAAATTATTCCCCCCCCCCCACGACGCTTGACGGCAGAAGTGGAAGATGATGATGATGATAATGATGATGATGATGATGATGATGATGCGAAGGTCTTGGTAATGCCAGCTGATGTTGATATTTGAACATTAACTTCTGACTACTTCATGGTGGTAGTTGAATTAAAGCTCGGTATTTGAGGAATACCATGGTAGACGATATAACTTAAGTGCATGCTTCCTTGCAGTCGATAATTCCAATAACTTTGGGAAACTATCATTCTATCCTAACCCGAATGCTTTTTCACGATGGTACGAGGGTAAGTTAATAAGCAAGTCACAAATGGCTGTCGAAAAATAACTAAATATGATAACAACTTGAAAACCAGTTTATCTGTATACATACATTGTCCCTTTATTTCTCAACATAATTTACACCAACATTGATGCACTTATCCCATAGTTTCATCAGTTCTCCCAAAACCGGCTGCGTAGAACTGCGTGGTCTGTTTTCTAAACCACGTTTTCACTTCACATTCAACTTCGGCGTCATTCGCGAAATGTCTCCCGCCAATATGTGTTTTCAGTGAACTTAGCATCTAGTGATTTCCAATAATAGTGCATAGTTGTGTAGAAAAAAAACCCAGGGTGAGTCAATAAGTAACTCACACAGTTCTGTGGGATGGCAGGCACGCAGATTTATGCCCTCGGTTTGGGAGAACTGATAAAACTATGGGATAAGTGCATCAATCTTGGTGGAAATTATGTAGAGAAATAAAGGGACAATTTATGTATAAAAATAAACTGGTTTCAAGTTGTTGTCATATTTAGTTATTTTTCTACAACCATTTGTGGCTTACTTATTGACTTACCCTCGTATTTACGACAAATAGCCGAGAAACATTGGGAATATAAAAGAGATCGCCATACCATTTTTGTGGATTTTAAAAAGGCTTATGATAGTGTCCATTGGAATAGTCTATGGAATGCTCTGCATCAAGTTAATCAACATGACCAGACTATGCATGGAAGATACTTATAATATAGTAACATATAAAGGCAGGAAATCAGACCCTTTCCAAATAACATCTGGCTTGAAACAGGGTGATGCACTATCGCCGCTACTCTTCAATCTGGCTCTAGAGAAAGTTGTAAGGAAGGTAAAGGAGGAATGTGATATTGGAGGAACATCCAAGCTGTTTGGTTATGCAGATGATATAGATATTATAGGGCAAAGTGAACAAAAGACATTGGAAATATTGACTCACTTAAAGGAAAAAGCCCAACAGATGGGCTGGTTATCAACCAAGATAAGACAGAATATATGGTAATTTCAAGAGACGGAATGGCTAGAAACTCTGGCCACATACAAATAGATAATATGACCATTAAAAGAACGGAAACATACAAATACTTGGGTACAATCTTCAACTGCTCCAACATCATAAGGGAAGAAATACAAACTAGAATCAACTCTGGAAATAAGATATACTATGCACTACAACATCTACTAAAATCAAAGGCGCTATCTCGTAACACCAAAATCACAATATACAAAACACTGATCAGACCAGTTGTGCTGTATGGCTCTGAAACCTGGAGTACAACGAAAGGAGGCGAAGCCTTGTTACAAACCTTTGAGAACAAAATTTTAAGACGCATCTTTGGACCCATTAGGGATACACAAAGTGGAGAGTGGAAAAGAAGAAGTAACAAAGACATTTATGATCTGTTTAAGTCCCCGCTAATCACTGGTATCATGAAGGCTAATAGACTACAATGGCTGGGGCATATAGTAAGAATGGAAGATAATAGGGAAACAAAACTCGCTTACACTCAGGAAATAAATGTCCGTAAACCCCGAGGTAGACCAAGAAGGCGGTGGAGAGATAATAAATGTACAGACCTACAAGCACTTGGAATCAACGACTGGCAAGAGAAGGTCCACCAGAGAGACGAATGGAGACGGATTGTATTTGCAGCAAAGAACCTCAATGGCTCGGAACGCTGAAGAAGAAGAAGTGTTTAGATTTTACAGCGGAAGTCTAGGTAAAAGTAACCGCCCCATTGAACTGTGCTTCTGGGCACAGCTGCAGAAACAGGCTATGTTAGTGATTAAAATACTTCGTATGAGTTACCCACACGACACAGTTGGGAAAGTGCGTCTTATCTTTAATTAACAAGTTGACACAAATGGGCTGGGAAATAGATCAACTCTCTGCCTGGCAGAGATGAAGTACAGAATACAACTCAGTCCGAATTCCGTGTGTCCGTAGTGAGAGCGCGTGGCGTGAATGATGGGGAGAAAGGTTCCCGGATGATTTTATGTATGTTTAAAAGCACAACCTTTCGAATTCCCCAAGACAATTCTGGTTTTCGGAATGCACTGATTTAACCATAGAATAATTGACGTGCAAACCACAGAGATATTACTCAAGGTCATACAAGAAAGAATTCGACATAAAATAGATGAGGAAGTAGCTGAAGAACAATTTGGGTTCCGCAAAAACAGCGGCACCAGAGAAGCAATTATCTGTTTAAGGATGTTAATTGAAAAATATATAGAAGTTCACAAAAGTATACATGTTTGTTTTATAGACTACAAGAAAGTTTTTGATAGAGTACAACATGAACGACTAATTACTTGCCTTCAAGATATAGGAGTAGACGGAAAGGACATCAGACTTATTAGTAACTTGTACTGGGAACAAGTGGCGTCTATTAGATGCGGTAATAACTATTCGTCGCCTATAGAGATAAAAAAGAGAAGTACGGCAGGGATGTGTACTGTCCCAAGCCTCTTCAACCTATACACATAAAGAATTTTTAAACAAGTTGAAATGCCTGGACTCAACATCAATGGAAGAATCATAAACAGTCTTAGATATGCTGACGATACCGTGTTACTAGCAGAAAGTGAGCAAGAGTTGCAAGACCTAGTGGAAGAAGTAAACAGGCACAGTGCAGAATGTGGCTTAGATATTAACATCCAAAAATAAAAAACTATGATAATTAGCAGTGAAAAAGAAAGGTCATCAATGAACATCACTGTAAACGGGCAGATACTAGAACAAGTAACAAGTTTCTCCTATCTTGGACATATAATAACATGATGGCAGAAGTAAAATGGAAATCAAAAAGAGAATAGGAATGGCCAAAAATGCTTTCAACGGCATGTAATCAGTATTAACAGTATTAATCTCTTGTATTCCCGTTCATATGATAAACTCTGTGGTTTCAATCAATCAATGAATAAATCAGTATTAACATCTAGAGCGATTAATAACGCATTAAAAATGAGAACTGTCAAATGCTACGTATATTCAACGCTACTGTATGGCGCGGAAGCCTGGACATTGAACAAGCAACTAGAAAGTCGTATAGAAGCCCTGGAGATGTGGATATACAGACGAATAGGTTGTATTTCATGGAAACAAAAACAATCAAATGCAGAAGTCCTAGAAAAACCGGGAATGAAGAGAGAGTTGACGAAAGAAATAAAGAGGAGGCAAGTGAAATATTTCGGCCACGTTAAAAGACATGATACTCTTATAAAAACCATACAGGAAGGCAATGTTGAGGGCAAGCGAGCAAGAGGTAGACAACGATACAAATTGGAGGATAACATCAAGAGATGGACGAACATCAGCCTGACAGAATGTACGATCAAGGTGAGAGACAGACAGTGTTGGTGATCTATTGCAGCTAACCTTCATTGCGGAGATGGCACCTGATTGATTGATTGACATCACAGAGTTTCTGATATGAACGGGAATGCAAGAGATTGATCCAGAGAACTCGTGTCTCAACAGTAAACAGGAATGTTAGTTTTTAAAATTAGGTTACAGAATAGAACCCCGCCCCCCACCCCCACCACACACACAAACACAGACACACCTTCCCGGTAGTTTCATCATTTCCCTTTCACAGGGGTTAGGAACATTTGGGGAATAGTTTGTCCGACTGGGACCTGTTTGATTTTTGTTACAATCACCAGCATCAACGGCGCCAAAAAAAAAAAAAAAAAAAACGAAATAAATAAACTATATTCAATAAAATACGAAATACTGATATCTGAAGGAAAAAAAAAACTCCACAAAAGAAGAAATAAATGAAGCTATACTCTATTAAAGAGAAATAAATTAACAGGAAACTCTAAGAAATAAGCAATACATGAATGATACTCAATAAAGTAAGGAAAGCGCGAATATAAGAAGAAATTAGTGCATTGCAACACAATAAAGGAAGAAATATGCCAGATAGCTATCAGTGAAACACAGTACGCTCCAACCTCTACACAGTATATGTAATAATGGAAGCACATACTAAAACAAGTCTAGACGTCCACATAAAACGCGATTTGTGGGTCTACTTACTTTATAAAATGAATTTTAGAAGGGTGAGATGTACAAAACCGTACAGTATGAAGGGAAAAACAATATGAAGTAATCGGTTCTTGTATTAATGCGATCTTAAAATAATCTTTGTTTACCCCCCCCCCCCCCCCCCCCCTAAAATTCTCCCTTGGGGGAATTCCCAACCGGTTGAGAACCACTGTGATAGACAGTGTGGCCACAAATACAGTAGTCAACATTGAAGCGCTCTTATAAATATTGTCATGACATGATGCCATGACATATCGTCTCATATCTGCAAATCAAGGTATCTCGCATCAGATTCCATGACATATTATCATCTCTTCAAGCCACCCTCCTCCATCAGTTGTCATGACATATCATCATCTCTTCAAGGCACCCTCCCTCTGTCAGATGCCATGACATATCATCATCTCTTCAAGGCACCCATCCCTCTGTCAGATGCCATGACATATCATCATCTCTTCAAGGCGCCCCGTCCCCCATCAGATGTCATGACATATCATCATCTCTTCAAGGCACCCATCCCTCTGTCAGATGCCATGACATATCATCATCTCTTCAAGGCGCCCCGTCCCCCATCAGATGTCATGACATATCATCATCTTTTTAAGGCTCCCGTTCCTCCATCAGATGTTATGACATATCATCATCTCTTCAAGGCATCCCTCCCTCTGTCAGATGCCATACCATATCATCATCTCTTCAAGGCGCCCCGTCCCCCATCAGATGTCATGACATATCATCATCTCTTCAAGTCAAGGTACCTCGCATCAGATGTCATTATATATCATCATCTATTCAAGACACCCCCTTCCCGATCAGATGTCATGACATATCATCATCTCTTCCGGTCGCTAACATGGCGGTTAGGCATTTAACCGTTAAGGCCTATGGCGTGGTTATGCTTGTAGCTACGGTTTGCAATCGCATTTAATTCATGTTGGACTGGTAGTACATGGTTCCGTCACCCTGCTACTGAGTGCGTGGGCGACACTGTGAGCTGTGAAATTCGCATGGAATGCTTTTACATCCGTCCTGTACAGTGACTTGCATGTTCGGAACAATGGCTACCGGCTGTTGCTAAATTGACTGATTTGCCTTTTCGGTTCACGAGTGCATTTTTCAGGAGACTCCTGGGAATCTGCGCTGAAGCTACGTTCGTGCCTTATGCGACACTTTCGGCGAGTCGCCCTGGGGTAAAAGACCGAGCCATGTGAGAAAACCCGGGTCACTAAGGTCTTTCTGATGACTGCCGAGTCCATCTACGATGGTGTGTGGTTTTGTGGATGAATTTTGTGCTGGCATTCTGGCGGCGGAATTATGCACAGTGTACCTGTGCGGACTGTTGGATTGCCCAGACTCCTGTCTATTCCACTTTTCACACTGGACAGTGGGGAGCATTTTGTGTGATATTCACTGGCACAGGAATGGATCATAATGGGGACGACCCGTTGCCGTGAAGTTGGAACCTCGACTAACTAACTAACTAACTATCTTCAAGGCACCCCCTCCCCCCATCAGATGTCATGACATATCATTATCTCGTCAAGGCACCCCCTGTTATGACATGACATATAAACATATCTTTAAGGCACCTCCCATAAGATGTCATGACATACATGTCCAGAATAAGAAGACAACTACACAGAGAATGACGCAGAGACTGAGAGATGAGACACATGCTGATAAAGAGTGACAGACAAGACAGCTGGTATGTCTGCAGTAGTAGGAAGACAAAGGTATGCCACCCAGTTAATTTGCTTGTTAATCAACAGTCGACCTGCGTCACTGCCGTAGTTTACTAATCTAATCCGTGCGAAATATTACAGCAATGTGAATACGACATCAAGCATCAGCATTATGGCACCTGGGACATTCACACAGCGACTCCTCCATCTTCTTCAGTGAGACTAAGTGCCTGTCATGATCGGACCTGTGATGGTCTGATTCAAGGCCCCCGCTCCTCTAGGGAGTGGGTGTTGTCCCGTGCTTCTGCTCATCCAACCCCCACCCCACCCCCATGAAACCGCTTCTCCATTTATGTGTGCTTGTTTTACTGCACTTGCCATGTGATCTCAGAGACCCTTCACCATCCCAGTCTGGCCATATTGTAGCTCGAATGAATCCCCATTGATTAGCAGCAATAGGTCTGTCAGCGTGTTCAGGTCCTCGCAGACTCGCATGCAGACAATCAATGATATGCTGTTGACCTTCGGCCTCTTGGGCTATGGAAGACACTCCAAACGGAACATACCAGTCTGTATTTTACCTAGTACACTTTGCGAACATCTTACAAACACAAGATGTCACACAACACAAGATGTCACAAACAAATTTCAAAAACGCAAGATGTCACAAACACAACATGTCACAAACACAACATGTCACAATATGTCACCCAATATGACTGTACATGATGCCACACGAACTGATGTGACTCGACAAAACCCGAAATATCCATATATTTAATCTAAAAAATGGACGATATCCCCCCCCCCCCCCCTACATACAGTTTAGAAAGGATTACAGGCCTAGACATACGGCACAGCATTCACAACTGTATAGAGCACAAGAGGAGCTGCAAAAGACTGTTGACTAGATGAGGAGAACTCGTCTATGGGTGCAAACATGAAAGAACGAACGCCATGACAAGAAGAAGAAGAAGGCTGACCTAATGTCGCCAGACACAGATGAGAAATCTGGCCCACATGAGTGGCACTGCAGACAAGTTGAGTTGAGTTGAGTCAAGAACCGACATCACTGCACTCAGGAGATTCCCATACGTGCTCAGTCCCCTCGTTCAACAGCCAGCGAAGCGTCATATTACTAATCGTTCCCACCGCTATCTGATTAAATGTTCGCCTGGTCTTCCCTCTCAGTTTTGAGATTCTTCCAGAACCCCCGCCGATCCCCCGAAATCTCATTCTTTCCACATATGGGTTCTCAATCTGTTCTTCCGCCTTCTCCACCTGGTCCCACAAGCGCTCGACCACCTCCACCTTGTCCATGGGCAAGATACCACCAAGAGGTGCATTCCCTGCTAGCCTATCAGCCTGTTAATGCCCCCGTACACCTGCATGGCCAGGGCAAAATATCCATACAGTTCTCACAATGTGTGACCTCTGAAGCGACGAGAGCCATTCCACATGAAACATTCCTTTCTCCACCTTGCTAATCATATTCTTTGAATCCGCAATGAATACAACGTGTGTTGCAGTAGTCTCCTCTAGCCACCGGAATGCTGCTGTTATTGCAGACAAACTCTGGGGGACCAGTGAAGATTTCAGGTCAACCGTCCTTTTCGTGATCCCTGTCGGAATAGACACAAGACATCTGTCGATCGCTGAAGAAAACGGTGGCAAAATGAAGGATAATGATGATGATGATGATTTACGATTTGCGCACCAGAAGACTAGTAACTTTGCAAGAAACATTTTTGCTGACTTAAAGAAGTAAAAACCGGATGCTAAGGAAGGACAGTACGTAGCCATCTTTCTTCTGATTCTTAACTTGAGAAACCAAATCAAGTCAAGAAAAGATCATGCAGATTTCGCGGTTCCTCCTGCCGATGTCCAAACATCTGTGCTCGTGCACCTCCCGCCTGGGCACGGTTGTGTTGGGAGGGGCTGCAAGAAGCATCACTACAGGAGGGAGTCATGTGAAGTTAGGAAACGTTGGAGGCAAGACGGAGAATATTCCGCCGATTGACGAAATGGCGGCATTTCTAGGGAAATGGCTCCTGGTGAAGACAACCTACCACAAAGGTCACGACTTGGCCAAAAGTGAGCATTTTTTTTTTCTTTGTTGTTCTGTCTGTTGTTGTAATCTTATACAAATTGTATGATTACAAGTTTGGCAACAAATGATGGAACGTTATTTAACACATTAGAAATAGCTTGGTAGAAACGGAGATGTGGTTCCTGAGATAGTTAGTTAATTAGTTAGTCGACAGATCATCCTCATTGCACATCGAACCATTCAGCCCATAAGTGCTCGGATCCCCTCCTCAGCAAATCCTGCAGCGTGTAGCGGCTAACGACACCAGTTCTGTGTTGGTTTATCAATCTTCTTTGGCTTTCTGCGTAGTGTTCTTGTTTGGCCACCCCTCTTTTTATTTGCTGTTCTCGCAGTCTGGCCATGGTTGTAGATTCACAGTCATCACTTGGTTCTCGCAAAAGTCTTACTTCTCGTAGAGCATTCAGAATGTCAGCCTGGTCCATGGCACGTCCGCCCTCCACAGTAGCCTCACCTGCGAGCTTGTCAGCCCGCTCATTCCCTTGTACTCCCGCATGCCGTGGAAAGAAGATGAAACTAATCTTTGCCAGCCGAGACCGCTCCAGAGGCAGCAACCATTCTCTTCGGATCCACCCCATCTCTATCATCTTGAGCATGCTCATTGAGTCGCTAAGGAAACAAGCCCTAGTGAATGTCTGTGTCTCGAGCCATGTTATTGCTTTACTTACTGCATGACTTCCATGGTCAGGCTACTTGTGGTTTCAGTGAAAGCACCAGAGTCCTCCTTCACAATTCTCCCTCCGGCCCGAGCCGTAAAGGCCCATGAGCTTCTCACATGTCGGACGACCGGCCCATCTATGTAAATGACAGCATCACCGTCTAGTGAATTCTAGAAAATCAACGCTTGCACTTCCGCCTCCACAGCTGCCGGGGTTTCTTGTCTGCATTTTCTGTCTAGTTGGATGCAAACTGAAAAGGATGTGCAGAAATCTGTTGGCACTTGCACCCACTCCTCGCCAGGTTCTAAGTCCTCAAATGAACACGCCTGTTGAAGAATGTCTTCGGCTTGACCCATCCAAGACCGTCCTCTATTTAACCTGCTGCCCTTCACCTTCATAATTTCGCTGTGCAGTGGGTGTTGTGTGTTTGCGTTAACTCTGAGGTAGGCGCGTGCCCTGCAAACTTGTATTCTCTCTTCAATGGTTGGAAAATCAAGAAGGTAGCGCATCGCCCTGCATGCTGTATCTCTTGTACATCCAAGAATAATGCGCATAGCTTCATTCTGTATCCTTCCATCCTTTCTATCTGCTTACGGCTGAGAGTCAGGATTGCCATCGCATACTCAAAAACAGACATGACCAGCCCCTCGTATAGAAAACATAGATGGCGCTGCTCACAGTTTGCTGCCGCCATCACCCGCATCGCTGCCAAACCCCGCTTGGCCTTTGTTATCACCTGGTCTATGTGCACATTATAAGCAAGGCTTCGATCAAACCGTATCCCCAGGTAATTCATTGCCTGCGTTCTTTCCACCGTCTCTGAACACAGATTTACAGTTGGTGTTGGAGTGTTGACAATATGATTATTCAACGAGAACCAAGTCACTGTTGCTTTTGTTGGGTTGACCATTGCCCCAGCTTCATCACACCAAGTACTTATGCGATTGAGTTCGGTTTGTAGTTCCACAGCAACCTGATCTCTATCCTTACCCTGACGATACACTAAAACATCGTCGGCATATGACAATGTCCTACCAGGTCCAGTAATCTGCTCACTGGTGATTCTCACAGTGTAGGCGTTGAACAGTACTGGAGATAATGGTGATCCCTGTGGTAGGCCAGGATATATTGTTGTTGGTTCCGAAGCCCAACTGCCACATCTAAGAACTACTTTCCGTTGGAAGAGGGCAGCAGCGATCCAGCTAATGATGAATGGACTTACTTTTAGTTCAAGAAGCTGAAGGATTAAAAAATCCAATGGTACTCTGTTGTACGCGTCCTCAAGATCAATCGCTGCAGCAAAGGTTTCAATGTCTGAGTGGAAACCTTCATAGATATAATGGGCAAATATTGCTGCCAACGGTTGTCACGATATTCTCCAGGGCCTCTCTTCTCATAACGTGACCAAACACAGCTATTTGTTTATTTTTTTTATTGTTGTATATAATGTTTCATTGGCCTCTTCCAGGCTATCGTTGTTAGTTACTCTGACAGTCCAAGGAATTGTAGTGGTAGAGTAACTTGTGTGTCCCGATGTCTCCACCTTGTAGTGGTAGAGTAACTTGTGTGTCCCCATGTCTCCACCTTGTAGTGATAGAGTAACTTGTGTGTCCCCATGTCTCCACCTTATAGTGGTAGAGTAACTTGTGTGTCCCCATGTCTCCACCTTGTAGTGGTAGAGTGTGTGTCCCCATGTCTCCAACTTGTAGTGGTAGAGTAACTTGTGTGTCCCCATGTCTCCACCTTGTAGTGGTAGAGTAACTTGTGTGTCCCCATGTCTCCACCATGTAGTGGTAGAGTAACCTGTGTGTCCCCATGTCTCCACCTTGTAGTGATAGAGTAACCTGTGTGTCCCCATGTCTCCACCTTGTAGTGGTAGAGTGTGTGACCCCATGTCTCCACCTTGTAGTGATAGAGTAACCTGTGTGTCCCCTTGTCTCCACCTTGTAGTGATAGAGTAACCTGTGTGTCCCCATGTCTCCACCTTGTAGTGATAGAGTAACCTGTGTGTCCCAATGTCTCCACCTTGTAGTGATAGAGTAACCTGTGTGTCCCCATGTCTCCACCTTGTAGTGGTAGAGTGTGTGTCACCATGTCTCCACCTTGTAGTGATAGAGTAACCTGTGTGTCCCCTTGTCTCCACCTTGTAGTGGTAGAGTAATCTGTGTGTCTCCATGTCTCCACCTTGTAGTGGTAGAGTAACTTGTGTGTCCTCATGTCTCCACCTTGTAGTGGTAGAGTAACTTGTGTGTCCCCATGTCCCCACCTTGTAGTGGTAGAGTAACTTGTGTGTCCCCATGTCTCCAACTTGTAGTGGTAGAGTAACTTGTGTGTCCCCATGTCTCCACCTTGTAGTGATAGAGTAACCTGTGTGTCCCCATGTCTCCACCTTATAGTGGTAGAGTAACTTGTGTGTCCACATGTCTCCACCTTGTAGTGGTAGAGTAACTTGTGTGTCCCCATGTCTCCACCTTGTAGTGGTAGAGTGTGTGTCCCCATGTCTCCAACTTGTAGTGGTAGAGTAACCTGTGTGTCTCCATGTCTCCACCTTGTAGTGGTAGAGTGTGTGTCCCCATGTCTCCAACTTGTAGTGGTAGAGTAACCTGTGTGTCTCCATGTCTCCACCTTGTAGTGGTAGAGTAACTTGTGTGTCCCCATGTCTCCACCTTGTAGTGGTAGAGTAACTTGTGTGTCCCCATGTCTCCACCTTGTAGTGGTAGAGTGTGTGTCCCCATGTCTCCAACTTGTAGTGGCATAGTAACTTGTGTGTCCCCATGTCTCCACCTTGTAGTGGTAGAGTGTGTGTCCCCATGTCTCCAACTTGTAGTGGTAGAGTAACTTGTGTGTCCCCATGTCTCCAACTTATAGTGGTAGAGTAACCTGTGTGTCCCCATGTCTCCACCTTGTAGTGGTAGAGTAACTCGTGTGTCCCCATGTCTCCACCTTGTAGTGGTAGAGTAACTTGTGTGTCCCCATGTCTCCAACTTGTAGTGGTAGGGTAACTTGTGTGTCCCCATGTCTCCACCTTATAGTGGTAGAGTACCTTGTGTGTCCACATGTCTCCACCTTGTAGTGGTAGAGTAACTTGTGTGTCCCCATGTCTCCACCTTGTAGTGGTAGAGTGTGTGTCCCCATGTCTCCAACTTGTAGTGGTAGAGTAACCTGTGTGTCTCCATGTCTCCACCTTGTAGTGGTAGAGTGTGTGTCCCCATGTCTCCAACTTGTAGTGGTAGAGTAACCTGTGTGTCTCCATGTCTCCACCTTGTAGTGGTAGAGTAACTTGTGTGTCCCCATGTCTCCACCTTGTAGTGGTAGAGTAACTTGTGTGTCCCCATGTCTCCACCTTGTAGTGGTAGAGTAACTTGTGTGTCCCCATGTCTCCACCTTGTAGTGGTAGAGTGTGTGTCCCCATGTCTCCAACTTGTAGTGGTAGAGTAACTTGTGTGTCCCTATGTCTCCACCTTGTTGTGGTAGAATAGAGTAACTTGTGTGTCCCTATGTCTCCACCTTGTAGTGGTAGAGTAACTTGTGTGTCCCCATGTCTCCACCTTGTTGTGGTAGAGTAGAGTAACTTGTGTGTCCCTATGTCTCCACCTTGCAGTGGTAGAGTAACTTGTGTGTCCTCATGTCTCCACCTTGTAGTGATAGAGTAACCTGTGTCCCCATGTCTCCACCTTGTAGTGGTAGAGTGTGTGTCCCCATATCTCCACCTTGTAGTTGCAGAGTAACTTGTGTGTCCCCATGTCTCCACCTTGTAGTGGTAGAGTGTGTGTCCCCATGTCTCCACCTTGTAGTGGTAGAGTGTGTGTCCCCATGTCTCCACCTTGTAGTGGTAGAGTAACTTGTATGTCCCTCATATCTCCACCTTGTAGTGGTAGAGTAAATTGTGTGTCCCCATGTCTTCACCTTGTAGTGATAGAGTAACCTGTGTGTCCCCATGTCTCCACCTTGTAGTGGTAGAGTAACTTGTGTGTCCCCATGTCTCCACCTTGTAGTGGTAGAGTAACTTGTGTATCCCCATGTCTCCACCTTGTAGTGGTAGAGTAACTTGTGTGTCCCCATGTCTCCACCTTGTAGTGGTAGAGTAACTTGTGTGTCCTCATGTCTCCACCTTGTAGTGGTAGAGTAACTAGTGTGTCCCCATGTCTCCACCTTGTAGTGGTAGAGTAACTTGTGTGTCCCCATGTCCCCACCTTGTAGTGGTAGAGTAACTTGTGTGTCCCCATGTCTCCAACTTGTAGTGGTAGAGTAACTTGTGTGTCCCCATGTCTCCACCTTGTAGTGATAGAGTAACCTGTGTGTCCCCATGTCTCCACCTTATAGTGGTAGAGTAACTTGTGTGTCCACATGTCTCCACCTTGTAGTGGTAGAGTAACTTGTGTGTCCCCATGTCTCCACCTTGTAGTGGTAGAGTGTGTGTCCCCATGTCTCCAACTTGTAGTGGTAGAGTAACCTGTGTGTCTCCATGTCTCCACCTTGTAGTGGTAGAGTGTGTGTCCCCATGTCTCCAACTTGTAGTGGTAGAGTAACCTGTGTGTCTCCATGTCTCCACCTTGTAGTGGTAGAGTAACTTGTGTGTCCCCATGTCTCCACCTTGTAGTGGTAGAGTAACTTGTGTGTCCCCATGTCTCCACCTTGTAGTGGTAGAGTGTGTGTCCCCATGTCTCCAACTTGTAGTGGCATAGTAACTTGTGTGTCCCCATGTCTCCACCTTGTAGTGGTAGAGTGTGTGTCCCCATGTCTCCAACTTGTAGTGGTAGAGTAACTTGTGTGTCCCCATGTCTCCAACTTATAGTGGTAGAGTAACCTGTGTGTCCCCATGTCTCCACCTTGTAGTGGTAGAGTAACTCGTGTGTCCCCATGTCTCCACCTTGTAGTGGTAGAGTAACTTGTGTGTCCCCATGTCTCCAACTTGTAGTGGTAGGGTAACTTGTGTGTCCCCATGTCTCCACCTTATAGTGGTAGAGTACCTTGTGTGTCCACATGTCTCCACCTTGTAGTGGTAGAGTAACTTGTGTGTCCCCATGTCTCCACCTTGTAGTGGTAGAGTGTGTGTCCCCATGTCTCCAACTTGTAGTGGTAGAGTAACCTGTGTGTCTCCATGTCTCCACCTTGTAGTGGTAGAGTGTGTGTCCCCATGTCTCCAACTTGTAGTGGTAGAGTAACCTGTGTGTCTCCATGTCTCCACCTTGTAGTGGTAGAGTAACTTGTGTGTCCCCATGTCTCCACCTTGTAGTGGTAGAGTAACTTGTGTGTCCCCATGTCTCCACCTTGTAGTGGTAGAGTAACTTGTGTGTCCCCATGTCTCCACCTTGTAGTGGTAGAGTGTGTGTCCCCATGTCTCCAACTTGTAGTGGTAGAGTAACTTGTGTGTCCCTATGTCTCCACCTTGTTGTGGTAGAATAGAGTAACTTGTGTGTCCCTATGTCTCCACCTTGTAGTGGTAGAGTAACTTGTGTGTCCCCATGTCTCCACCTTGTTGTGGTAGAGTAGAGTAACTTGTGTGTCCCTATGTCTCCACCTTGCAGTGGTAGAGTAACTTGTGTGTCCTCATGTCTCCACCTTGTAGTGATAGAGTAACCTGTGTCCCCATGTCTCCACCTTGTAGTGGTAGAGTGTGTGTCCCCATATCTCCACCTTGTAGTTGCAGAGTAACTTGTGTGTCCCCATGTCTCCACCTTGTAGTGGTAGAGTGTGTGTCCCCATGTCTCCAACTTGTAGTGGTAGAGTAACTTGTGTGTCCCCATGTCTCCAACTTGTAGTGGTAGGGTAACTTGTGTGTCCCCATGTCTCCACCTTATAGT
The DNA here is from genome assembly GCA_963921405.1 of Cepaea hortensis. Taxonomy (NCBI): domain Eukaryota; kingdom Metazoa; phylum Mollusca; class Gastropoda; order Stylommatophora; family Helicidae; genus Cepaea; species Cepaea hortensis. The sequence continues at coordinate 4,646,762 of OY992883.1, read as the reverse complement.
GGTAGAGTACCTTGTGTGTCCACATGTCTCCACCTTGTAGTGGTAGAGTAACTTGTGTGTCCCCATGTCTCCACCTTGTAGTGGTAGAGTGTGTGTCCCCATGTCTCCAACTTGTAGTGGTAGAGTAACCTGTGTGTCTCCATGTCTCCACCTTGTAGTGGTAGAGTGTGTGTCCCCATGTCTCCAACTTGTAGTGGTAGAGTAACCTGTGTGTCTCCATGTCTCCACCTTGTAGTGGTAGAGTAACTTGTGTGTCCCCATGTCTCCACCTTGTAGTGGTAGAGTAACTTGTGTGTCCCCATGTCTCCACCTTGTAGTGGTAGAGTAACTTGTGTGTCCCCATGTCTCCACCTTGTAGTGGTAGAGTGTGTGTCCCCATGTCTCCAACTTGTAGTGGTAGAGTAACTTGTGTGTCCCTATGTCTCCACCTTGTTGTGGTAGAATAGAGTAACTTGTGTGTCCCTATGTCTCCACCTTGTAGTGGTAGAGTAACTTGTGTGTCCCCATGTCTCCACCTTGTTGTGGTAGAGTAGAGTAACTTGTGTGTCCCTATGTCTCCACCTTGCAGTGGTAGAGTAACTTGTGTGTCCTCATGTCTCCACCTTGTAGTGATAGAGTAACCTGTGTCCCCATGTCTCCACCTTGTAGTGGTAGAGTGTGTGTCCCCATATCTCCACCTTGTAGTTGCAGAGTAACTTGTGTGTCCCCATGTCTCCACCTTGTAGTGGTAGAGTGTGTGTCCCCATGTCTCCACCTTGTAGTGGTAGAGTGTGTGTCCCCATGTCTCCACCTTGTAGTGGTAGAGTAACTTGTATGTCCCTCATATCTCCACCTTGTAGTGGTAGAGTAAATTGTGTGTCCCCATGTCTTCACCTTGTAGTGATAGAGTAACCTGTGTGTCCCCATGTCTCCACCTTGTAGTGGTAGAGTAACTTGTGTGTCCCCATGTCTCCACCTTGTAGTGGTAGAGTAACTTGTGTATCCCCATGTCTCCACCTTGTAGTGGTAGAGTAACTTGTGTGTCCCCATGTCTCCACCTTGTAGTGGTAGAGTAACTTGTGTGTCCTCATGTCTCCACCTTGTAGTGGTAGAGTAACTAGTGTGTCCCCATGTCTCCACCTTGTAGTGGTAGAGTAACTTGTGTGTCCCCATGTCCCCACCTTGTAGTGGTAGAGTAACTTGTGTGTCCCCATGTCTCCAACTTGTAGTGGTAGAGTAACTTGTGTGTCCCCATGTCTCCACCTTGTAGTGATAGAGTAACCTGTGTGTCCCCATGTCTCCACCTTATAGTGGTAGAGTAACTTGTGTGTCCACATGTCTCCACCTTGTAGTGGTAGAGTAACTTGTGTGTCCCCATGTCTCCACCTTGTAGTGGTAGAGTGTGTGTCCCCATGTCTCCAACTTGTAGTGGTAGAGTAACCTGTGTGTCTCCATGTCTCCACCTTGTAGTGGTAGAGTGTGTGTCCCCATGTCTCCAACTTGTAGTGGTAGAGTAACCTGTGTGTCTCCATGTCTCCACCTTGTAGTGGTAGAGTAACTTGTGTGTCCCCATGTCTCCACCTTGTAGTGGTAGAGTAACTTGTGTGTCCCCATGTCTCCACCTTGTAGTGGTAGAGTGTGTGTCCCCATGTCTCCAACTTGTAGTGGCATAGTAACTTGTGTGTCCCCATGTCTCCACCTTGTAGTGGTAGAGTGTGTGTCCCCATGTCTCCAACTTGTAGTGGTAGAGTAACTTGTGTGTCCCCATGTCTCCAACTTATAGTGGTAGAGTAACCTGTGTGTCCCCATGTCTCCACCTTGTAGTGGTAGAGTAACTCGTGTGTCCCCATGTCTCCACCTTGTAGTGGTAGAGTAACTTGTGTGTCCCCATGTCTCCAACTTGTAGTGGTAGGGTAACTTGTGTGTCCCCATGTCTCCACCTTATAGTGGTAGAGTACCTTGTGTGTCCACATGTCTCCACCTTGTAGTGGTAGAGTAACTTGTGTGTCCCCATGTCTCCACCTTGTAGTGGTAGAGTGTGTGTCCCCATGTCTCCAACTTGTAGTGGTAGAGTAACCTGTGTGTCTCCATGTCTCCACCTTGTAGTGGTAGAGTGTGTGTCCCCATGTCTCCAACTTGTAGTGGTAGAGTAACCTGTGTGTCTCCATGTCTCCACCTTGTAGTGGTAGAGTAACTTGTGTGTCCCCATGTCTCCACCTTGTAGTGGTAGAGTAACTTGTGTGTCCCCATGTCTCCACCTTGTAGTGGTAGAGTAACTTGTGTGTCCCCATGTCTCCACCTTGTAGTGGTAGAGTGTGTGTCCCCATGTCTCCAACTTGTAGTGGTAGAGTAACTTGTGTGTCCCTATGTCTCCACCTTGTTGTGGTAGAATAGAGTAACTTGTGTGTCCCTATGTCTCCACCTTGTAGTGGTAGAGTAACTTGTGTGTCCCCATGTCTCCACCTTGTTGTGGTAGAGTAGAGTAACTTGTGTGTCCCTATGTCTCCACCTTGCAGTGGTAGAGTAACTTGTGTGTCCTCATGTCTCCACCTTGTAGTGATAGAGTAACCTGTGTCCCCATGTCTCCACCTTGTAGTGGTAGAGTGTGTGTCCCCATATCTCCACCTTGTAGTTGCAGAGTAACTTGTGTGTCCCCATGTCTCCACCTTGTAGTGGTAGAGTGTGTGTCCCCATGTCTCCACCTTGTAGTGGTAGAGTGTGTGTCCCCATGTCTCCACCTTGTAGTGGTAGAGTAACTTGTATGTCCCTCATATCTCCACCTTGTAGTGGTAGAGTAAATTGTGTGTCCCCATGTCTCCACCTTGTAGTGATAGAGTAACCTGTGTGTCCCCATGTCTCCACCTTGTAGTGGTAGAGTAACTTGTGTGTCCCCATGTCTCCACCTTGTAGTGGTAGAGTAACTTGTGTATCCCCATGTCTCCACCTTGTAGTGGTAGAGTAACTTGTGTGTCCCCATGTCGCCACCTTGTAGTGGTAGAGTAACTTGTGTGTCCTCATGTCTCCACCTTGTAGTGGTAGAGTAACTAGTGTGTCCCCATGTCTCCACCTTGTAGTGGTAGAGTAACTTGTGTGTCCCCATGTCTCCACCTTGTAGTGGTAGAGTAACTTGTGTGTCCCCATGTCTCCACCTTGTAGTGGTAGAGTGTGTGCCCCCATGTCTCCACCTTGTAGTGGTAGAGTAACTTGTGTGTCCCCATGTCTCCACCTTGTAGTGGTAGAGTAACTTGTGTGTCCCCATGTCTCCACCTTGTAGTTGTAGAGTAACTTGTGTGTCCCCATGTCTCCACCTTGTAGTGGTAGAGTAACTTGTGTGTCCCCATGTCTCCACCTTGTAGTGGTAGAGTAACTTGTGTGTCCCCATGTCTCCACCTTGTAGTGGTAGAGTAACTTGTATGTCCCCATGTCTCCACCTTGTAGTGGTAGAGTAACTTGTGTGTCCCCATGTCTCCACATTATAGTGGTAGAGTGTGTGCCCCCATGTCTCCACCTTGTAGTGGTAGATTAACTTGTGTGTCCCCATGTCTCAACCTTGTAGTGGTAGAGTAACTTGTGTGTCCCAATGTTTTCACCTTGTAGTGGTAGAGTAACTTGTGTGTCCCCATGTCTCCACCTTGTAGTGGTAGAGTAACTTGTGTGTCCCCATGTCTCCACCTTGAAGTGGTAGAGTAACTTGTGTGTCCCCATGTCTCCACCTTGTAGTGGTAGAGTAATTTGTATGTCCCCATGTTTCCACATTGTAGTGGTAGAGTAACTTGTGTGTCCCCATGTCTCCACCTTGTAGTGGTAGAGTAACTTGTATGTCCCCATGTTTCCACATTGTAGTGGTAGAGTAACTTGTGTGTCCCCATGTCTCTACCTTGTAGTGGTAGAGTAACTTGTGTGTCCCAATGTTTTCAACTTGTAGTGGTAGAGTAATTTGTGTGTCTCCATGTCCCTACCTTGTAGTGATAGAGTAACCTGTGTGTCCCCATGTCTCCACCTTGTAGTGGTAGAGTAACTTGTGTGTCCCCATGTCTCCACCTTGTAGTGGTAGAGTGTGTGTCCCCATGTCTCCACCTTGTAGTGGTAGAGTGTGTGTCCCCCATGTCTCCACCTTGTAGTTGCAGAGTAACTTGTGTGTCCCCATGTCTCCACCTTGTAGTGGTAGAGTAACCTGTGTGTCCCAATGTTTCCACCTTGTAGTGGTAGAGTAACTAGTGTGTCCCCATGTCTCCACCTTGTAGTGGTAGAGTAACTTGTGTGTTCCCATGTCTCCACCTTGTAGTGGTAGAGTAACCTGTGTGTCCCAATGTTTCCACCTTGTAGTGGTAGAGTAACTTGTGTGTCCCCATGTCTCCACCTTGTAGTGGTAGAGTAACTTGTATGTCCCCATGTCTCCACCTTGTAGTGGTAGAGTAACTTGTGTGTCCCCATGTCTCCACATTATAGTGGTAGAGTGTGTTCCCCCATGTCTCCACCTTGTAGTGGTAGATTAACTTGTGTGTCCCCATGTCTCCACCTTGTAGTGGTAGAGTAACTTGTGTGTCCCAATGTTTTCACCTTGTAGTGGTAGAGTAACTTGTGTGTCCCCATGTCTCCACCTTGTAGTGGTAGAGTAACTTGTGTGTCCCCATGTCTCCACCTTGAAGTGGTAGAGTAACTTGTGTGTCCCCATGTCTCCACCTTGTAGTGGTAGAGTAACTTGTATGTCCCCATGTTTCCACATTGTAGTGGTAGAGTAACTTGTGTGTCCCCATGTCTCCACCTTGTAGTGGTAGAGTGTGTGTCCCCATGTCTCCACCTTGTAGTGGTAGAGTGTGTGTCCCCCATGTCTCCACCTTGTAGTTGCAGAGTAACTTGTGTGTCCCCATGTCTCCACCTTGTAGTGGTAGAGTAACCTGTGTGTCCCAATGTTTCCACCTTGTAGTGGTAGAGTAACTAGTGTGTCCCCATGTCTCCACCTTGTAGTGGTAGAGTAACTTGTGTGTTCCCATGTCTCCACCTTGTAGTGGTAGAGTAACCTGTGTGTCCCAATGTTTCCACCTTGTAGTGGTAGAGTAACTTGTGTGTCCCCATGTCTCCACCTTGTAGTGGTAGAGTAACTTGTATGTCCCCATGTCTCCACCTTGTAGTGGTAGAGTAACTTGTGTGTCCCCATGTCTCCACATTATAGTGGTAGAGTGTGTTCCCCCATGTCTCCACCTTGTAGTGGTAGATTAACTTGTGTGTCCCCATGTCTCCACCTTGTAGTGGTAGAGTAACTTGTGTGTCCCAATGTTTTCACCTTGTAGTGGTAGAGTAACTTGTGTGTCCCCATGTCTCCACCTTGTAGTGGTAGAGTAACTTGTGTGTCCCCATGTCTCCACCTTGAAGTGGTAGAGTAACTTGTGTGTCCCCATGTCTCCACCTTGTAGTGGTAGAGTAACTTGTATGTCCCCATGTTTCCACATTGTAGTGGTAGAGTAACTTGTGTGTCCCCATGTCTCCACCTTGTAGTGGTAGAGTAACTTGTATGTCCCCATGTTTCCACCTTGTAGTGGTAGAGTAACTTGTGTGTCCCCATGTCTCCACCTTGTAGTGGTAGAGTAACTTGTGTGTCCCCATGTCTCCACCTTGTAGTGGTAGAGTGTGTGTCCCCATGTCTCCACCTTGTAGTGGTAGAGTGTGTGTCCCCCATGTCTCCACCTTGTAGTTGCAGAGTAACTTGTGTGTCCCCATGTCTCCACCTTGTAGTGGTAGAGTGTGTGTCCCCATGTCTCCACCTTGTAGTGGTAGAGTGTGTGTCCCCATGTCTCCACCTTGTAGTGGTAGAACTTGTATGTCCCTCATGTCTCCACCTTGTAGTGGTAGAGTAACTTGTGTGTCCCCATGTCTCCAACTTGTAGTGGTAGAGTAACTTGTGTGTCCCCATGTCTCCACCTTGTAGTGGTAGAGTAACTTGTGTGTCCCCATGTCTCCACCTTGAAGTGGTAGAGTAACTTGTGTGTCCCCATGTCTCCACCTTGTAGTGGTAGAGTAACTTGTGTGTCCCCATGTCTCCAACTTGTAGTGGTAGAGTAACTTGTGTCCCCATGTCTCCACCTTGTAGTGGTAGAGTAACTAGTGTGTCCCCATGTCTCCACCTTGTAGTGGTAGAGTAATTTGTGTGTCCCGATGTCTCCAACTTGTAGTGGTAGAGTAACTTGTGTGTCCCCATGTCTCCACCTTATAGTGGTAGAGTAACTTGTGTGTCCCCATGTCTCCACCTTGTAGTGGTAGAGTGTGTGTCCCCATGTCTCCACCTTGTAGTGGTAGAGTAACTTGTATGTCCCTCATGTCTCCACCTTGTAGTGGTAGAGTAACTTGTGTGTCCCCATGTCTCCACCTTATAGTGGCAGAGTAACATGTGTGTCCCCATGTCTCCACCTTGTAGTGGTAGAGTGTGTCCCCCCATGTCTCCACCTTGTAGTGATAGAGTAACCTGTGTGTCCCCATGTCTCCACCTTGTAGTGGTAGAGTAACTTGTGTGTCCCCATGTCTCCACCTTGTAGTGGTAGAGTAATTTGTAGGTCCCCATGTCTCCACCTTGTAGTGATAGAGTAACCTGTGTTTCCCCATGTCTCCACCTTGTAGTTGTAGAGTAACTTATGTGTCCCCATGTCTTCACCTTGTAGTGGTAGAGTAACTTGTGTGTCCCCATGTCTCCACCTTGTAGTGGTAGAGTGTGTGTCCCCATGTCTCCACCTTGTAGTGATAGAGTAACCTGTGTGTCCCCATGTCTCCACCTTGTAGTGGTAGAGTGTGTGTCCCCATGTCTCCACCTTGTAGTGATAGAGTAACCTGTGTGTCCCCATGTCTCCACCTTGTAGTGGTAGAGTAACTTGTGTGTCCCCATGTCTCCACCTTGTAGTGGTAGAGTGTGTGCCCCCATGTCTCCACCTTGTAGTGGTAGAGTAACCTGTGTGTCCCCATGTCTCCACCTTGTAGTGGTAGAGTAACTTGTGTGTCCCCATGTCTCCACCTTGTAGTGGTAGAGTAACTTGTAGGTCCCCATGTCTCCACCTTGTAGTGGTAGAGTAACTTGTGTGTCCCCATGTCTCCACCTTGTAGTGGTAGAGTAACCTGTGTGTCCCCATGTCTCCACCTTGTAGTGGTAGAGTAACTTGTGTGTCCCCATGTCTCCACCTTGTAGTGGGAGAGTGTGTGTCCCATGTCTCCACCTTGTAGTGATAGAGTAACCTGTGTGTCCCCATGTCTCCACCTTGTAGTGGTAGAGTAATTTGTGTGTCCCCATGTCTCCACCTTGTAGTGGTAGAGTGTGTGTCCCCATGTCTCCACCTTGTAGTGGTAGAGTAACTTGTGTGTCCCCATGTCTCCACCTTGTAGTGGTAGAGTGTGTGTCCCCATGTCTCCACCTTGTAGTGGTAGAGTGTGTGTCCCCATGTCTCCACCTTGTAGTGGTAGAGTGTGTGTCCCCATGTCTCCACCTTGTAGTGGTAGAGTAACTTGTATGTCCCCATGTCTCCAACTTGTAGTGGTAGAGTAACTTGTGTGTCCCAATGTTTCCACCTTGTAGTGGTAGAGTAACTTGTGTGTCCACATGTCTCCACCTTGTAGTGGTAGAGTAACTTGTGTGTCCCAATGTTTCCACCTTGTAGTGGTAGAGTAACTTGTGTGTCCCCATGTCTCCACCTTGTAGTGGTAGAGTAACTTGTGTGTCCCCATGTCTCCACCTTGTAGTGGTAGAGTAACTTGTGTGTCCCCATGTCTCCACCTTGTAGTGGTAGAGTGTGTGTCCCCATGTCTCCACCTTGTAGTTGTAGAGTGTGTGTCCCCATGTCTCCACATTGTAGTGGTAGAGTGTGTGTCTCCATGTCTCCACCTTGTAGTGGTAGAGTGTGTGTCCCCATGTCTCGACCTTGTAGTTGCAGAGTAACTTGTGTGTCCCCATGTCTCCACCTTGTAGTGGTAGAGTGTGTGTCCCCATGTCTCCACCTTGTAGTGGTAGAGTAACTTGTGTGTCCACATGTCTCCACCTTGTAGTTGCAGAGTAACTTGTGTGTCCCCATGTCTCCACCTTGTAGTGGTAGACTGTGTGTCTCCATGTCTCCACCTTGTAGTGGTAGAGTAACTTGTGTGTCCCCATGTCTCCACCTTGTAGTTGCAGAGTAACTTGTGTGTCCCCATGTCTCCACCTTGTAGTGGTAGAGTGTGTGTCCCCATGTCTCCACCTTGTAGTGGTAGAGTAACTTGTGTGTCCACATGTCTCCACCTTGTAGTGGTAGAGTAACTTGTGTGTCCCCATGTCTCCACCTTGTAGTGGTAGAGTAACTTGTGTGTCCCCATGTCTCCACCTTGTAGTGGTAGAGTAACTTGTGTGTCCTCATGTCTCCACCTTGTAGTGGTAGAGTAACTTGTGTGTCCCAATGTTTCCACCTTGTAGTGGTAGAGTAACTTGTGTGTCCCCATGTGTCCACCTTGTAGTGGTAGAGTAACTTGTGTGTCCCAATGTTTCCACCTTGTAGTGGTAGAGTAACTTGTGTGTCCCCATGTCTCCACCTTGTAGTGGTAGAGTAACTTGTGTGTCCCCATGTCTGCACCTTGTAGTGGTAGAGTGTGTGTCCCCATGTCTCCACCTTGTAGTGATAGAGTAACCTGTGTGTCCCCATGTCTCCACCTTGTAGTGGTAGAGTAACTTGTATGTCCCCATGTCTCCACCTTGTAGTGGTAGAGTAACTTGTGTGTCCCAATGTTTCCACCTTGTAGTGGTAGAGTAACTTGTGTGTCCCTATGTCTCCACCTTGTAGTGGTAGAGTAACTTGTGTGTCCCAATGTTTCCACCTTGTAGTGGTAGAGTAACTTGTGTGTCCCCATGTCTCCACCTTGTAGTGGTAGAGTAACTTGTGTGTCTCCATCTTGTAGTGGTAGAGTAACTTGTGTGTCCCCATGTCTCCACCTTGTAGTGGTAGAGTAACTTGTGTGTCCCCATATCTCCACCTTGTAGTGGTAGAGTAACTTGTGTGTCCCCACCTTGTAGTGGTAGAGTAACTTGTGTGTCCCCATGTCTCCACCTTGTAGTGGTAGAGTAACTTGTGTGTCTCCATCTTGTAGTGGTAGAGTAACTTGTGTGTCCCCATGTCTCCACCTTGTAGTGGTAGAGTAACTTGTGTGTCCCCATGTCTCCACCTTGTAGTGGTAGAGTAACTTGTGTGTCCCCATGTCTCCACCTTGTAGTGGTAGAGTAACTTGTGTGTCCCCATGTCTCCACCTTGTAGTGGTAGAGTAACTTGTGTGTCCCCATGTCTCCACCATGTAGTGGTAGAGTAACTTGTGTGTCCCCATGTCTCCACCTTGTAGCGGTAGAGTAACTTGTGTGTCCCCATGTCTACACCTTGTAGTGGTAGAGTAACTTGTGTGTCCCCATGTCTCCACTATGTAGTGGTAGAGTAATTTGTGTGTCTCCATGTCTCCACCTTGTAGTGATAGAGTAACCTGTGTGTCCCCATGTCTCCACCTTGTAGTGGTAGAGTAACTTGTGTGTCCCCATGTCTCCACCTTGTAGTGGTAGAGTGTGTGTCCCCATGTCTCCACCTTGTAGTGGTAGAGTGTGTGTCCCCCATGTCTCCACCTTGTAGTTGCAGAGTAACTTGTGTGTCCCCATGTCTCCACCTTGTAGTGGTAGAGTGTGTGTCACCATGTCTCCACCTTGTAGTGGTAGAGTGTGTGTATCCATGTCTCCACCTTGTAGTGGTAGAGTAACTTGTATGTCCCTCATGTCTCCACCTTGTAGTGGTAGAGTAACTTGTGTGTCCCCATGTCTCCAACTTGTAGTGGTAGAGTAACTTGTGTGTCCCCATGTCTCCACCTTGTAGTGGAAGAGTAACTTGTGTGTCCCCATGTCTCCACTATGTAGTGGTAGAGTAATTTGTGTGTCTCCATGTCTCCACCTTGTAGTGATAGAGTAACCTGTGTGTCCCCATGTCTCCACCTTGTAGTGGTAGAGTAACTTGTGTGTCCCCATGTCTCCACCTTGTAGTGGTAGAGTGTGTGTCCCCATGTCTCCACCTTGTAGTGGTAGAGTGTGTGTCCCCCATGTCTCCACCTTGTAGTTGCAGAGTAACTTGTGTGTCCCCATGTCTCCACCTTGTAGTGGTAGAGTGTGTGTCACCATGTCTCCACCTTGTAGTGGTAGAGTGTGTGTATCCATGTCTCCACCTTGTAGTGGTAGAGTAACTTGTATGTCCCTCATGTCTCCACCTTGTAGTGGTAGAGTAACTTGTGTGTCCCCATGTCTCCAACTTGTAGTGGTAGAGTAACTTGTGTGTCCCCATGTCTCCACCTTGTAGTGGTAGAGTAACTTGTGTGTCCCCATGTCTCCACCTTGAAGTGGTAGAGTAACTTGTGTGTCCCCATGTCTCCACCTTGTAGTGGTAGAGTAACTTGTGTGTCCCCATGTCTCCAACTTGTAGTGGTAGATTAACTTGTGTGTCCCTATGTCTCCACCTTGTAGTGGTAGAGTAACTTGTATGTCCCCATGTCTCCACCTTGTAGTGGTAGAGTAGAGTAACTTGTGTCCCCATGTCTCCACCTTGTAGTGGTAGAGTAACTAGTGTGTCCCCATGTCTCCACCTTGTAGTGGTAGAGTAACTTGTGTGTCCCCATGTCTCCAACTTGTAGTGGTAGAGTAACTTGTGTGTCCCCATGTCTCCACCTTATAGTAGTAGAGTAACTTGTGTGTCCCCATGTCTCCACCTTGTAGTGGTAGAGTGTGTGTCCCCATGTCTCCACCTTGTAGTGGTAGAGTAACTTGTATGTCCCTCATGTCTCCACCTTGTATAGGTAGAGTAACTTGTGTGTCCCCATGTCTCCACCTTAGAGTGGCAGAGTAACTTGTGTGTCCCCATGTCTCCACCATAGAGTGGCAGAGTAACTTGTGTGTCCCCATGTCTCCACCTTGTAGTGGTAGAGTGTGTGTCCCCATGTCTCCACCTTGTAGTGGTAGAGTAACTTGTGTGTCCCCATGTTTCCACCTTGTAGTGGTAGAGTAACTTGTGTGTCCCCATGTCTCCAACTTGTAGTGGTAGAGTAACTTGTGTGTCCCCATGTCTCCACCTTATAGTGGTAGAGTAACCTGTGTGTCCCCATGTCTCCACCTTGTAGTGGTAGAGTAACTTGTGTGTCCCCATGTCTCCACCTTGTAGTGGTAGAGTAACTTGTGTGTCCCCATGTCTCCACCTTGTAGTGGTAGAGTAACTTGTGTGTCCCCATGTCTCCACCTTGTAGTGGTAGAGTAACTTGTGTGTCCTCATGTCTCCACCTTGTAGTGGTAGAGTAACTTGTGTGTCCCCATGTCTCCACCTTGTTGTGATAGAGTAACCTGTGTGTCCCCATGTCTCCACCTTGTAGTGGTAGAGTAATTTGTGTGTCCCCATGTCTCCACCTTGTAGTGGTAGAGTGTGTGTCCCCATGTCTCCACCTTGTAGTGGTAGAGTAACTTGTGTGTCCCCATGTCTCCACCTTGTAGTGGTAGAGTAACTTGTGTGTCACCATGTCTCAACCATGTAGTGGTAGAGTAACATGTGTGTCCTCATGTCTCCACCTTGTAGTGGTAGAGTAACTTGTGTGTCCCCATGTCTCCACCTTGTAGTGATAGAGTAACCTGTGTGTCCCCATGTCTCCACCTTGTAGTGGTAGAGAAATTTGTGTGTCCCCATGTCTCCAACTTGTAGTGGTAGAGTGTGTGTCCCCATGTCTCCACCTTGTAGTGGTAGAGTAACTTGTGTGTCCCCATATCTCCACCTTGTAGTGGTAGAGTGTGTGTCCCCATGTCTCCACCTTGTAGGGGTAGAGTGTGTGTCCCCATGTCTCCACCTTGTAGTGGTAGAGTGTGTGTCCCCATTTCTCCACCTTGTAGTGGTAGAGTAACTTGTATGTCCCCATGTCTCCACCTTGTAGTGGTAGAGTAACTTGTGTGTCCCAATGTTTCCACCTTGTAGTGGTAGAGTAACTTGTGTGTCCCCATGTCTCCACCTTGTAGTGGTAGAGTAACTTGTGTGTCCCAATGTTTCCACCTTGTAGTGGTAGAGTAACTTGTGTGTCCCCATGTCTCCACCTTGTAGTGGTAGAGTAACTTGTGTGTCCCAATGTTTCCACCTCGTAGTGGTAGAGTAACTTGTGTGTCCCCATGTCTCCACCTTGTAGTGGTAGAGTAACTTGTGTGTCCCCATGTCTCCACCTTGTAGTGGTAGAGTAACTTGTGTGTCCCCATGTCTCCACCTTGTAGTGGTAGAGTAACTTGTGTGTCCCCATGTTTCCACCTTGTAGTGGTAGAGTGTGTGTCCCCATGTCTCCACCTTGTAGTGGTAGAGTGTGTGTCCCCATGTCTCCACCTTGTAGTGGTAGAGTGTGTGTCCCCATGTCTCCATCTTGTAGTGGTAGAGTGTGTGTCCCCATGTCTCCACCTTGTAGTGGTAGAGTGTGTGTCCCCATGTCTCGACCTTGTAGTTGCAGAGTAACTTGTGTGTCCCCATGTCTCCACCTTGTAGTGGTAGAGTGTGTGTCCCCATGTCTCCACCTTGTAGTGATAGAATAACCTGTGTGTCCCCATGTCTCCACCTTGTAGTGGTAGAGTGTGTGTCCCCATGTCTCCACCTTGTAGTGGTAGAGTAACTTGTGTGTCCACATGTCTCCACCTTGTAGTTGCAGAGTAACTTGTGTGTCCCCATGTCTCCACCTTGTAGTGGTAGAGTGTGTGTCCCCATGTCTCCACCTTGTAGTGGTAGAGTAACTTGTGTGTCCCCATGTCTCCACCTTGTAGTTGCAGAGTAACTTGTGTGTCCCCATGTCTCCACCTTGTAGTGGTAGAGTGTGTGTCCCCATGTCTCCACCTTGTAGTGGTAGAGTAACTTGTGTGTCGACATGTCTCCACCTTGTAGTGGTAGAGTAACTTGTGTGTCCCCATGTCTCCACCTTGTAGTGGTAGAGTAACTTGTGTGTCCCCATGTCTCCACCTTGTAGTGGTAGAGTAACTTGTGTGTCCTCATGTCTCCACCTTGTAGTGGTAGAGTAACTTGTGTGTCCCAATGTTTCCACCTTGTAGTGGTAGATTAACTTGTGTGTCCCCATGTCTCAACCTTGTAGTGGTAGAGTAACTTGTGTGTCCCCATGTCTCCACCTTGTAGTGGTAGAGTAACTTGTGTGTCCCAATGTTTCCACCTTGTAGTGATAGTGTAACCTGTGTGTCCCCATGTCTCCACCTTGTAGTGGTAGAGTAACTTGTATGTCCCCATGTCTCCACCTTGTAGTGGTAGAGTAACTTGTGTTTCCCAATGTTTCCACCTTGTAATGGTAGAGTAACTTGTGTGTCCCCATGTCTGCACCTTGTAGTGGTAGAGTGTGTGTCCCCATGTCTCCACCTTGTAGTGATAGAGTAACCTGTGTGTCCCCATGTCTCCACCTTGTAGTGGTAGAGTAACTTGTATGTCCCCATGTCTCCACCATGTAGTGGTAGAGTAACTTGTGTGTCCCAATGTTTCCACCTTGTAGTGGTAGAGTAACTTGTGTGTCCCTGTCTCCACCTTGTAGTGGTAGAGTAACTTGTGTGTCCCAATGTTTCCACCTTGTAGTGGTAGAGTAACTTGTGTGTCCCCATGTCTCCACCTTGTAGTGGTAGAGTAACTTGTGTGTCTCCATCTTGTAGTGGTAGAGTAACTTGTGTGTCCCCATGTCTCCACCTTGTAGTGGTAGAGTAACTTGTGTGTCCCCATGTCTCCACCTTGTAGTGGTAGAGTAACTTGTGTGTCCCCACCTTGTAGTGGTAGAGTAACTTGTGTGTCCCCATGTCTCCACCTTGTAGTGGTAGAGTAACTTGTGTGTCTCCATCTTGTAGTGGTAGAGTAACTTGTGTGTCCCCATGTCTCCACCTTGTAGTGGTAGAGTAACTTGTGTGTCTCCATCTTGTAGTGGTAGAGTAACTTGTGTGTCCCCATGTCTCCACCTTGTAGTGGTAGAGTAACTTGTGTGTCCCCATGTCTCCACCTTGTAGTGGTAGAGTAACTTGTATGTCCCCACCTTGTAGTGGTAGAGTAACTTGTGTGTCCCCATGTCTCCACCTTGTAGTGGTAGAGTAACTTGTGTGTCCCCATGTCTCCACCTTGTAGTGGTAGAGTAACTTGTGTGTCCCCATGTCTCCACCTTGTAGTGGTAGAGTAACTTGTGTGTCCCTATGTCTCCACCTTGTAGTGGTAGAGTAACTTGTGTCTCCCCATGTCTCCACCTTGTAGTGGTAGAGTAACTTGTGTGTCCCCACCTTGTAGTGGTAGAGTAACTTGTGTGTCCCCATGTCTCCATCTTGTAGTGGTAGAGTAACGTGTGTGTCCCCATGTCTCCACCTTGTAGTGATAGAGTAACCTGTGTGTCCCCATGTCTCCACCTTGTAGTGGTAGAGTAACTTGTATGTCCCCATGTCTCCACCTTGTAGTGGTAGAGTAACTTGTGTGTCCCAATGTTTCCACCTTGTAGTGGTAGAGTAACTTGTGTGTCCCTATGTCTCCACCTTGTAGTGGTAGAGTAACTTGTGTGTCCCAATGTTTCCACCTTGTAGTGGTAGAGTAACTTGTGTGTCCCCATGTCTCCACCTTGTAGTGGTAGAGTAACTTGTGTGTCTCCATCTTGTAGTGGTAGAGTAACTTGTGTGTCCCCATGTCTCCACCTTGTAGTGGTAGAGTAACTTGTGTGTCCCCATATCTCCACCTTGTAGTGGTAGAGTAACTTGTGTGTCCCCACCTTGTAGTGGTAGAGTAACTTGTGTGTCCCCATGTCTCCACCTTGTAGTGGTAGAGTAACTTGTGTGTCTCCATCTTGTAGTGGTAGAGTAACTTGTGTGTCCCCATGTCTCCACCTTGTAGTGGTAGAGTAACTTGTGTGTCCCCATGTCTCCACCTTGTAGTGGTAGAGTAACTTGTGTGTCCCCATGTCTCCACCTTGTAGTGGTAGAGTAACTTGTGTGTCCCAATGTTTCCACCTTGTAGTGGTAGATTAACTTGTGTGTCCCCATGTCTCAACCTTGTAGTGGTAGAGTAACTTGTGTGTCCCCATGTCTCCACCTTGTAGTGGTAGAGTAACTTGTGTGTCCCAATATTTCCACCTTGTAGTGATAGAGTAACCTGTGTGTCCCCATGTCTCCACCTTGTAGTGGTAGATTAACTTGTATGTCCCCATGTCTCCACCTTGTAGTGGTAGAGTAACTTGTGTTTCCCAATGTTTCCACCTTGTAATGGTAGAGTAACTTGTGTGTCCCCATGTCTGCACCTTGTAGTGGTAGAGTGTGTGTGTAACAGTATGTGTAGTTTGGGTTATAATTAGGATCTAGTGGGGAATTAGAGATACAGCACGATTGAGCATTATGAGTGAAAGCGGAGAGAGATGCTCAATCGTGACGTATTGTTGTTGTGAAGGGCAGTCAACATCCGATAGTCCAGCTGAGAAGACACGGCTTGTCATCTTGAGAATAAAGTATAAAGTTTTAGTACAGATCAAGTCTTGTTACTTCATTTGACACTACTACAGAAGTAATAAATGGTGCCGTGGACCGAGAATCTGAGGTTGATCTAGGCCGGCCAACAACAACTATCCACTGGCGGCATGCTGTAAGACAAATTATGAAGATAATGGCCTACCACGCGAAGTACTAAAGAATCCAGACAAAACTGCCAGGACAAGAAGGGTTTCCTGGAGCCGTGGCTGAACATTTGAATCGTATCATTTATAAGGGGCCTAACCTGGCCGTTGCCTGAACCTTGCCACTTTCAAGATTTTATCGGAAGTCAGAACTCGTTCAAGGTCAGCTCATCACTAGCCGTTGGCTGATTGATACTAATCCATTTTTGGGCCTTGTCATTCCTATGACCCAAACACACCTAATCCATTTTTGGGCCTTGTCATTCCTATGACCCAAACACACCTAATCCATTTTTGGGCCTCGTTATATTCCTATGACCCATTCCATACGACGATGAAGTACCCACTTGAGATCAAGGAAGGGACCCAACCAGGGGGTCGAAGATTGTCTGGCAGCCCATGAGATGTGACCCAACCAGGGGTTGAAAATTTTCTGGCAGCCCACGAGAAGGACGAAATTACCTGAGGGAAGAGAAGTGATATCTGAACTCCACCACCTGAATTCCGAGACTTTCACTTGATGCGGGCTCTGGTTGGTTGAACTGAATCCGTAAGTTGGTAAAAGAAGATGACGGATTAATTAAGGAAATAGACTCGGAGTAAAAGTTGTGTATTTCGAGGTCTCCCGTGAGCTTCCGAATTTATTAATTAGAGTGGAGTACAGGACATTATTGTGGTTTAAGAAACAAATATCTACAAGGAACCTTCTGATTGCCACAAATTTGAGTTTTTTATTGAGGACAGGGTTCATTCTTCCTATGCTCAGACAGGATATTGTTGATGCTTCCTCTGATTAATGTAATATCTTACAATATTATAACCAACTGAATTGTGCTGTTTGGGATTTGGGAAATTGTAATTGTGTGATTGGTTGCTTGCTTTGTTTCAGTATTTTTCAGCATGGCGGAACCGGATAACTTGGCCCAGGTTTTGACAGGCGTGGGTACAGCAGTAGGCCGACTTAATATGGTGATTAAACAACAAGGCATGGCAACAGAAATTGTAAAGTTTAGTGGACAGGCCAGAGACTATAAGAAATGGGTCACCTCTATAGAAAAATATGCCTATTTGATCTCAGCAACAGATGAAGAAAAAATAAGACTGGCTTATCAGACGGCAACGGAACCGGTCTCGGATCATATAAGAAGAAAGCTAGAAGCTAGAGTAGATGAGACATGGGAACAATTCAAGGAAGACCTAGCAAGGAAATATGCAGAAATAACGGATCCACAACATGCATTTTCGGTGTTGAGGCAGGCTAAACAAAATAACGGAGAGACGGTACAATTGTTTAGCGATAGATTAATTAATCTGGCTGAAGAGGCATTCTTAGGACAGAATGTACGAGGAGAGGAGGTGGAAAGGATGTTGGTAGGGATCTTTGTGGATGGCATAAAGTCTGATGGTTTGAAACTTAAATTAATGAGGGAAAACCCTGAGAGGTTATCACAAGCAGTGGATATCGCGGTACAAGAAGAAAATTTGAGACGTAGGTTTAGATTAAGAACAGGACGAGAAGTGGGAAGTAATCGAGATGACAGAGTTGAGGAACCTATGGAAATAGGACAAACAAGATTCGGATGGAATAGGAGAGGAGGTATACAGACGTTACAAGGTAGAAATAGGTATGATAATGAGGAAAGAAGAAATATGAGATACCCTACAAGAGAAACAGTAGGTAACACAAATGGTACAAATATTGTCTGTTGGAATTGTGGTCAACGGGGACATGTTTTTCGGTTTTGTAATAACAGGCATGTCCAGTCGAATACACAGGGTAGACATGACAATAATAGGGTGAGTAGGAATGTTGTAGATGGACACAGGAATTTTACAGGTACAAGAACACAGGAAAATCGGCGCCCTACCTATTAGACAGGACCTATGATAGGAGGGTAAATAATAAGGTCCCAGGGGTTAGAGAATATGTTAACAACAGGTATAATAGGTCGAACAGAGAATATTTTCAACTAGATGAAGTCAAGAGATTTATAGAAGATAAAACAGATTATAGTTCTTGTATATTAGAGATGGGAAAGTATAGAGTTCGTGCGTTGGTTGATTCGGGAGCTCAGATTGGTGTGGTAAAAGAAAGTTTTCTATACAAAATAGTAAGAAGTTGTAGAGTATTTAAGAGTCATAATAATTTACACTCTGTTACGGGACAGGATTTACAAGTAGTTGGACAGACAGTGATGGGTTTTGAGTTGGGAGGGATCAACATAAGACACCTTTTTCATGTAGTGAAGGGTTTAAATAGAAACATGTTAATAGGAAGAGATTTTTTAATAAAAAATGGAGTAAGACTTTTCTATGATTTACACAAATTAAAATTCAGGGACGTCTATATAGATATGCAAGAAGACATGCATATATCGGCACTGGTTAGAGTTGAAATGACAACGACGTTAAAACCACAGTCGGTTGGTTTGATACAGGTGAAGCTGAGGGGGAACCCATGTTGTGTAGAGGGAAACACGGTCAGAGTCACTGAATTACAAGAGGAAATAATTGATGAGCCTGGTTTGGAAGTTCCGGATGGAATAATAGCGTTAGATAAACACTTGGCCTTTCCAGTTATGGTGATTGACAACACAGGTAGAGAAATTGGATTGTACAGAGGGTGTGTGGTAGCAAAAATTGAACAGAGCGTTAGTGAAATGTTGGCAACGGATAGAGTAGAAATGCCGGGAACTAATTATTCACAGTCTTCTAGTGAAAGAAGTAATAACAGACGCGGACGCGGAAGTAGAGGAAACACACGAATGAATGAATTGATCCATCCATTCAAAAGAAATACAGCACAAATACATTCACTAGATAAACAGACAAGAGAACAGGAATTGTTGGCACAGTTAAAGACTTCACCAGAAAATAAAGAAGTATTGGAACAGTTTATAAAGGAGAATCAGGATGTGTTTGCAATTAGTGATTTAGAGTTGGGTAAGACAAAAACGGTAACAATGGAGATAGATACGGGAGACCATCCGCCGATTAGCTTAAAACCATATAGAACTCCCTTAAGAAATAGAGAAATTGTAGAAAAGGCAATAGAAGAAATGTTGAAAGCAGGGATAATCAAAAGATCAAAATCAGAGTGGTCATCTCCGGTGGTAATTGTGGCCAAACCTGATGGTTCGAGTCGATTCTGTTGCGACTATCGGGCGTTGAACAAAATTACTAAAAATGTTGCATATCCACTACCAGTGATAGATGATATTTTGGGGTTGCTAAATGGCGCTACATTTTTTACGACGTTAGACGCAAGAGCAGGATTTTGGTGCATTCCGATGTCGGCAGACGCGCAGAGAAAAAGTGCTTTCTGTACTCATATGGGTTCTTATGAATTTTTACGTATGCCTTTTGGAGTCAAAACTGCGCCATCTCACTACATGCTCTTAATAAATGAAGTTTTAGAAGGTATGCAAAGGTTCGCTCTTGCTTATATTGATGATATTCTGATCTTTACTTCTGGAAATGTGGAGGATCATTTGAAACATATAAAGTTAGTGTTTGACAGGTTAAGAAAACATGATGTGAAGTTAAAGCTCAGTAAATGCCAATTTTTAAAGACAGAAACAAAATATTTGGGGTATATTATAAATAGAGAAGGTATAAAACCAGACCAGGACAAAATAAAGGTTATTAAAGAGTTACCTGCTCCAACTAACGTTAAGGAGGTACGCGCCTTTATAGGAACATGCGCGTATTATAGGCGGTTTGTCCCAGCGTTTTCAAAAATAGCTGAACCTATTACAAACTTAACAGGCAAGTACGCTAGGTTTAAGTGGGATGATGAGTGTCAAAAAGCGTTCGAGTATTTAAAAAACAGTTTAACACTGGTACCACTGTTGACGCATCCAGACTTAAACAAACAGTTGATACTGTACACAGATGCTTCAGACAATGCAGTAGGGGCGTGTTTGGTGCAACCATATGAAGGGAAAGAGTCTGGAATACCAGGGGTTAAAAATGAAAGGCCTATATACTTCTTGTCGCATAAACTTAGCAGATCACAAAGAAAGTGGACGACTATTGAGAAGGAGGCTTACGCAATACATTACGCTCTTCAAAAACTAAATTACTACTTACATAACGCAAATTTTGTTATTAGAACTGACCATATGCCTTTAAAGTCTTTTTTAGAAGCCCCAGTGCAGAACAGGAAAATACAAACCTGGGCATTGAACTTACAGGGATATAATACGAAAATTGAGTACATTCCAGGTAAGATTAACACATGCGCTGATTTACTGTCTAGGATTCCCTATCCACAGTCGTCAGGTGACACAGAAGATGAAGAAGAACCAGAGATTGACGATCGAAATTGGCAAGTAAATATTTTAGATTCTGCTATAATAAATAGAGAAGAATTTGATAGTCTACCATCGGAACAAGAGTCTGAACATAGGGAAGATGATCTACACTTAGAAAAATTTAACATGAAAGAGGAGCAGGACCTAGACCCAAAAGTGTTACAAATAAAAGAAAAATTAAGAGAAACAGAAGATAACAAATATAAAAGGAATTATTTGGTTTTACAAGAGGATGGACATTTATACTACATGTCTGAAAGGAACGAACAACTGAGGAAATACATTCCAAAACATTTAGAAAATGAACTTTTAAAGGCATATCATGATGAAAATGGACATTTAGGTAGAGACAAATTGGTGAAGGCGCTTACAAGTAAATATTACTGGCCAAATTTATTTAAATCTGCATATAAATATGTGGATACCTGTGAGAAGTGCAGATTGAGGAACATGAAAACAATAAAGTGTCCCTTGCAGGATACTGACATTCCTCAGTTCCCAATGCAAAAGATTAGTTTAGATATATCGGGTCCACACCCCAGAACATTGTCAGGAAACGTGTATTTGATTCATATAGTAGATGTTTACAGTCTTTGGCCGGAGGTTTATGCAATTCCGGATAAGAGTGCAGATACAGTAGTCAATATTTTTTTACAAGAGTTTGTCCCAAGATTTAGTTGTCCACAAAGTATACTTACAGACAATGGTAAAGAATTTATAAATAAGAAATTTGAAAAGTTGTTAAATGATTTAAATATAAAACATATAAAGACATCATATTATAGACCTACTTCCAATGCTAGAAACGAGCGTCAACATCAGACGTTATATAGCATTATATCAAAGATTGTAGATGAACATGAAAGGGATTGGGATTTGTTTTTAGGACCTGCCCTTAACGCCATTCGTACTAATCAAAATGAAAGCACGGGTTTTTCACCATATTATTTAATATACGGGAGAGAACCGATACTACCTATAGACAATCTATTAAAACCTAGACGGAAATATATGGGTGAAGACTTTCAAGAGGTTATAATACAGGAAATGCATAAAGCACACGTAGGACTAAGGAATAATATAATTAAAGCTAGGGAAAGGCAGAAAAAGTACAAGAATATAAATACAAACTTGCAGGAATTTAAGGTTGGTGATAGGGTCTATTACAAGAAGCATAGGAGAAACTCTAAGTTTGATAATCGTTGGATTCCAGGGTATTATATTTTGGAAAAACTAGGTAAAGTATCGTATAAAATTAAGAACCAGGTCACGGGACATGTAGCAAGGGCACACGTGGAACACTTAAGGAGAGATGAAGAAGAGATAGAATATAATAATAATAATAATTATTATTCAGACACAAGGTTTTTAGATGAACAACTCGTTAGAGGTGCTACAGTAACCCCAGGCGTTAGAAGAGATCCAGCACAAAATCGCTTATTAGCAACTCCAGGCTTTGATGATACTCAAGAACAGACGATACCGAAAACAATAGAAGAAGAAAAGTTGAATGAGACTCATTATGATAGTATGGAAGAGGAAATAAGTGCTCCGTTTAGGAACACTAGACAGGCAACGAAAAGGAGAATGGATAGACAAAGAGATAGAGAAGTGAAAAGACAGAGGAGAATTAGGGATTATTCAACGAGCGGGGAGGATATGCCGTTACTAGAAAGATCCTTGAGGAATAGTGATCGACAAATTAGATGGGATATTGAACAAAAGAGATTAGCGGCAGCTAAAGAGAGACATACAGACGAAGAAGAAGAAATGGATGAAAAGTCAGAGTCAAGTAGTAGTAGTATGGAGGAAACAAATGGATTGTACGAAGAAGAAGACATTGATGTAGAATTAGCATTGGTTCAAAGAAATTTGGAGATATTGAAGAAGTGGAACCGTAGGAAGTAGATAAGTAGAGAATATTGCAGATAGCAATTTATAAGTGTTAGAATTGAAAATGAAGTATATGTATATATTTGGTTATTTCTCTATGGGGTGGAATTGATGGTTGATTTTTTTTAGTAGCTTGGACAAATTGAAGGGAAATAATTGGCAGGTAGGGCCACAAGTAAATAGGTGAGTGGATGGTGAATACTACATTAGTATAGATAAGAGGACTTGTACTGTAGTTTACAGTGATTAATTAAGAGGATTTTCCGGGTAGTATGATGTGTTTGGAGTTAGGCTAGAAAAAGGAGGAATTGATGTTTGTACTATTTGTTATCATTGATATCGGCAGATATGGTTATAAGATTTGGATATTGGTCTGTAAGTAACAGATACACATATGTAGCATTGAATTGATGGGTTTACTTAGAATGGGAAACTTGTAATTGACGAGAGGAATAAAAAAAAAAAAAAAAAAAGAAAAGCTAGTAGTGTTGAATCAATATTTTTTTTTGATAATAACAATTATTATTGACGGAAACTGAAGATAAATTTTGAAACTTTATTCATAAAGTATGTATGGAAAGAGAAGTGTGATTACTTCTTACCTTTTCCTTTCTTTTTCTTATTTTCCTAAGTGCGCACTAACTCAATCTAACATATCTTTTCTGTGAGAATGTGAAATAGGGGATAAGGGAAATATCTTCAGTTTTGTCAATCATAATTTTAATGAACAATTTAAATTTAAAAGCGGTTCGCTTACAGAGAGTTGTAGGAAGTTTTATAGAGAATTTGGTGGGGAGTTTTTGGTATTATTGATATACTGGGAAGTATGTCTCTGGTTAGCAATTGGCTATGATGAGGTAGGAAAATGAGAATGGAGTTAGGAAATATATAAATGGAATGGCCTGAATAAATAGAGATGTGGTACATTATTAGTATGGTTGTTGGGGCCACTATACGTAATAATTTTAAGAAAGTTTACTTAGAAAATCTTTGTTTATTCACTTGGAGTTTTATTTTCGTGTAACTGGGCAATGATGGTTGTTAATTGATTATTTTATTGAGACTATGTTTCAATGCTATATGTATATGTATTATGTTTTATTTCATGCTTGGTTTGGTTTTATAAAAAGTTAGTTTAAGTAAGTTAGGATCGTTGAGTTTATAGTGCTTTGAGTAAAACACTATTGGACCGTAAAAGTGTCTAATAATGATATAATATTTGCTTTTGGGTTGATAAAATGCATGCCATATTAATTTTGAAAATGTGTTTTAATTGGATAATTGTGACGCCTTGTTTTGATTTAGTTTTGCGTAAACAGTTGGATTGATAGATTAAGTGATGTGGTTAATGAATTGGTTTTAAGTTTGGTTAGAATATTAGTTAACTTTTCAAATACAGGGGGCTTTATAAAAAAAAAAAAAAAAAAAAAAGCCCTTTCGTTCAGAAAGGAATTATAAAATTATTGAAGGAGGGTATGGAGACATAGGCTGTTGGGAAGGTTAGGTTGTTTGAAAAGCTTCGAATATATAAGTAGAGTATAACTAGATAGAAGTTTAAGGGAAAAACTGTGAATAGCAGCATATAGAAGAAATACATAGGGGGATAAAGGGCAGATCATGGGACATGAAGGGGGCAAGAAATAGGTGCTGTGAAAAACCAGCTTTAATTATATTAAAGGTGTTCATAAAAATTGAACAGGATCTCATGCTAAAAGGTGAGATAACGCAATTTGGACAAGATTGTGGTTGGAAATTTTAAATGTTGAAGATATAAGGCTTGAAACTTACGTAAAAAGTTCTATTTCATATAGGGTTGTATATATAAAGCTTGTAAAACATTATATCAACTTGGTTTATAGAAAACAAAGATCTATTTTTGTATGACGTATTTATAAGAAAAAATTTGATTGTACAAATTTTTTATTTGGCAAAGGAGGTAAATGTGGTTGTGTGGAATATGCGTTTCTTTGTGCTTATCTTGACTATTTATTCCTTTTACTGGGTGCACCCCTTCTTTACTTCTTCTAAATACGTTGTTCTCGTTGTTCGGGTTGTCTTGTATTGAGAAATGCGAGTGATTTCCTAATGCCAGTTGTACAAATACGATTTTACGAGCCATTTTGTTTATAATATGCATATTTTATATAGGAACTTGAGGAGCCAAGGAGTATATAGTGGATTGCTATATAGTTTGGGGAAATGAAAGAAGAGTAGAAATGGTAAGTTAAAAAAGGGTTACAGTACATGGTACGAGGTATAGAGGTAAAATGGAAGAAGAAGTGGGTTGATTATATAGCTGGGGAAAGAGTTAAAGAAATAGAATGTTAAATTAAATTGGAGTTGATTTGGGGAGGATTAGAAGAACTATGGAAGATTAGAGGAAAAAGAGGGAATAGAGTAAGGGGATTAGGAGTAAAGATTTTTCCTTTATAAGGAAAATTCTTTAATAAACATGGGGAGGTGTAACAGTATGTGTAGTTTGGGTTATAATTAGGATCTAGTGGGGAATTAGAGATACAGCACGATTGAGCATTATGAGTGAAAGCGGAGAGAGATGCTCAATCGTGACGTATTGTTGTTGTGAAGGGCAGTCAACATCCGATAGTCCAGCTGAGAAGACACGGCTTGTCATCTTGAGAATAAAGTATAAAGTTTTAGTACAGATCAAGTCTTGTTACTTCATTTGACACTACTACAGAAGTCCCCATGTCTCCACCTTGTAGTGATAGAGTAACCTGTGTGTCCCCATGTCTCCACCTTGTAGTGGTAGAGTAACTTGTGTGTCCCCATGTCTCCACCTTGTAGTGGTAGAGTAACTTGTGTGTCCCCATGTCTCCACCTTGTAGTGGTAGAGTAACTTGTGTGTCCCCATGTCTCCACCTTGTAGTGGTAGAGTAACTTGTGTGTCCTCATGTCTCCACCTTGTAGTGGTAGAGTAACTTGTGTGTCCCCATGTCTCCACCTTGTTGTGATAGAGTAACCTGTGTGTCCCCATGTCTCCACCTTGTAGTGGTAGAGTAATTTGTGTGTCCCCATGTCTCCACCTTGTAGTGGTAGAGTGTGTGTCCCCATGTCTCCACCTTGTAGTGGTAGAGTAACTTGTGTGTCCCCATGTCTCCACCTTGTAGTGGTAGAGTAACTTGTGTGTCACCATGTCTCAACCATGTAGTGGTAGAGTAACATGTGTGTCCTCATGTCTCCACCTTGTAGTGGTAGAGTAACTTGTGTGTCCCCATGTCTCCACCTTGTAGTGATAGAGTAACCTGTGTGTCCCCATGTCTCCACCTTGTAGTGGTAGAGAAATTTGTGTGTCCCCATGTCTCCAACTTGTAGTGGTAGAGTGTGTGTCCCCATGTCTCCACCTTGTAGTGGTAGAGTAACTTGTGTGTCCCCATATCTCCACCTTGTAGTGGTAGAGTGTGTGTCCCCATGTCTCCACCTTGTAGGGGTAGAGTGTGTGTCCCCATGTCTCCACCTTGTAGTGGTAGAGTGTGTGTCCCCATTTCTCCACCTTGTAGTGGTAGAGTAACTTGTATGTCCCCATGTCTCCACCTTGTAGTGGTAGAGTAACTTGTGTGTCCCAATGTTTCCACCTTGTAGTGGTAGAGTAACTTGTGTGTCCCCATGTCTCCACCTTGTAGTGGTAGAGTAACTTGTGTGTCCCAATGTTTCCACCTTGTAGTGGTAGAGTAACTTGTGTGTCCCCATGTCTCCACCTTGTAGTGGTAGAGTAACTTGTGTGTCCCAATGTTTCCACCTCGTAGTGGTAGAGTAACTTGTGTGTCCCCATGTCTCCACCTTGTAGTGGTAGAGTAACTTGTGTGTCCCCATGTCTCCACCTTGTAGTGGTAGAGTAACTTGTGTGTCCCCATGTCTCCACCTTGTAGTGGTAGAGTAACTTGTGTGTCCCCATGTTTCCACCTTGTAGTGGTAGAGTGTGTGTCCCCATGTCTCCACCTTGTAGTGGTAGAGTGTGTGTCCCCATGTCTCCACCTTGTAGTGGTAGAGTGTGTGTCCCCATGTCTCCATCTTGTAGTGGTAGAGTGTGTGTCCCCATGTCTCCACCTTGTAGTGGTAGAGTGTGTGTCCCCATGTCTCGACCTTGTAGTTGCAGAGTAACTTGTGTGTCCCCATGTCTCCACCTTGTAGTGGTAGAGTGTGTGTCCCCATGTCTCCACCTTGTAGTGATAGAATAACCTGTGTGTCCCCATGTCTCCACCTTGTAGTGGTAGAGTGTATGTCCCCATGTCTCCACCTTGTAGTGGTAGAGTAACTTGTGTGTCCACATGTCTCCACCTTGTAGTTGCAGAGTAACTTGTGTGTCCCCATGTCTCCACCTTGTAGTGGTAGAGTGTGTGTCCCCATGTCTCCACCTTGTAGTGGTAGAGTAACTTGTGTGTCCCCATGTCTCCACCTTGTAGTTGCAGAGTAACTTGTGTGTCCCCATGTCTCCACCTTGTAGTGGTAGAGTGTGTGTCCCCATGTCTCCACCTTGTAGTGGTAGAGTAACTTGTGTGTCGACATGTCTCCACCTTGTAGTGGTAGAGTAACTTGTGTGTCCCCATGTCTCCACCTTGTAGTGGTAGAGTAACTTGTGTGTCCCCATGTCTCCACCTTGTAGTGGTAGAGTAACTTGTGTGTCCTCATGTCTCCACCTTGTAGTGGTAGAGTAACTTGTGTGTCCCAATGTTTCCACCTTGTAGTGGTAGATTAACTTGTGTGTCCCCATGTCTCAACCTTGTAGTGGTAGAGTAACTTGTGTGTCCCCATGTCTCCACCTTGTAGTGGTAGAGTAACTTGTGTGTCCCAATGTTTCCACCTTGTAGTGATAGTGTAACCTGTGTGTCCCCATGTCTCCACCTTGTAGTGGTAGAGTAACTTGTATGTCCCCATGTCTCCACCTTGTAGTGGTAGAGTAACTTGTGTTTCCCAATGTTTCCACCTTGTAATGGTAGAGTAACTTGTGTGTCCCCATGTCTGCACCATGTAGTGGTAGAGTGTGTGTCCCCATGTCTCCACCTTGTAGTGATAGAGTAACCTGTGTGTCCCCATGTCTCCACCTTGTAGTGGTAGAGTGTGTGTCCCCATGTCTCCACCTTGTAGTGGTAGAGTAACTTGTATGTCCCCATGTCTCCACCATGTAGTGGTAGAGTAACTTGTATGTCCCCATGTCTCCACCTTGTAGTGATAGAGTAACCTGTGTGTCCCCATGTCTCCACCTTGTAGTGGTAGAGTGTGTGTCCCCATGTCCCCACCTTGTAGTGGTAGAGTAACTTGTATGTCCCCATGTCTCCACCTTGTAGTGGTAGAGTAACTTGTATGTCCCCATGTCTCCACCATGTAGTGGTAGAGTAACTTGTGTGTCCCAATGTTTCCACCTTGTAGTGGTAGAGTAACTTGTGTGTCCCTGTCTCCACCTTGTAGTGGTAGAGTAACTTGTGTGTCCCAATGTTTCCACCTTGTAGTGGTAGAGTAACTTGTGTGTCCCCATGTCTCCACCTTGTAGTGGTAGAGTAACTTGTGTGTCTCCATCTTGTAGTGGTAGAGTAACTTGTGTGTCCCCATGTCTCCACCTTGTAGTGGTAGAGTAACTTGTGTGTCCCTGTCATAAGTCGGGGTGCCCCACCGGCTAGATTAAAATCTTATTCACTGGCGAGCAACCCCAGATAGTCAGAAACTGACTAGGGACAAAATCTATATGGCTGAACTACAGATTAAGCCCTGAATATCCAACGTACAGCTCTAAGTGGCTCGTTACAAAATTGAAATGAACTGAGCTGAATATTCGCCAAGGTATAGGAAAGAGAAGGTTAGCTTAAGATAGATGTTTTAAGTCTAAATATATTAGTATAGACGACTATCTCAGTACAGGTTTTCTCCCTGACTGCTCCTTTCCTTGGTGTGTAAGTGAACCCCCACCAATGTACACAACAATACGTATGCACAATTGGAACAAATATAATGACAGAACTATGAGTTACAATACTACAACATTTATTTGCTAATCATAGACATCTGATGGTTTTTAATATGAGGATGATGAAATCATATAACATATTGTGATGAGAAACATTACGTAACTTTACTTGTTACTTCATCTATCTGGAACTGTGGTCCAGATCCCCACTCTCCAGTAGACAACAAAAGAACAGCTTGCCGGTATTCTAACGATCCTGTCAGTCCTGACACTCCTAGTCAGTAGTCTCTAGTCTTGAGATCTATAACATAGGTGCTCCTTGTGAGAGCTTGAAAGAAAGTCGAGAATGTGTTATATCAGTTCTACATCAGCGCAATCCTAATTAAAACATATCATAACACAAACATATACAATGACCAGTCTGGCCAAGTTTATCTTCCAGCTCTACTATGTTCACCATCCTCCTTCTCCCTACTGTCTTTAGTCTGGGACGGGCTTTTCAATTGTCTCACACGCCTGTAATGATTACATTTCTGCCGCCCCATGTCCATATCGCTAATACAGAAATTCTGTGTCGTACAGCCGCTCCGTCCAATGTTAGTTTAGCAGCTCACAGGGTCGGTAAGTGTATTATAACAATGCCAGGTCATCCGGGCTTACAAGCCGTGACCAATAGCTGTGCCAGGTTTCCATGCATTACCGGGGACGCACGCCCACAATACACTGAGGAAGTTTAGCACCATATACCCCATAACACTTGTGGGTACTGTCTGTACCATTACACCTCTGCTACAAATGCAATCGATGGTTAGTGTGCCAATGCGCACACCATAATATAACACGTCATATTGATAGGCTTGCATATGACAAATCAATATACCAAACATGAAATACACATAAAACATTAATTAAACTAGACATATTATGATACTTTAACATAATAGCATAATGCACTAGTTAGTTTGTAGGTATACGAAATGAGATGTATATACACAAAAAGAATATGTACGAAGCATATTCCTAGCATCGTATATTCATATGAAATTACACATACATACATCCAACATATCCGTAAACATTATATTACTTCAAGATAGACATCTAATGATACTCACATAATAGCATCAGGCATTATTAATGAGTACTAATATTGTATAGCTACAAAATGAGATATACAACAAGTCTAATTGAAGTGACCAAACAGACCAGCTATATTTGCTGAGCTGCCCGGTTTAATCACACTTAGTTACTGCTGTTGTAAGAATTAAATAAATAGTCAGTTGACTATATTCTGTACAACAAATGCACACACCAAAAAGCAACTAGGATAGTGTACAAAGAAATGACAAGCATCTACCAAGACACCTAAAAGTCTACCCAGACAAGATCTGTCTCACATAAGGCTCTATTTCTCAGAAGAATAACACTTTAAAGCAATATGATATTGAACGCAGAACTTAGAAAGAACACTCAAGTAATCTATGACAATGATAGTTCTTGCAATAACCTAGATCAGATATAGACTGGAATTCAGTACATACACCTAAAATACTTAGTTACTAAGAAATCTACATTTACTCTCTCTTCTCACCTGTTCTGAAGTCAAACTTAATCTAACCTAAACTAGGCTAGGGACCCTTATTTAAGCTGAGTCAAGCAGACAGCATCTGAGACACTATTATCTCTTTGGCATTCCCGTCATAAATTCTTCTTATCTCCCGTTGACGGTAATTGCAATTATCCCCGCAACCTGGCCATCACACCTTGCTCCTCTCTGTCTGGTACAGTCTACAGGCCCCGTGTTAATTGTCTTATCAGATCTGTTTTCACACATTCCTGAGTCTGCCAGTCAGAGTGGACGGGGCTTAGTTTACAGCCCTGGGGCTATTATCTCTCCCTCTGTCAATGTTGTTCACACCTGGCGATTTCCTACCTGTGCTTATCAGGTGTCATGCCTGGTCAGTTTTAATTACACAGTCCATGGCCCCTTCATTGTTGATTCAGCATGTCTGGGTCAGCAGTTTCCCAAGGTGTATACTAATTATCTAGCTGATTGCCCGCTGGAGACCGTCTGATAGACCCCGTAACCCTTGTGCGACACCCGTGAACCACACTTTAGGCTTTTTATATATGGTGGTTTAAACTGAACCATTTCTCCATTCCAGTCCACCATTTCAGTGTCCCATTAAGTTAAACTTCAGAACGAAAGAATTACCTGGCTTCCGTGTGCAAAAATCCCGCATGACAAAGCAGAATACACATGAAAACATGTTTCGAAATGGATTTTTGTGATTCGAATTTTTGTGACATTACTTTCTGGTGAAGGACCTCATATATTTTAATAAAATTACAGTTTTAAACAGTTTTATATTATAGTTATTGTGATGTAAACGACTTTGTGATAGATTCGAAAACAAACCTGTGCAGTAGTGAGATAGTTATGTAGAAGACGGAAATAATATAGAGAAAAAAAATCTAACAGTCTAAGTACAACAACAATCAACCAACAATCTAAGAAAATGATGGTTTTTCCATTTTGTGTGAAAATGATGTACTTCATAATGTTATGATTTCATTGTGTTTTATTCGTTTTATGGAGCAGTTCTTGTGATATTCTAGAACCCAACTGGTGTTTGTAATAAAATTCACTAAATTTAACTGGATTAGCAGATTCGGATATGAAATAACGCCTTGGTAAGTGAATTTTTTTCATAATTTTTAACACTTTAATTTCAATTGTTATTACTAAAACTCTCATTATTGTCATAATATTTGTAACCTATCAATTTATTATTAACACTGTCATGTTCCTTGTGCAATCCTCTTTAATTTTATATGTAATACAATAGATCTGCTACAATTGTAACCATTTTAAAAGCAAGATTGTGGTATACCCCTAGTTCAAATTTTCTGCCTTGAATCTCTGTTTGGGTATGGCCATGTTTTTGTTTGGCAGGCAATCAGCTAGTTGCCATTTTACTTGCCATCTGCAAGCTTACGTCATGGCTAGAGGCTTTTTGTGAATAATCTTACCTCACGACTAGATAATTTTGGAGTAGTGTGATTAATTCATTCTTTCTCAATTTGGCCTCTCAAATTTGGAGACCGAGAAAAATATTCTGGGATGTTAAGGCGGCCAATTCGTGACAGAGCTTTCCCCTTAAAAAAAAAGTTTCTGCCAGAAATCTTTTGTCAAAGCACGCCGTACATCCCAGAATAATGCCTAAGCACTCTCCGTTCTGTATCTGCCTAAAGGTTTCCAATATTCCTTGTGGCAGTGGGTTGTCCTGCATCTGCATAAAGACGTTCCATTTCCATAACCCAAAGATACTCTGGATAGATCCTTGTACCTGGTTTTCGGCCGGGATTCCATGCAATAGCTTGGTAAAATCCGGTAATTGTCAGAAGGTTGTAATTTTACCCCTCTGGGAAAGATCACAATCAACGGGATTCTTCTACGCCTCTGGGCAGCAATTGTTTTACACCATTCACTCACGTGATTTACTCCTTTCAGCCGAGGATGTACCCGTAGTGAGGTCTTGCATAAGCTGGCCACAGCAAAGCTTGTCTCCGCGATTTTCCTCCGTCCGTTATAGATTCTCAACTGATCCATCAATAACTTCCTTTTGAAAGGAATAATGTTACACATCATGGTCCCATGATATAAATTCAACTGGCGCTTTCCTCCTTCAAAGTCGGGCGTAACAATCTTCCCTCCTCGGTGTTGCGGTTTCTTCCCCTGATAATCAGTTAATGGGCTGAGTTTCTCTGCATTAGAGTTTCGTGTGAAAACCGTGCTAGAAATTGGAAATTTAGTGTGCCAAGTTGTCCTGCCTTGAGAAATAACATAGTTACTCCAGGGCGATAAAGTGGTGTTACTTTTGAATAAAGTATCCACAAATAGCTGATCTACTCCTATCAAATCGACCTGACTGAAGGGTAGATTGAGTCCTAAGAGTGTTGATTCCAAACCACTCTTGACTTCTGTTACTTCAGGTTCCTGTTGCTGGAATTCCCTGATAACTTCAGCTAATGAGATGATAGGCGTTTCTTCCTCCATCTGGTGCAAAGAATTTTCTTCTTTAGCAACTACAGACAATGTTGTCTGCACAATATCAGAGTCCATATTCTGGCTCATGACAATTCCCTGAGTCTCCGAACTGGTATACTGTGAGATAACAACTGGAAATGTTTCCTGGTCTGGATGTTCCTCTCTGGCCCTGCTTTCATGGGCTAAGTCCAGTTGCGGTACATCCTGTGGTGGGCTGTCTAAGCAATCCATCACACTAGGTAAATGATTTGAACTGAGATCTAGTGTCTTGTCCTGAGCTGCAGCCTCAAAGATCACAAGGGGTTCCGGGTCATCCTTCATCCCTCTGTCAGTCAAATTTAATCCCACTTCATCCTCTCCTGAGCTGAAGGGAATAATAAAGTCGGTTACCTTTCGATCTCCGAACTCCTTAAAAGATGTCCTCAGGTCATCTTCCTCTTGAGTTTCACCTCTCGTTGAAGTAAAATGAGATTCCTGGGAGTCTTGTACTGGCGGACCAGTTAAATTATCTGAACTGATAATTGGTGATTCTTCCCGCATTGCAGTAATGAAATTCACCTGGGATTCAGTTACTTCCATCCTCCCTATTTCAGTCAGATGTAATTCCACTTCGTGATTCTGTGAACAGAAGGGAATGTGAGAATCGGCTAGGTCTCCGCCTGCGACCTCATTAAAGGTTGTCTTCAGTTCCTCTTTCTCTCGAGATTCATTCCTCGTAGAAGTTAAGTGGTTTCCCTGAAGGTCCTGTACAGTTAAACCACAATTTCCGTGGTGCAAACAGTTATCACGTTTGTGACTGCTTGAAATGCCCCTGGCACGTTTTTTCTTCCCTCTTTTCCGTTTAGGACAGGGTCGAATGAGAACCTGTAGTTCCCGGTCCACTAACTCTGAATCCGCGGTGGGTGGCAAAGATGTCCCTTCCTTCCTGGTTTGGTGAGCATCCATATCTCCTACCTTATGTTCCGCTAGAAAGGTTAGCTTCTCTGCATTGACTACTTCCATATGCTTTATATTAATCTCTGCTTCTTCAGTTTTGCTACGCTCTTTTGCTTCAAATAACTCATCAATTGTTTTATTCATCTGTTCCTCCGCCATGTCCCACTCTTTCATCTCGTCTCTGATGTATATTTCTAATTGTTCTCCTGTTAAGCCCTCTATTATGCCTAACCTTCTCGTGGACTCTAAGTAATCTGTGCGCGCCTTCAGATAATCTAGATCCTGGGAAGGTGAGTCCATATTTGCTAATGGTAAGCTCCTATGTATCTATCAAATTCAAAGCTAAGCTAGAAAGACAAGAGTGAACCAATGACAGCAGAATCAAAACCAATGTGTCGAGTTAACCCTCAGCAGTGAAAGACAACTGAAAGTAATATTCAAGTAGTTTCTGGCGACCGCAGTGAAGTAAGTGTGAGAGATATACTACACAGTAATCAATACTAATATTTACCTAAATAAATATTAAAATGCACTGCGTACATGTCATAATGAAAATGGCATAAGTAAGCATAAAATGGCAAATCAATCAAGCAGTTAAATCATCAAACACATCAATGTAAATATGATTAAAGTGATCAGTTATCATTAAATGATGAATGATACACTAAATGATAAGAATTAAAATACTTATCAATAAATGATAGATGAGGTAGTTTTCTCATAAGTTCTTATCTGTTATACACTTTTGAAAAGTTATATCTCTACTCTGTAACTTCCTCAACTAAAATTAGCTACATCTGATGATAGTCTATTTTGATGACTGAAGATTACAAGAGTTAACTTTAAAAATCGTATGTCTAGGGTCTAGTACCGGAGTCTATTGAAAGCGAGAAGTCCGAATTCAAATACCGTACGAGAAGCCCAATCCGTAGGATTGGGTTAAAATTAAATCCCGGAGACGAGACACCAATCTGTCATAAGTCGGGGTGCCCCACCGGCTAGATTAAAATCTTATTCACTGGCGAGCAACCCCAGATAGTCAGAAACTGACTAGGGACAAAATCTATATGGCTGAACTACAGATTAAGCCCTGAATATCCAACGTACAGCTCTAAGTGGCTCGTTACAAAATTGAAATGAACTGAGCTGAATATTCGCCAAGGTATAGGAAAGAGAAGGTTAGCTTAAGATAGATGTTTTAAGTCTAAATATATTAGTATAGACGACTATCTCAGTACAGGTTTTCTCCCTGACTGCTCCTTTCCTTGGTGTGTAAGTGAACCCCCACCAATGTACACAACAATACGTATGCACAATTGGAACAAATATAATGACAGAACTATGAGTTACAATACTACAACATTTATTTGCTAATCATAGACATCTGATGGTTTTTAATATGAGGATGATGAAATCATATAACATATTGTGATGAGAAACATTACGTAACTTTACTTGTTACTTCATCTATCTGGAACTGTGGTCCAGATCCCCACTCTCCAGTAGACAACAAAAGAACAGCTTGCCGGTATTCTAACGATCCTGTCAGTCCTGACACTCCTAGTCAGTAGTCTCTAGTCTTGAGATCTATAACATAGGTGCTCCTTGTGAGAGCTTGAAAGAAAGTCGAGAATGTGTTATATCAGTTCTACATCAGCGCAATCCTAATTAAAACATATCATAACACAAACATATACAATGACCAGTCTGGCCAAGTTTATCTTCCAGCTCTACTATGTTCACCATCCTCCTTCTCCCTACTGTCTTTAGTCTGGGACGGGCTTTTCAATTGTCTCACACGCCTGTAATGATTACATTTCTGCCGCCCCATGTCCATATCGCTAATACAGAAATTCTGTGTCGTACAGCCGCTCCGTCCAATGTTAGTTTAGCAGCTCACAGGGTCGGTAAGTGTATTATAACAATGCCAGGTCATCCGGGCTTACAAGCCGTGACCAATAGCTGTGCCAGGTTTCCATGCATTACCGGGGACGCACGCCCACAATACACTGAGGAAGTTTAGCACCATATACCCCATAACACTTGTGGGTACTGTCTGTACCATTACACCTCTGCTACAAATGCAATCGATGGTTAGTGTGCCAATGCGCACACCATAATATAACACGTCATATTGATAGGCTTGCATATGACAAATCAATATACCAAACATGAAATACACATAAAACATTAATTAAACTAGACATATTATGATACTTTAACATAATAGCATAATGCACTAGTTAGTTTGTAGGTATACGAAATGAGATGTATATACACAAAAAGAATATGTACGAAGCATATTCCTAGCATCGTATATTCATATGAAATTACACATACATACATCCAACATATCCGTAAACATTATATTACTTCAAGATAGACATCTAATGATACTCACATAATAGCATCAGGCATTATTAATGAGTACTAATATTGTATAGCTACAAAATGAGATATACAACAAGTCTAATTGAAGTGACCAAACAGACCAGCTATATTTGCTGAGCTGCCCGGTTTAATCACACTTAGTTACTGCTGTTGTAAGAATTAAATAAATAGTCAGTTGACTATATTCTGTACAACAAATGCACACACCAAAAAGCAACTAGGATAGTGTACAAAGAAATGACAAGCATCTACCAAGACACCTAAAAGTCTACCCAGACAAGATCTGTCTCACATAAGGCTCTATTTCTCAGAAGAATAACACTTTAAAGCAATATGATATTGAACGCAGAACTTAGAAAGAACACTCAAGTAATCTATGACAATGATAGTTCTTGCAATAACCTAGATCAGATATAGACTGGAATTCAGTACATACACCTAAAATACTTAGTTACTAAGAAATCTACATTTACTCTCTCTTCTCACCTGTTCTGAAGTCAAACTTAATCTAACCTAAACTAGGCTAGGGACCCTTATTTAAGCTGAGTCAAGCAGACAGCATCTGAGACACTATTATCTCTTTGGCATTCCCGTCATAAATTCTTCTTATCTCCCGTTGACGGTAATTGCAATTATCCCCGCAACCTGGCCATCACACCTTGCTCCTCTCTGTCTGGTACAGTCTACAGGCCCCGTGTTAATTGTCTTATCAGATCTGTTTTCACACATTCCTGAGTCTGCCAGTCAGAGTGGACGGGGCTTAGTTTACAGCCCTGGGGCTATTATCTCTCCCTCTGTCAATGTTGTTCACACCTGGCGATTTCCTACCTGTGCTTATCAGGTGTCATGCCTGGTCAGTTTTAATTACACAGTCCATGGCCCCTTCATTGTTGATTCAGCATGTCTGGGTCAGCAGTTTCCCAAGGTGTATACTAATTATCTAGTTGCCATTTTACTTGCCATCTGCAAGCTTACGTCATGGCTAGAGGCTTTTTGTGAATAATCTTACCTCACGACTAGATAATTTTGGAGTAGTGTGATTAATTCATTCTTTCTCAATTTGGCCTCTCAAATTTGGAGACCGAGAAAAATATTCTGGGATGTTAAGGCGGCCAATTCGTGACAGAGCTTTCCCCTTAAAAAAAAAGTTTCTGCCAGAAATCTTTTGTCAAAGCACGCCGTACATCCCAGAATAATGCCTAAGCACTCTCCGTTCTGTATCTGCCTAAAGGTTTCCAATATTCCTTGTGGCAGTGGGTTGTCCTGCATCTGCATAAAGACGTTCCATTTCCATAACCCAAAGATACTCTGGATAGATCCTTGTACCTGGTTTTCGGCCGGGATTCCATGCAATAGCTTGGTAAAATCCGGTAATTGTCAGAAGGTTGTAATTTTACCCCTCTGGGAAAGATCACAATCAACGGGATTCTTCTACGCCTCTGGGCAGCAATTGTTTTACACCATTCACTCACGTGATTTACTCCTTTCAGCCGAGGATGTACCCGTAGTGAGGTCTTGCATAAGCTGGCCACAGCAAAGCTTGTCTCCGCGATTTTCCTCCGTCCGTTATAGATTCTCAACTGATCCATCAATAACTTCCTTTTGAAAGGAATAATGTTACACATCATGGTCCCATGATATAAATTCAACTGGCGCTTTCCTCCTTCAAAGTCGGGCGTAACAATCTTCCCTCCTCGGTGTTGCGGTTTCTTCCCCTGATAATCAGTTAATGGGCTGAGTTTCTCTGCATTAGAGTTTCGTGTGAAAACCGTGCTAGAAATTGGAAATTTAGTGTGCCAAGTTGTCCTGCCTTGAGAAATAACATAGTTACTCCAGGGCGATAAAGTGGTGTTACTTTTGAATAAAGTATCCACAAATAGCTGATCTACTCCTATCAAATCGACCTGACTGAAGGGTAGATTGAGTCCTAAGAGTGTTGATTCCAAACCACTCTTGACTTCTGTTACTTCAGGTTCCTGTTGCTGGAATTCCCTGATAACTTCAGCTAATGAGATGATAGGCGTTTCTTCCTCCATCTGGTGCAAAGAATTTTCTTCTTTAGCAACTACAGACAATGTTGTCTGCACAATATCAGAGTCCATATTCTGGCTCATGACAATTCCCTGAGTCTCCGAACTGGTATACTGTGAGATAACAACTGGAAATGTTTCCTGGTCTGGATGTTCCTCTCTGGCCCTGCTTTCATGGGCTAAGTCCAGTTGCGGTACATCCTGTGGTGGGCTGTCTAAGCAATCCATCACACTAGGTAAATGATTTGAACTGAGATCTAGTGTCTTGTCCTGAGCTGCAGCCTCAAAGATCACAAGGGGTTCCGGGTCATCCTTCATCCCTCTGTCAGTCAAATTTAATCCCACTTCATCCTCTCCTGAGCTGAAGGGAATAATAAAGTCGGTTACCTTTCGATCTCCGAACTCCTTAAAAGATGTCCTCAGGTCATCTTCCTCTTGAGTTTCACCTCTCGTTGAAGTAAAATGAGATTCCTGGGAGTCTTGTACTGGCGGACCAGTTAAATTATCTGAACTGATAATTGGTGATTCTTCCCGCATTGCAGTAATGAAATTCACCTGGGATTCAGTTACTTCCATCCTCCCTATTTCAGTCAGATGTAATTCCACTTCGTGATTCTGTGAACAGAAGGGAATGTGAGAATCGGCTAGGTCTCCGCCTGCGACCTCATTAAAGGTTGTCTTCAGTTCCTCTTTCTCTCGAGATTCATTCCTCGTAGAAGTTAAGTGGTTTCCCTGAAGGTCCTGTACAGTTAAACCACAATTTCCGTGGTGCAAACAGTTATCACGTTTGTGACTGCTTGAAATGCCCCTGGCACGTTTTTTCTTCCCTCTTTTCCGTTTAGGACAGGGTCGAATGAGAACCTGTAGTTCCCGGTCCACTAACTCTGAATCCGCGGTGGGTGGCAAAGATGTCCCTTCCTTCCTGGTTTGGTGAGCATCCATATCTCCTACCTTATGTTCCGCTAGAAAGGTTAGCTTCTCTGCATTGACTACTTCCATATGCTTTATATTAATCTCTGCTTCTTCAGTTTTGCTACGCTCTTTTGCTTCAAATAACTCATCAATTGTTTTATTCATCTGTTCCTCCGCCATGTCCCACTCTTTCATCTCGTCTCTGATGTATATTTCTAATTGTTCTCCTGTTAAGCCCTCTATTATGCCTAACCTTCTCGTGGACTCTAAGTAATCTGTGCGCGCCTTCAGATAATCTAGATCCTGGGAAGGTGAGTCCATATTTGCTAATGGTAAGCTCCTATGTATCTATCAAATTCAAAGCTAAGCTAGAAAGACAAGAGTGAACCAATGACAGCAGAATCAAAACCAATGTGTCGAGTTAACCCTCAGCAGTGAAAGACAACTGAAAGTAATATTCAAGTAGTTTCTGGCGACCGCAGTGAAGTAAGTGTGAGAGATATACTACACAGTAATCAATACTAATATTTACCTAAATAAATATTAAAATGCACTGCGTACATGTCATAATGAAAATGGCATAAGTAAGCATAAAATGGCAAATCAATCAAGCAGTTAAATCATCAAACACATCAATGTAAATATGATTAAAGTGATCAGTTATCATTAAATGATGAATGATACACTAAATGATAAGAATTAAAATACTTATCAATAAATGATAGATGAGGTAGTTTTCTCATAAGTTCTTATCTGTTATACACTTTTGAAAAGTTATATCTCTACTCTGTAACTTCCTCAACTAAAATTAGCTACATCTGATGATAGTCTATTTTGATGACTGAAGATTACAAGAGTTAACTTTAAAAATCGTATGTCTAGGGTCTAGTACCGGAGTCTATTGAAAGCGAGAAGTCCGAATTCAAATACCGTACGAGAAGCCCAATCCGTAGGATTGGGTTAAAATTAAATCCCGGAGACGAGACACCAATCTGTCATAAGTCGGGGTGCCCCACCGGCTAGATTAAAATCTTATTCACTGGCGAGCAACCCCAGATAGTCAGAAACTGACTAGGGACAAAATCTATATGGCTGAACTACAGATTAAGCCCTGAATATCCAACGTACAGCTCTAAGTGGCTCGTTACAAAATTGAAATGAACTGAGCTGAATATTCGCCAAGGTATAGGAAAGAGAAGGTTAGCTTAAGATAGATGTTTTAAGTCTAAATATATTAGTATAGACGACTATCTCAGTACAGGTTTTCTCCCTGACTGCTCCTTTCCTTGGTGTGTAAGTGAACCCCCACCAATGTACACAACAATACGTATGCACAATTGGAACAAATATAATGACAGAACTATGAGTTACAATACTACAACATTTATTTGCTAATCATAGACATCTGATGGTTTTTAATATGAGGATGATGAAATCATATAACATATTGTGATGAGAAACATTACGTAACTTTACTTGTTACTTCATCTATCTGGAACTGTGGTCCAGATCCCCACTCTCCAGTAGACAACAAAAGAACAGCTTGCCGGTATTCTAACGATCCTGTCAGTCCTGACACTCCTAGTCAGTAGTCTCTAGTCTTGAGATCTATAACATAGGTGCTCCTTGTGAGAGCTTGAAAGAAAGTCGAGAATGTGTTATATCAGTTCTACATCAGCGCAATCCTAATTAAAACATATCATAACACAAACATATACAATGACCAGTCTGGCCAAGTTTATCTTCCAGCTCTACTATGTTCACCATCCTCCTTCTCCCTACTGTCTTTAGTCTGGGACGGGCTTTTCAATTGTCTCACACGCCTGTAATGATTACATTTCTGCCGCCCCATGTCCATATCGCTAATACAGAAATTCTGTGTCGTACAGCCGCTCCGTCCAATGTTAGTTTAGCAGCTCACAGGGTCGGTAAGTGTATTATAACAATGCCAGGTCATCCGGGCTTACAAGCCGTGACCAATAGCTGTGCCAGGTTTCCATGCATTACCGGGGACGCACGCCCACAATACACTGAGGAAGTTTAGCACCATATACCCCATAACACTTGTGGGTACTGTCTGTACCATTACACCTCTGCTACAAATGCAATCGATGGTTAGTGTGCCAATGCGCACACCATAATATAACACGTCATATTGATAGGCTTGCATATGACAAATCAATATACCAAACATGAAATACACATAAAACATTAATTAAACTAGACATATTATGATACTTTAACATAATAGCATAATGCACTAGTTAGTTTGTAGGTATACGAAATGAGATGTATATACACAAAAAGAATATGTACGAAGCATATTCCTAGCATCGTATATTCATATGAAATTACACATACATACATCCAACATATCCGTAAACATTATATTACTTCAAGATAGACATCTAATGATACTCACATAATAGCATCAGGCATTATTAATGAGTACTAATATTGTATAGCTACAAAATGAGATATACAACAAGTCTAATTGAAGTGACCAAACAGACCAGCTATATTTGCTGAGCTGCCCGGTTTAATCACACTTAGTTACTGCTGTTGTAAGAATTAAATAAATAGTCAGTTGACTATATTCTGTACAACAAATGCACACACCAAAAAGCAACTAGGATAGTGTACAAAGAAATGACAAGCATCTACCAAGACACCTAAAAGTCTACCCAGACAAGATCTGTCTCACATAAGGCTCTATTTCTCAGAAGAATAACACTTTAAAGCAATATGATATTGAACGCAGAACTTAGAAAGAACACTCAAGTAATCTATGACAATGATAGTTCTTGCAATAACCTAGATCAGATATAGACTGGAATTCAGTACATACACCTAAAATACTTAGTTACTAAGAAATCTACATTTACTCTCTCTTCTCACCTGTTCTGAAGTCAAACTTAATCTAACCTAAACTAGGCTAGGGACCCTTATTTAAGCTGAGTCAAGCAGACAGCATCTGAGACACTATTATCTCTTTGGCATTCCCGTCATAAATTCTTCTTATCTCCCGTTGACGGTAATTGCAATTATCCCCGCAACCTGGCCATCACACCTTGCTCCTCTCTGTCTGGTACAGTCTACAGGCCCCGTGTTAATTGTCTTATCAGATCTGTTTTCACACATTCCTGAGTCTGCCAGTCAGAGTGGACGGGGCTTAGTTTACAGCCCTGGGGCTATTATCTCTCCCTCTGTCAATGTTGTTCACACCTGGCGATTTCCTACCTGTGCTTATCAGGTGTCATGCCTGGTCAGTTTTAATTACACAGTCCATGGCCCCTTCATTGTTGATTCAGCATGTCTGGGTCAGCAGTTTCCCAAGGTGTATACTAATTATCTAGTTGCCATTTTACTTGCCATCTGCAAGCTTACGTCATGGCTAGAGGCTTTTTGTGAATAATCTTACCTCACGACTAGATAATTTTGGAGTAGTGTGATTAATTCATTCTTTCTCAATTTGGCCTCTCAAATTTGGAGACCGAGAAAAATATTCTGGGATGTTAAGGCGGCCAATTCGTGACAGAGCTTTCCCCTTAAAAAAAAAGTTTCTGCCAGAAATCTTTTGTCAAAGCACGCCGTACATCCCAGAATAATGCCTAAGCACTCTCCGTTCTGTATCTGCCTAAAGGTTTCCAATATTCCTTGTGGCAGTGGGTTGTCCTGCATCTGCATAAAGACGTTCCATTTCCATAACCCAAAGATACTCTGGATAGATCCTTGTACCTGGTTTTCGGCCGGGATTCCATGCAATAGCTTGGTAAAATCCGGTAATTGTCAGAAGGTTGTAATTTTACCCCTCTGGGAAAGATCACAATCAACGGGATTCTTCTACGCCTCTGGGCAGCAATTGTTTTACACCATTCACTCACGTGATTTACTCCTTTCAGCCGAGGATGTACCCGTAGTGAGGTCTTGCATAAGCTGGCCACAGCAAAGCTTGTCTCCGCGATTTTCCTCCGTCCGTTATAGATTCTCAACTGATCCATCAATAACTTCCTTTTGAAAGGAATAATGTTACACATCATGGTCCCATGATATAAATTCAACTGGCGCTTTCCTCCTTCAAAGTCGGGCGTAACAATCTTCCCTCCTCGGTGTTGCGGTTTCTTCCCCTGATAATCAGTTAATGGGCTGAGTTTCTCTGCATTAGAGTTTCGTGTGAAAACCGTGCTAGAAATTGGAAATTTAGTGTGCCAAGTTGTCCTGCCTTGAGAAATAACATAGTTACTCCAGGGCGATAAAGTGGTGTTACTTTTGAATAAAGTATCCACAAATAGCTGATCTACTCCTATCAAATCGACCTGACTGAAGGGTAGATTGAGTCCTAAGAGTGTTGATTCCAAACCACTCTTGACTTCTGTTACTTCAGGTTCCTGTTGCTGGAATTCCCTGATAACTTCAGCTAATGAGATGATAGGCGTTTCTTCCTCCATCTGGTGCAAAGAATTTTCTTCTTTAGCAACTACAGACAATGTTGTCTGCACAATATCAGAGTCCATATTCTGGCTCATGACAATTCCCTGAGTCTCCGAACTGGTATACTGTGAGATAACAACTGGAAATGTTTCCTGGTCTGGATGTTCCTCTCTGGCCCTGCTTTCATGGGCTAAGTCCAGTTGCGGTACATCCTGTGGTGGGCTGTCTAAGCAATCCATCACACTAGGTAAATGATTTGAACTGAGATCTAGTGTCTTGTCCTGAGCTGCAGCCTCAAAGATCACAAGGGGTTCCGGGTCATCCTTCATCCCTCTGTCAGTCAAATTTAATCCCACTTCATCCTCTCCTGAGCTGAAGGGAATAATAAAGTCGGTTACCTTTCGATCTCCGAACTCCTTAAAAGATGTCCTCAGGTCATCTTCCTCTTGAGTTTCACCTCTCGTTGAAGTAAAATGAGATTCCTGGGAGTCTTGTACTGGCGGACCAGTTAAATTATCTGAACTGATAATTGGTGATTCTTCCCGCATTGCAGTAATGAAATTCACCTGGGATTCAGTTACTTCCATCCTCCCTATTTCAGTCAGATGTAATTCCACTTCGTGATTCTGTGAACAGAAGGGAATGTGAGAATCGGCTAGGTCTCCGCCTGCGACCTCATTAAAGGTTGTCTTCAGTTCCTCTTTCTCTCGAGATTCATTCCTCGTAGAAGTTAAGTGGTTTCCCTGAAGGTCCTGTACAGTTAAACCACAATTTCCGTGGTGCAAACAGTTATCACGTTTGTGACTGCTTGAAATGCCCCTGGCACGTTTTTTCTTCCCTCTTTTCCGTTTAGGACAGGGTCGAATGAGAACCTGTAGTTCCCGGTCCACTAACTCTGAATCCGCGGTGGGTGGCAAAGATGTCCCTTCCTTCCTGGTTTGGTGAGCATCCATATCTCCTACCTTATGTTCCGCTAGAAAGGTTAGCTTCTCTGCATTGACTACTTCCATATGCTTTATATTAATCTCTGCTTCTTCAGTTTTGCTACGCTCTTTTGCTTCAAATAACTCATCAATTGTTTTATTCATCTGTTCCTCCGCCATGTCCCACTCTTTCATCTCGTCTCTGATGTATATTTCTAATTGTTCTCCTGTTAAGCCCTCTATTATGCCTAACCTTCTCGTGGACTCTAAGTAATCTGTGCGCGCCTTCAGATAATCTAGATCCTGGGAAGGTGAGTCCATATTTGCTAATGGTAAGCTCCTATGTATCTATCAAATTCAAAGCTAAGCTAGAAAGACAAGAGTGAACCAATGACAGCAGAATCAAAACCAATGTGTCGAGTTAACCCTCAGCAGTGAAAGACAACTGAAAGTAATATTCAAGTAGTTTCTGGCGACCGCAGTGAAGTAAGTGTGAGAGATATACTACACAGTAATCAATACTAATATTTACCTAAATAAATATTAAAATGCACTGCGTACATGTCATAATGAAAATGGCATAAGTAAGCATAAAATGGCAAATCAATCAAGCAGTTAAATCATCAAACACATCAATGTAAATATGATTAAAGTGATCAGTTATCATTAAATGATGAATGATACACTAAATGATAAGAATTAAAATACTTATCAATAAATGATAGATGAGGTAGTTTTCTCATAAGTTCTTATCTGTTATACACTTTTGAAAAGTTATATCTCTACTCTGTAACTTCCTCAACTAAAATTAGCTACATCTGATGATAGTCTATTTTGATGACTGAAGATTACAAGAGTTAACTTTAAAAATCGTATGTCTAGGGTCTAGTACCGGAGTCTATTGAAAGCGAGAAGTCCGAATTCAAATACCGTACGAGAAGCCCAATCCGTAGGATTGGGTTAAAATTAAATCCCGGAGACGAGACACCAATCTGTCATAAGTCGGGGTGCCCCACCGGCTAGATTAAAATCTTATTCACTGGCGAGCAACCCCAGATAGTCAGAAACTGACTAGGGACAAAATCTATATGGCTGAACTACAGATTAAGCCCTGAATATCCAACGTACAGCTCTAAGTGGCTCGTTACAAAATTGAAATGAACTGAGCTGAATATTCGCCAAGGTATAGGAAAGAGAAGGTTAGCTTAAGATAGATGTTTTAAGTCTAAATATATTAGTATAGACGACTATCTCAGTACAGGTTTTCTCCCTGACTGCTCCTTTCCTTGGTGTGTAAGTGAACCCCCACCAATGTACACAACAATAC
Organism: Cepaea hortensis; assembly: GCA_963921405.1. NCBI lineage: Eukaryota > Metazoa > Mollusca > Gastropoda > Stylommatophora > Helicidae > Cepaea > Cepaea hortensis. Next base: position 4,601,999 of record OY992883.1, on the reverse strand, counting down.
GTATGCACAATTGGAACAAATATAATGACAGAACTATGAGTTACAATACTACAACATTTATTTGCTAATCATAGACATCTGATGGTTTTTAATATGAGGATGATGAAATCATATAACATATTGTGATGAGAAACATTACGTAACTTTACTTGTTACTTCATCTATCTGGAACTGTGGTCCAGATCCCCACTCTCCAGTAGACAACAAAAGAACAGCTTGCCGGTATTCTAACGATCCTGTCAGTCCTGACACTCCTAGTCAGTAGTCTCTAGTCTTGAGATCTATAACATAGGTGCTCCTTGTGAGAGCTTGAAAGAAAGTCGAGAATGTGTTATATCAGTTCTACATCAGCGCAATCCTAATTAAAACATATAATAACACAAACATATACAATGACCAGTCTGGCCAAGTTTATCTTCCAGCTCTACTATGTTCACCATCCTCCTTCTCCCTACTGTCTTTAGTCTGGGACGGGCTTTTCAATTGTCTCACACGCCTGTAATGATTACATTTCTGCCGCCCCATGTCCATATCGCTAATACAGAAATTCTGTGTCGTACAGCCGCTCCGTCCAATGTTAGTTTAGCAGCTCACAGGGTCGGTAAGTGTATTATAACAATGCCAGGTCATCCGGGCTTACAAGCCGTGACCAATAGCTGTGCCAGGTTTCCATGCATTACCGGGGACGCACGCCCACAATACACTGAGGAAGTTTAGCACCATATACCCCATAACACTTGTGGGTACTGTCTGTACCATTACACCTCTGCTACAAATGCAATCGATGGTTAGTGTGCCAATGCGCACACCATAATATAACACGTCATATTGATAGGCTTGCATATGACAAATCAATATACCAAACATGAAATACACATAAAACATTAATTAAACTAGACATATTATGATACTTTAACATAATAGCATAATGCACTAGTTAGTTTGTAGGTATACGAAATGAGATGTATACACACAAAAAGAATATGTACGAAGCATATTCCTAGCATCGTATATTCATATGAAATTACACATACATACATCCAACATATCCGTAAACATTATATTACTTCAAGATAGACATCTAATGATACTCACATAATAGCATCAGGCATTATTAATGAGTACTAATATTGTATAGCTACAAAATGAGATATACAACAAGTCTAATTGAAGTGACCAAACAGACCAGCTATATTTGCTGAGCTGCCCGGTTTAATCACACTTAGTTACTGCTGTTGTAAGAATTAAATAAATAGTCAGTTGACTATATTCTGTACAACAAATGCACACACCAAAAAGCAACTAGGATAGTGTACAAAGAAATGACAAGCATCTACCAAGACACCTAAAAGTCTACCCAGACAAGATCTGTCTCACATAAGGCTCTATTTCTCAGAAGAATAACACTTTAAAGCAATATGATATTGAACGCAGAACTTAGAAAGAACACTCAAGTAATCTATGACAATGATAGTTCTTGCAATAACCTAGATCAGATATAGACTGGAATTCAGTACATACACCTAAAATACTTAGTTACTAAGAAATCTACATTTACTCTCTCTTCTCACCTGTTCTGAAGTCAAACTTAATCTAACCTAAACTAGGCTAGGGACCCTTATTTAAGCTGAGTCAAGCAGACAGCATCTGAGACACTATTATCTCTTTGGCATTCCCGTCATAAATTCTTCTTATCTCCCATTGACGGTAATTGCAATTATCCCCGCAACCTGGCCATCACACCTTGCTCCTCTCTGTCTGGTACAGTCTACAGGCCCCGTGTTAATTGTCTTATCAGATCTGTTTTCACACATTCCTGAGTCTGCCAGTCAGAGTGGACGGGGCTTAGTTTACAGCCCTGGGGCTATTATCTCTCCCTCTGTCAATGTTGTTCACACCTGGCGATTTCCTACCTGTGCTTATCAGGTGTCATGCCTGGTCAGTTTTAATTACACAGTCCATGGCCCCTTCATTGTTGATTCAGCATGTCTGGGTCAGCAGTTTCCCAAGGTGTATACTAATTATCTAGTTGCCATTTTACTTGCCATCTGCAAGCTTACGTCATGGCTAGAGGCTTTTTGTGAATAATCTTACCTCACGACTAGATAATTTTGGAGTAGTGTGATTAATTCATTCTTTCTCAATTTGGCCTCTCAAATTTGGAGACCGAGAAAAATATTCTGGGATGTTAAGGCGGCCAATTCGTGACAGTCCCCATGTCTCCACCTTGTAGTGGTAGAGTAACTTGTGTGTCCCCACCTTGTAGTGGTAGAGTAACTTGTGTGTCCCCATGTCTCCACCTTGTAGTGGTAGAGTAACTTGTGTGTCTCCATCTTGTAGTGGTAGAGTAACTTGTGTGTCCCCATGTCTCCACCTTGTAGTGGTAGAGTAACTTGTGTGTCTCCATCTTGTAGTGGTAGAGTAACTTGTGTGTCCCCATGTCTCCACCTTGTAGTGGTAGAGTAACTTGTGTGTCCCCATGTCTCCACCTTGTAGTGGTAGAGTAACTTGTATTACCCCACCTTGTAGTGGTAGAGTAACTTGTGTGTCCCCATGTCTCCACCTTGTAGTGGTAGAGTAACTTGTGTGTCCCCATGTCTCCACCTTGTAGTGGTAGAGTAACTTGTGTGTCCCCATGTCTCCACCTTGTAGTGGTAGAGTAACTTGTGTGTCCCTATGTCTCCACCTTGTAGTGGTAGAGTAACTTGTGTCTCCCCATGTCTCCACCTTGTAGTGGTAGAGTAACTTGTGTGTCCCCACCTTGTAGTGGTAGAGTAACTTGTGTGTCCCCATGTCTCCATCTTGTAGTGGTAGAGTAACGTGTGTGTCCCCATGTCTCCACCTTGTAGTGATAGAGTAACCTGTGTGTCCCCATGTCTCCACCTTGTAGTGGTAGAGTAACTTGTATGTCCCCATGTCTCCACCTTGTAGTGGTAGAGTAACTTGTGTGTCCCAATGTTTCCACCTTGTAGTGGTAGAGTAACTTGTGTGTCCCTATGTCTCCACCTTGTAGTGGTAGAGTAACTTGTGTGTCCCAATGTTTCCACCTTGTAGTGGTAGAGTAACTTGTGTGTCCCCATGTCTCCACCTTGTAGTGGTAGAGTAACTTGTGTGTCTCCATCTTGTAGTGGTAGAGTAACTTGTGTGTCCCCATGTCTCCACCTTGTAGTGGTAGAGTAACTTGTGTGTCCCCATATCTCCACCTTGTAGTGGTAGAGTAACTTGTGTGTCCCCACCTTGTAGTGGTAGAGTAACTTGTGTGTCCCCATGTCTCCACCTTGTAGTGGTAGAGTAACTTGTGTGTCTCCATCTTGTAGTGGTAGAGTAACTTGTGTGTCCCCATGTCTCCACCTTGTAGTGGTAGAGTAACTTGTGTGTCCCCATGTCTCCACCTTGTAGTGGTAGAGTAACTTGTGTGTCCCCATGTCTCCACCTTGTAGTGGTAGAGTAACTTGTGTGTCCCAATGTTTCCACCTTGTAGTGGTAGATTAACTTGTGTGTCCCCATGTCTCAACCTTGTAGTGGTAGAGTAACTTGTGTGTCCCCATGTCTCCACCTTGTAGTGGTAGAGTAACTTGTGTGTCCCAATATTTCCACCTTGTAGTGATAGAGTAACCTGTGTGTCCCCATGTCTCCACCTTGTAGTGGTAGAGTAACTTGTATGTCCCCATGTCTCCACCTTGTAGTGGTAGAGTAACTTGTGTTTCCCAATGTTTCCACCTTGTAATGGTAGAGTAACTTGTGTGTCCCCATGTCTGCACCTTGTAGTGGTAGAGTGTGTGTCCCCATGTCTCCACCTTGTAGTGATAGAGTAACCTGTGTGTCCCCATGTCTCCACCTTGTAGTGGTAGAGTAACTTGTATGTCCCCATGTCTCCACCATGTAGTGGTAGAGTAACTTGTGTGTCCCAATGTTTCCACCTTGTAGTGGTAGAGTAACTTGTGTGTCCCTATGTCTCCACCTTGTAGTGGTAGAGTAACTTGTGTGTCCCAATGTTTCCACCTTGTAGTGGTAGAGTAACTTGTGTGTCCCCATGTCTCCACCTTGTAGTGGTAGAGTAACTTGTGTGTCTCCATCTTGTAGTGGTAGAGTAACTTGTGTGTCCCCATGTCTCCACCTTGTAGTGGTAGAGTAACTTGTGTGTCCCCATGTCTCCACCTTGTAGTGGTAGAGTAACTTGTGTGTCCCCACCTTGTAGTGGTAGAGTAACTTGTGTGTCCCCATGTCTCCACCTTGTAGTGGTAGAGTAACTTGTGTGTCTCCATCTTGTAGTGGTAGAGTAACTTGTGTGTCCCCATGTCTCCACCTTGTAGTGGTAGAGTAACTTGTGTGTCTCCATCTTGTAGTGGTAGAGTAACTTGTGTGTCCCCATGTCTCCACCTTGTAGTGGTAGAGTAACTTGTGTGTCCCCATGTCTCCACCTTGTAGTGGTAGAGTAACTTGTGTGTCCCCACCTTGTAGTGGTAGAGTAACTTGTGTGTCCCCATGTCTCCACCTTGTAGTGGTAGAGTAACTTGTGTGTCCCCATGTCTCCACCTTGTAGTGGTAGAGTAACTTGTGTGTCCCCATGTCTCCACCTTGTAGTGGTAGAGTAACTTGTGTGTCCCTATGTCTCCACCTTGGAGTGGTAGAGTAACTTGTGTCTCCCCATGTCTCCACCTTGTAGTGGTAGAGTAACTTGTGTGTCCCCACCTTGTAGTGGTAGAGTAACTTGTGTGTCCCCATGTCTCCATCTTGTAGTGGTAGAGTAACTTGTGTGTCCCCATGTCTCCACCTTGTAGTGATAGAGTAGAGTAACTTGTGTGTCCCCATGTCTCTATCTTGTAGTGGTAGAGTAACTTGTGTGTCCCCATGTCTCCACCATGTAGTGGTAGAGTGTGTGTGCCCATGTCTCCACCTTGTAGTGGTATAGTAACTTGTGTGTCCCCATGTCTCCACCTTGTAGTGGTAGAGTAACTTGTGTGTTCCCATGTCTCCACCTTGTAGTGGTAGAGTAACTTGTGTGTCCCCATGTCTCCACCTTGTAGTGGTAGAGTAACTTGTGTGTCCCCATGTCTCCACCTTGTAGTGGTAGAGTAACCTGTGTGTCTCCATGTCTACCACCTTGTAGTGGTAGAGTAACTTGTGGGTCCCCATGTCTCCACCTTGTAGTGATAGAGTAACTTGTGTGTCCCTATGTCTCCACCTTGTAGTGGTAGAGTAACTTGTGTGTCCCCATGTCTCCACCTTGTATTGGTAGAGTAACTTGTGTGTCCCCATGTCTCCACCTTGTAGTGACTCGTGCGCTGTGAACTCAAGTGGTTAACTTGTCGTAATATGTTATCTGGTGTTATCTTGTTACATCGCTATTGAAACATTTCAATGTAGTATCTTTTTTGTTGTAGTATCTATTGGCTAATGTATTATTTTCCTGTTTTACCATTTCGCTGTAGTATCATTTCGGTGTAATATCATTTTGCTGCAATATCATGTCGCTGTGATGTATACTGTAGTATCATTTCGCCTAACATCATGTTGTAGTATCATTTCGCTGTAATATCATGTTGTAGTATCATTGAGCTGTAATGTCATGTCGCTGAAGTATAAATTCTCTGTTGTATCATTTAATGTAATATCATTTCGCTGTAATGTTATTTCGCTATAGTATCATTTCTCTGTATTATCATGTGATTGTAGTTTTATGTCACTGTAATATCATTTCACTGTAATATCATTTCACTATAAAATTATTTCGCTGTAATAGCATTTCTCTGTAGTATCATTTTGCTATAATATAATTTCGCTGTAATATAATTCCCTTGTAATATCATTTCGCTGTAATATCATGTCACTATTGTATTATTTGTCTGTAGTATCATTCAGCTGTAGTATCAATTCACTCTTGTATCGCTTTTGTATCATTTCGCTCTTGTATCATTTCGCTGATGAATAATTTCGCTGTACTATGTAGTTGTTATGTTTTTTGACTGTTGTACCATTTTTTTTGTTGAATCATTTCACCGTTGTATCATTTTGTTGTTGTATCATTTCATTGTTGTATCATTTCATTGTTGTATCATTGTATTGTTGTATAATAATCATCGAGTATCCTTTACAGAACGTCGCAGTCAACACCAAATTGATTAAGGCTGTTTGGGATTTCTTGGCAAATTTATGTTCAGTTGTTTGCCCATGCTTTCTGAAGGACCGACACTCAGACCATTTTGTGAAAACCAATGAAGCCGAGGGGAAATAGAAGAAGAAGTAAATGAATACAACTTTCTTTCGATGAAATGAGATAGAACACGCAACGCTGACCAAGTTCCGGCAGAAGAGTAGAAAAGGAGTAGATAATAAGAAAAAAAGCCTCTCACCCGCATGATAAGGGTGCTTGAAGATCTACAAATTAATGGAAAAGACCTTAGACTTGTAAAAAACATATATTGGGAACAACAAGCTGCCATCGGAAGTGATAACGATGTAGATCAATATCAGCCAATTAAAAGAGGTGTGAGACAGGGATGTGTAATGTCTCCAGATCTGTTTTCCCTGTAGAGTGAAAATATTTTCGGAAATATAGAAGATATGGAAGGAATCAACATTGGGGGACGATGCGTCAATAACATTAGATATGCAGATGATACAGTCTTGATTACAGACAATGAAAAGAACCTGCAACATTTAGTAGATACGGTTGTTGCACACAGGGAACAACTAGGGTTATAACTGAATATTAAGAACACACAGATTATGATCGTCACTAGGAAGAAGGAAATACCACAATGTGATATACGAGTAAATGGGCGTATTCTTAAGAAAGTGAATCGATACAGTTATCTCGGTACTGCCATAACATCGGATGGGAGATGCCTTGAAGAGATTAGAACAAGAAATGCGACTGCGAAAGTAGCCTTTTGCAAGATGAAAAACACACTGACCAATAAAAAGATATCAATTGAAACGAGAAAAAGAGTGTTGAAGTGCTACATAGAACCTATACTTTTGTATGGATGTCAAGCCTGGACAATAAGCAGTCAAGCTGAAAAACATCTGATGGCTGTGGAAATGTGGTTTCTGAGGAAAATGCAAAGAAAACCATGGACAGACAGAAAACCAATGAACAAGTCCTTCAAGAAACAAATGAAGATCGTAAACTGATTAGAGTAATTAGACGTAGACAGCCAAAAATTTTTGGGCATGTTATAAGAAGAAATGACTTGGAGAACATGGTGACAACTGGCAACATCGAAGGAAAGAGGCCAAGGGGAAGGCCGAGAAGTAAATACCTGGATGGCTTGGCCATATGGCATGGTCAAGACTGGAACACGGAGCTGATCCACGCTGTGTGATGGAGTGAGATGGCAGAACATGACCGCCCACTCTTATCGGCATGGCACATGTTGGATGGATGATGGATGGATGATGGATGGATGATGGATGGATGATGGATGGATGATGGATGGATGCAGAATTATGAACTGCGTCCATTACCCCTTAGCCGCAGAGCTGGCTATAGTCCACTGCTAATACTTATTTCAGCGTTGGCACACATCAGCTGATCCCTTTCCCCCAAGCGGTTGTTATCCCCTCGGGTGGCTAAGCCAATCCCTAGGCTTGTGGCGTTTTTGACCTTTGTCCATTGACCCACCGTAACCGCACATCCGGTTCATTCAATCCACTGGTAGACATCAAATGCGTTGATCGTTTAAGACGTATCCAGCCACAACAAGGATACAGATAAGGAAGCTTTGTATTTTCATGTAGTGTTTTTCATGTAGTTTTGTCGGTTTGTATTTATTCTGTGCTGACAAGGGCTTTAGCCGAAACGTCCATTTTATTTCTTGCAATTGTGTTCTAGTAAAGTTCACAATCTACTTCTCGTTTTTGGTGATTCAATTATTTCCTAAATAAATATTGCTAATTTATCAAGGATCAAGAAGAAGAAAATGACTGATACTCTAGCAGATATGAACATGGAAGAAAACTGCTTCATAAATAGAGTCAGGTCTGGGGAACTGAGATACTGTGGCAATATTACACGTCACATTGGCTGGGGGAGAACGGTCAATGAAGCATCAGGTCTGGGGAACTGAGATACTGTGGCAATATTACACGTCACATTGGCTGGAGGAGAACGGTCAATGAAGCATCAGGTCTGGGGAACTGAGATACTGTGGCAATATTACACGTCACACTGGCTGGAGAAGAACGGTCAATGAAGGCGTGGAAGTAGAAGAGACAAGGGTCGGCCAGAACGATGCTGAAAATCTTACATTAAAGACACCATGGCCATTAATATGCCTGAGGCAAAGTAACAGCCCAAAGAAGAGAGTCTTCGGGTCGATTGTGAAGATAACGACGACACATAACATGCTTCATCAGCATGATCACATGTATTAAACCGTGGAAACACAAGTTAGTTAAACTTAGTTACATATCCTTTACATGACGTTGCAGTCAATCCCAGCAGTTTTTGGCTGTTTGAGATCTCTTGGAAAGTTTACGTTCAGTAGTTTGCCATTGATTTCTGAACGCACAGTACCCATACTAATTTGTAAAAAATCAACACAATGGGGTCTGCTTTTAAAGTCGCTAGCAGCTGTGTTTCGAACGCGGTTATGTGGGATTACGAACTGTGCCCGTAACCTCTTGGCCACGGAGCCGGCCGAAAACACAAAACCAGCGGCAGTTCATCGAATGACGTTTTTTTTTTTCTGATAGAGCGAGACATCAAAATCGGTTCTGACGAGCTGGCTCCATCACAGTTCTACGTTCGCTACGAGAGGTATCTAGGCACGTGGACAGTTGAGCACGGGGTTGTGGGCGTGGACAAGAAACTGATCTACGAGTTTCAAATGAATCAAGTGTTTAATAACGTTCTCCCGAGCGGAACGCGAGTCAGGGTAGGTATACATCTGGATGGCCTTGTCACAGTTGGGACATCTCCTGTCTGTCAGAGACCCCGTGTGTGAATAATGAAAACACAATCGATCCGCACAAGGCATGGTGTATTGTCTGGCATGTCTCCGAGTGACTCGCCTGAAGCAGACCGCAGATAACATTCAGTATAATCTGAAGCAACGTGTCGCATCCATTCATCTCATCAAATCTGGGGTGTTTCTGCTCTCCCGTACAGGAGAGCAAGCCAGGCAATACACTGGGGTAATCTACTATTTGTGTTTTTATTATTCGCAGAAGAGAGAAGGAGGAGGAAGAGGGGGAGTAAGAGAATAAGAAGAAGACTTTTGTATCTGTGGGGGAATCTTGCATCTTTTGGGAATTTTGTGTCTATGGGGGAATCTTCTGTCTGTTGGGAATCGTGTATCTGTGGGGAATGTTGTGTCTGTGGAGAATCTTGTATCTGTTTGGAATCATGTATCTGTGGGGAATGTTGTGTCTGTTGGGAAGCTTGTATTTGTGGGGAATGTTGTATCTGTTGGGAATCTTCTATCTTTTGAGAATCTTGTATCTGTGGGGAATGTTGTATCGTTGGAAATCTTGTATCTGTTGCGAAAGTTGTATCTGTTGGGAATTTTGTATCTGTTGGGAACCTTGTATCTGTGGGGAATGTTGTGTATGTGGGGGAATCCTGTATCTGTTTGGAATGTTGTGTCTGTGGGGAAATCTTGTATCTGTAGGGGAATCTAGTATCTCTTGGGAATGTTGTGTCTGTGGGAGAATATTGTAACTGTTGGGAATCTTGTGCATGTTGGCAATCTTGTGTTTATGGAGAATCTTTTGCTTGTAAGGGAATCTTGTGTATGCGGGGGATCTTGCGTATGCGGGGAATCTTGTGTCTGTTGAGAGTCTTGTATCTGTGGGGGAATCTATTACATATTCGGATTCTTGTGTCTGTTGGGAATCTTGTACATGTTGGAAATTTTTATTATTTGTAGGGAAATCGTGAATCTTTTGGGAATCTCGTGTCTGTTGAGAATCTTGTACACGTTGCGATTCTTGTATTTGTTAGGAATCTTGTGTCTGAGGGAAAATCTTGTGTCCCTTGTGAATCTTTCAAGCGATTTGATTCTTATGCCTGTTGCCACACCAGCGTGGAATGCTGCTACCTAATGCTTGTACTTACTACTGTCACTTCGTACTGCAGTGTTACCTAGAACTGTTAGCTAGTACCTTTGCCTAGCACTGTTAGCTAGTACCTTTACCTAGAACTGTTAGCAAGTACCTTTACCTAGTACTGTTAGCTAGTACCTTTACCTAGAACTGTTAGCTAGTACCTTTACCTAGTACTGTTAGCAAGTACCTTTACCTAGTACTGTAGGCTAGAACATTTACCTAGTACTGTAAGCTGGTACATTTACCTAGTACTGTAGGCTAGAACATTTACCTAGTACTGTAAGCTAGAACATTTACCTAGTACTGTAAGCTAGTACATTTACCTAGTACTGTAGGCTAGAACATTTACCTAGTGCTGTAAGCTAGAACATTTACCTAGTACTGTAAGCTAGTACATTTAACTAGTACTGTTAGCTAGTACATTTAACTAGTACTGTAAGCTAGAACATTTACCTAGTACTGTAAGCTAGAACATTTACCTAGTACTGTAGGCTAGAACATTTACCTAGTACTGTAAACTAGAACATTTACCTAGTACTGTAAGCTAAAACATTTACCTAGTACTGTAAGCTAGAACATTTACCTAGTACTGTAAGCTAGAACGTTTACCTAGTACTGTAAGCTAGAACATTTACCTAGTACTGTAAGCTAGAACATTTACCTAGTACAGTAGGCTAGACCATTTACCTAGTACTGTAGGCTAGAACATTTACCTGGCACTGTAGGCTAGAACATTTACCTAGCACTGTAGGCTAGAACATTTACCTAGCACTGTAGGCTAGAACATTTACCTAGTACTGTAAGCTAGAACATTTACCTAGCACTGTAGGCTAGAACATTTACCTAGCACTGTAGGCTAGAACATTTACCTAGTACTGTAAGCTAGAACATTTACCTAGTACTGTAAGCTAGAACATTTACCCTGTACTGTAGGCTAGAACATTTACCTAGCACTGTAGGCTAGAACATTTACCTAGTACTGTAAGCTAGAACATTTACCTAGTACTGTAAGCTAGAACATTTACATAGTACTGTAGGCTAGAACATTTACCTAGTACTGTAGGCTAGAACATTTACCTAGCACTGTAGGCTAGAACATTTACCTAGCACTGTAGGCTAGAATATTTACCTAGTACTGTAGGCTAGAACATTTAGCTAGCACTGTAGGCTAGAACATTTAACTAGTACTGTAAGCTAGAACATTTACCTAGTACTGTAGGCTAGAACATTTACCTAGTACTGTAGGCTAGAACATTTACCTTGTACTGTAGGCTAGAACATTTACCTAGTACTGTAGGCTAGAACATTTACCTAGTACTGTAAGCTAGAACATTTACCTAGTACTGTAAGCTAGAACATTTACCTAGTACTGTAGGCTAGAACATTTACCTAGCACTGTAGGCTAGAACATTTATCTAGTACTGTAAGCTAGTACATTTACCTAGTACTGTAGGCTAGAAAATTTACCTAGTACTGTAGGCTAGAACATTTACCTTGTACTGTAGGCTAAAACATTTACCTAGTACTGTAGGCTAGAACTTTTACCTAGTACTGTAAACTAGAACATTTACCTAGTACTGTAGGTTAGAACATGTACTTAGTACTGTATGCTAGAACATTTACCTAGAACTGTAAGCTAGAACATTTACCTAGTACTGTAAGCTAGAACATTTACCTAGTACTGTAGGCTAGAACATTTACCTAGCACTGTAAGCTAGAACATTTACCTAGTACTGTACGCTAGAACATTTACCTAGTACTGTAAGCTAGAACATTTATCTTGTACTGTAAGCTAGAACATTTACCTAGTACTGTAAGCTAGAACATTTACCTAGTACTGTAGGCTAGAACATTTACCTAGTACTGTAGGCTAGAACATTTACCTAGTACTGTAAGCTAGAATATTTACCTTGTACTGTAGGCTAGAACATTTACCTAGTACTTTAGGCTAGAACATTTACCTAGTACTGTAAGCTAGAATATTTACCTTGTACTGTAAGCTAGAACATTTACCTAGTACTGTAAGCTAGAACATTTACCTAGTACTGTAGGCTAGAATATTTACCTAGTACTGTAGGCTAGAACATTTACCTAGTACTGTAAGCTGGTACATTTACCTAGTACTGTAAGCTGGTACATTTACCTAGTACTGTAAGCTAGAACATTTACCTAGTACTGTAAGCTAGTACATTTACCTAGTACTGTAGGCTAGACCATTTACCTAGTACTGGAAGCTAGAACATTTACCTAGTACTGTAAGCTAGAACATTTACCTAGTACTGTAAGCTAGAACATTTACCTAGTACTTTAAGCTAGAACATTTACCTAGTACTGTAAGCTAGAACGTTTACCTAGTACTGTAGGCTAGACCATTTACCTAGTACTGTAAGCTAGAACATTTACCTAGTACTGTAAGCTAGAGCATTTACGTAGTACTGTAAGCTAGAACATTTACCTAGTACTGTAAGCTAGAACATTTACCTAGTACTGTAGGCTATAACATTTACCTAGTACTGTAAGCTAGAACATTTATCTAGTACTGTAAGCTAGAACATTTGCCTAGTACTGTAAGCTAGAACATTTACCTAGTACTTTAAGCTAGAACATTTATCTAGTACTGTAAGCTAGAACATTTACCTAGTACTGTAAGCTGGTACATTTACCTAGTACTGTAGGCTGGTACATTTACCTAGTACTGTAGGCTAGAACATTTACCTAGTACTGTAAGCTAGAACATTTACCTAGTACTGTTGGCTAGAACATTTACCTAGTACTGTAAGCTAGAACATTTACCTAGTACTGTAAGCTAGAACATTTACCTAGTACTGTAAGCTAGAACATTTACCTAGTACTGTAGGCACGACCATTTACCTAGTACTGTAAGCTAGAACATGTACCTAGTACTGTAAGCTAGAACATTTACCTAGTACTGTAAGCTAGAACATTTACCTAGTACTGTAGGCTAGAACATTTACCTAGTGCTGTAAGCTAGAACATTTACCTAGCACTGTAGGCTAGAACATTTACCTAGCACTGTAGGCTAAAACATTTACCTAGTACTGTAAGCTAGAACATTTACCTAATACTGTAAGCTAGAACATTTACCTAGTACTGTAAGCTAGAACATTTACCTAGTACTGTAAGCTAGAACATTTACCTAGTACTGTAGGCTAGACCATTTACCTAGTACTGTAAGCTAGAACATTTACCTAGTACTGTAAGCTAGAACATATAACTAGTACTGTAAGCTGAAAACCTTCACCTAGCACTGTTATCTTTCACCTTTACGTATCAATGTTAGCTAGTACCTCTACTTAGGACTGCTGTCTAGTTGACCCGTACTATGATTGTATGGGTGGGGTGTGTGTGTGGTTGGAAAGATGTGTGTGGGTGGGGATGTGTGTGGGTGGTGGGGGAGTGTCTGGGTGGGAGGTATATGTTTGTGGATGGAGGATGTGTTGGTGGGTGGGGATGTGTGTGTGGGGGATGTGTGTTTGGGTGGGGAGATGTTTGTACGAGTGTATGGGTGTGGTGTGTGTGGGTGGGGGATGTGTGGTTAAGAGATGTATGATTGGCGGATGGGTGATTAGGGGGTGGGTGGGTGGAGGATGTGTGGGTGGGTGGGTGAGTGTGTGTAGGTTGGGCGTGGGGATGTGTGTGTATTGGCGTGGGATGTAAGGGTGGGTGTGGGGAGATTGTCTGGGTGAGGGATGTGTGAAAGTGGGTGATATGTAGGTGGATGCTAGTTTTGTGTTTGGGTAGGTGCGTGATCTGTGGGTTGGCGGGAATATGTGTGTGTAGGTGGGGATGTGTGGTTGGGGGATATGTGTGTTTGACTGGGTGGTTGGGGGTCTGTGCGTATGGGGTGGAGGATATGTGCGTGGGTGAGTGTTGATGGGTTATGGGATGAGTGGAGGATGTGTGTGTGGGTGGGTAGATGTGTGTAGGTGGGGGATGTGTGGGTGGGTGATGGGTGGGCGGGCGCATTTATGTGTGCCTAGGGGTGTATGTGTGGGTGGGTGGGGGACGTGTGTTGGGTGGGAGATGTGTGTGTGTGTGTGTGTTTGGAGAGATGTGTGTATGAGTGGGATGTGTGGGTGGTGGATGGGTGGATGGGTGGGGAATGGGTGGATGGTTGGGGTATGTGTCTCATAACATGGTAAGATACATTGTTTATGTTTACAACATTCATTTGACAATGTTTTTTTCCTATGCGAATGTAGTATGCATTACTGATGAACGAAAGATGAGTGATTGGAAGGGCCAAATGTAAGACGGGCCTGCGTGCCCAATTTGTTACCCTTTGAAAATAAAGTCCATTCGTTCGTTCGTATTATTGCGAGCATAGTCCAGTAAGTATCCGGATGTTGTCAAGATAACGGAAAGATGTAAATGATAAAGTTTACCATCCATTCTAAAGTGAACTGTAGACACCTGACACTTGGCGGTTGAGTGGGCAAGTTTCAGCTGTTACCGCGCATTGTTTCTCAAAATGGCGTCGGACATCTGACCCCAGTGCAGAAAGAGCTTCTTGTGATGGCATTCTTGGTTTGCAGAAGGTTCATAACCTACGTGAAATGCATCGTCAACTGTCATGTGTCTTTGGAGAACAGTCTAGAGCGTTTATCTGTGTTTGAATGATGTAAACACTTTTGTGATGTCATTCACCAAAAACGTACAGGACTATGGTATCACCATTCTTCACCACGACAACGCGAGACCCAATACCGCCGCCAAAACGCTGGAAATTATTGACCAGTTACATTAGGAGGTACTGCTAGGTAACAATGTCGAAAAATAGAGTAAGATATTTCAATTCATCCCCTACAATTATCTATAGATGAGATCAGTTGGGATACTTACTGGCCGGAGCTGGCAATTCTGCCACTTAACAGATTCAGTACCAAACAAAAAGCAAGTTTGGACCAAACAAAAATAGATGGCAGAAAATCGGAGGTAGGGGTGTGTCACAGCTTTGACTTAAAAGTTGTTAATATGGCAGCAGGCATGTTGTATTATAGCGCAATGACAACATTTCAGCGATATATAAACCCTCGGCAAATACGGGAAGTCGCTTAAGACGATCCAAGGCACTGAATCAGCTAACACAGCTATAGAGGCCTGCCTGTTGACATGGGGCATTTCTGGTTACTGTTCCTGTTGTTGGTGCTACTGCTCCTACCTACTGCTGTTACAACTATTACCACTTTTAATATTGCTGCTATTTCTACTAATAATATTATTACTACTACGACTGCAGCTGCAGCTGCAACTACAATTACTACTCCCACTACTGCTACTAAAACTACTACTACTACTAATACTATTACTACTACTACTACTATTACTACTACTACTACTACTACTACTACTACTACTACTACTACTACTACTACTACTACTACTACTACTACTACTACTACTACTACTACTACTACTACATACAACAACAACAACAACTACAACAACAACAACTACTACTACTGCTGCTGCTGCTGCTGCTGCTACTACTACTACTACTACTACTACTACTACTACTACTACTACTACTACTACTACTACTACTACTACCACTACTACTACTACTACTACTACTACTATTACGTTTACTACAATTACTGCAACCATGGCCACACATTGTGCTCCTCCTTTTAACTCTTCCATTTTGTTTCTGATCCTCTGATCTCTCGCCTGGCTCCTTACACTCATTTGACAGAAGATCTCCCAAGTTTTGTGTGTGTGTGTGTGTATTATATATATATATATACAGACCATCTACTCTTTGTGTGCGTGTGTACAGACGATCGTCTACCCCATGGAGAACTACATGAAATGGGAGCAGCAAAACCTGGACAATCTAGAAATTACCAAGTCCACAGCTGAAGTCAATGGGAACAAGCTAACCTGGGTAAGTTGGGATAATTTTGTAAAGGCATGTCTTTTAATGGAATTGGAAGAAGAAGAAGAAGAAGAAGAAGAAGAAGAAGAAGAAGAAGAAGAAGAAGAAGAAGAAGAAGAAGAAGAAGAAGAAGAAGAAGAAGAAGAAGAAGAAGAAGAAGAAGAAGAAGATGGAGGAGGAGGAGGAGGAGAAGAAGAAGAAGAAGAAGAAGAAGAAGAAGAAGAAGAAGAAGAAGAAGAAGAAGAAGAAGAAGAAGAAGAAGAAGAAGAAGAAGAAGAAGAAGAATCACACCTACGCAAAATCAACAATTACGAGATGAGGGTCTTCAGACGAGCTGGCAATTTACTTTCCGAGACCGAGTCAGAAATAATGTTATCTGACACACAGTGGGATCAACACCTTGGGTCACATATATTGAAAGGGAGAAGATCAAATGGTTCGACCATATCGTTAGAACACCATCAGTTTCTACATCAGTTTCTACATCAGTTTCCATATCAGTTTCCACATCAGTTTCCACATCAGTTTCCACATGTTTCCACATCAGTTTCCACATCAGTTTCCACATCAGTTTCCAAATCAGTTTCCACATCAGTTTCCACATGTTTCCACATCAGTTTCCACATCAGTTTCCAAATCAGTTTCTACATCAGTTTCCACATCAGTTTCTACATCAGTTTCTACATCAGTTTCCACATCAGTTTCCACATGTTTCCACATGTTTCCACATCAGTTTCCACATCAGTTTCCACAGCAGTTTCCACATGTTTCCACATCAGTTTCCACATCAGTTTCTACATCAGTTTCTACATCAGTTTCTACATCAGTTTCTACATCAGTTTCTACATCAGTTTCCACATCAGTTTCTACATCAGTTTCCACATGTTTCCACATCAGTTTCTACATCAGTTTCTACATCAGTTTCCACATCAGTTTCCACATCAGTTTCCACATCAGTTTCCACATCAGTTTCCACATCAGTTTCCACATCAGTTTCCACATCAGTTTCTACATGTTTCCACATCAGTTTCCACATCAGTTTCCACATCAGTTTCTACATCAGTTTCTATATCAGTTTCCACATCAGTTTCCACATCAGTTTCTACATGTTTCCACATCAGTTTCCACATCAGTTTCCACATGTTTTTACATCAGTTTCCACATCAGTTTCTACATCAGTTTCCACATCAGTTTCCACATCAGTTTCTACATGTTTCCACATCAGTTTCTACATCAGTTTCTACATGTTTCCACATCAGTTTCCACATCAGTTTCCACATCAGTTTCTACATGTTTCCACATCAGTTTCCACATCAGTTTCCACATCAGTTTCTACATGTTTCCACATCAGTTTCCACATCAGTTTCCACATCAGTTTCCACATCAGTTTCTACATCAGTTTCTATATCAGTTTCCACATCAGTTTCCACATCAGTTTCTACATGTTTCCACATCAGTTTCCACATCAGTTTCCACATCAGTTTCCACATGTTTTTACATCAGTTTCCACATCAGTTTCCACATCAGTTTCTACATCAGTTTCCACATCAGTTTCTACATCAGTTTCCACATCAGTTTCTACATCAGTTTCTACATGTTTCCACATCAGTTTCTACATCAGTTTCTACATGTTTCCACATCAGTTTCCACATCAGTTTTTACATCAGTTTCTACATGTTTCCACATCAGTTTCCACATCAGTTTCCACATCAGTTTCTACATGTTTCCACATCAGTTTCCACATCAGTTTCCACATCAGTTTCCACATCAGTTTCCACATCAGTTTCTACATCAGTTTCTACATGTTTCCACATCAGTTTCCACATCAGTTTCTACATCAATTTCTACATCAGTTTCCACATCAGTTTCTACATGTTTCCACATCAGTTTCCACATCAGTTTCTACATGTTTCCACATCAGTTTCCACATCAGTTTCTACATCAGTTTCTACATGTTTCCACATCAGTTTCCACATCAGTTTCCACATCAGTTTCCACATCAGTTTCCACATCAGTTTCCACATCAGTTTCCACATCAGTTTCTACATGTTTCCACATCAGTTTTCAC
This sequence comes from Cepaea hortensis, assembly GCA_963921405.1. Lineage (NCBI taxonomy): Eukaryota > Metazoa > Mollusca > Gastropoda > Stylommatophora > Helicidae > Cepaea > Cepaea hortensis. The sequence continues at coordinate 4,583,979 of OY992883.1, read as the reverse complement.
ATCAGTTTCTACATCAGTTTCTACATGTTTCCACATCAGTTTCCACATCAGTTTCCACATCAGTTTCTACATCAGTTTCTACATCAGTTTCCACATCAGTTTCCACATCAGCTTCCACATTAGTTTCCACATCAGTTTCCACATCAGTTTCTACATGTTTCTACATCAGTTTTCACATCAGTTTCTACATCAGTTTCTACATGTTTCCACATCAGTTTCCACATCAGTTTCCACATCAGTTTCTACATCAGTTTCCACATCAGTTTCTACATCAGTTTCTACATCAGTTTCCACATCAGTTTCCACATCAGCTTCCACATCAGTTTCCACATCAGTTTCCACATCAGTTTCCACATCAGTTTCCACATCAGTTTCTACATGTTTCCACATCAGTTTCCACATCTGTTTCCACATAAGTTTTTACATGATTCCACATCAGTTTCCACATCAGTTTCCACATCAGTTTCCACATCAGTTTCCACATGTTTCCACATCAGTTTCCACATCAGTTTCCACATCAAAGAAGATCTGCTATAAGAGCAAGAGGACCCCGAGAAGAACTAGGAATGACGACATCAGAGACATTGTACAATCACATGGTATGACGACATCAGAGACATTGTACAATCACATGGTATGACGACATCAGAGACATTGTACCATCACATGGTATGACGACATCAGAGACATTGTACCATCACATGGTATGACGACATCAGAGACATTGTACAATCACATGGTATGACACTAACGAGTGCCGCCCACCGGGCGCTGGACGGCAAAGTGGGTGATGATGATGATGATGATGATGATGATTATGATGGTGATGATGATGATGATGATGATGATGCCAATGAATAAAATTGTGAATCTAAAGAAGGTAACACAATAACACATTGGACAGAAGAAGTTACAGTGTCAACTGGGACAGACTGGGTCAGTGTAATAATGTGATAGGAGACAGGTAATATATCTATATATAGTTGACTTCGAGGAGTGGCTGGCCGGGTGGCTAGAACGCTAGATTCTCTTTTGGGAGACCCGGGTTAGAATCCTCGGTAAGGTGTGGGATTGTTTTTTATATGTCGGGGGCAAAGTTGAGTTGAGTTGAAATTAGTTGAATTGAGTTAAGAACCGACACCACTGCACTCAGGACATTCCCATATGTGCTCCGTCCCCTCGTTCAACAGTCAGCGAAGAGTCATACTACTAATCTTTCCCACCGATGTGTGGGTGGGTGAGTGTGTGTAGGTTGGGGTGGGTGGGGGATGTGTGTATATGAGGGAGAGGGGGGTTCGGGATGTGTGGGTGGGTTGTGGGAGATTGTGCGGGTGGGGATGTATGCAAGTAGGGAAATGTGAGTGGGTAAGGGTTTTGTGTGTGGGTAGGTGCGGAATGTGTGGGTTGGCGGGGATATATGTGGTTAGGGGAATGTGTAGTTAGGGGATGTGTGTGGGTGGGTAGGTGAGGGTTGGTGGGTGGAGGATGTGTGTTTAGGTGGGGAGTGGGGGATGTGTGGGTGGGTGATGGGTGGGTGGGTGCATGTATGTGTGCCTGGGGGTGTGTAGGTGGGTGGGGGATGTGTGTGTGTGTGTGTGTGGAATGTGTGGCGAGTGGGAGATGTATGTGTGGGTGGCGGGTGTGTTAGGGAATGGGATGTTGGTGATGGATGGGTGGGAGTAGTGTATGTGTCTGGGGTGTTTGTGTAGTCGGGTAGGGGATGTGTGAGTGTATGGGGAACGTGTGTATGGATGGGGGATAGGTGGTTGGGTGGGGGTTGTGTCACAGAACATGGTAATATGCATTGTGTTTGCTTACAACATCCTTTTGACTATGTTTTTTTCTGTGTGAATGTATTATGTTCAATTGATGAAAGAAAGATGAGTGATTGGAAGCGCCGAATGTAAGAAGGGTCTGCGTGCCCAATTTGTTACCCTTTGAAAATAAAGTTGGTTGGTTCGTTCGTTCTGTTTAGTTTAGTTTAGTTTAGGTTAGGTTAGTTTAGTTTAGTTTAGTTTAGTTTAGTTTAGTCGATGGATCAACATCACGGCACACGGATGTAACCTATAAGTGCTCCGTTCTACTCCTAACTCAAGCCTGAGTCCGTAGAATCTCAGATCAGTGCACGAACTCCGCAGCACCGGTGAGGCTCCTGAAATACTTTGAGTAGATTTTAACTCCAAATTTTGCCCGGGCAGCGCCGCTATACTACTCTTTTTCGATTTCCAACTGCCAAGGGATTTTTTTACGTGCGCAACAATACACACGGGCGTCCGATCTCACTACCCAGAAACTAGGTGGAATTTTATTACTAGAAGTCCACGTGAAAAACTCCCGGTCCTCACTGGGGCTTGAACCCGGGACCTCCAGCACTCGAGGCGGACAACGTACCCCGAGACCACTCAGCACCCCCCTTCACCCCCCAACGTCTATTTCTCACCACTGACCCATCGGTGTAGATGACTATGTCATCTTGATGTGTGTTACTCTGGATCAGCTGTTGCACTTCAAACTCAGTGCGGCCCGCTGCCAATCCATTGCACTCACGACCCAGTGGTATTATTACATTGTGCCAGTCCGTCATGTCACCCGGAGCTTAAACCCACTCTATTTCACTATTGATGGTCTCTAGATCACACACCTGACGTATAGAAAGTTCTGCCTGTGCCATCCAGGACCTGCCTCGTCTTAGTTTATGACCCTTGACCATATCCATTGCTTCATGCAGCGGGTGATCCCTATCTGCAGCAACTCTCAGGTACCATTTGGCCTGAAGGACCCTATGCCTATCAGTCATTGTAGGTAGCGCCAGGATATGCCTCATGCATATAATTGGTGTGTCCTTTGTGCACCCCAGGATTAACCGAATGGCAGCATTCTGTATGAGATCCAACCTGTCTAACTCGCTCTTTAATACTGCCAGCAGCCCCATACCATACTCAATGACATACATTATTAACTGCTGAAAGAATCTGTAAATCATCCTCTGATCTACCCCGGCAGCTACCAGCGACCTCAGTGCATTAAGTACCCTACCAGCCTTCTCCACCAAAGCCTCCACATGATCCTTACAAGACAAACACCTGTCAAAGGTGTTACCCAAGGACTTCAGTTTACTCTCTCGACTAAGAGGACATCCATTCAACATAATACCTGGGACATCTGCCTTCACAATCCGGTTATCCAGGGAGTATCACACAACCGATGCCTTGTCTGGGTGTATAATGGCCCCTGCGTCCCTGCACCACTCCGCCACCCTGTTTACTGCCCCCTGTAAGTCTTTCGCCAAACTGGCCCTGTCTTTGCCCTGTCTGTGCACCAGCACATCATCTGCAAATGTCGAGATTCTACCCACACCTGATGTCTCAATAGCTGCGACTTTGCTGGTGTAGACATTAAAGAGCACTGGGGACATGGCAGATCCCTGCGGCAACCCAAGTGTAATAGTACAGGGGTCAGAAGTCCAGGAACCCATGCGCAGTGCAATCTTACGCAACCCATCTGAGAAGTCAAGGGCAGACCTCCATGTATATCAACCGATCATACCCGACCCTGTTATATGCATCCCCCAGGTCAAGAGCTACCGCCACTGTCTCTTGTTTATCCTGGAATCCCCCGTAGATATAAAATTCAAAGGTTACAGCATTGACCCAGGTGTCTTTCCCAGGCCGGTAACTGCCGAGCCCTTTGGGAAGCAGATTACGACTTTCCAAATGTCGCTGGAGCCTGCGTGCTACTATCTTTTCGAGGACTTTGCCATATGTGTTTTGCAGGATTATGATTCGGTATCCATTAAGTCTGGAGTGATTCTTACCTGACTTTGGGAGTGGGACAAGGTAGCTATGCAGCCAATCGTTGGGTATTTCCGCCGTACTGATGCTTAGGCTGAAAGAAAGAGCCATCTCCTCCAAGTTCCCATCATTCATGTTACTAATATGGGTGTGCCTCATTCCATCCGGCCTGGCGCTGTGTCTTTAGCCCACTTCAGTACCCATCTAATATCTTCCACCTTAACCTCACAGTCCTCCTTCCTAGTGACCCGTGACAAGACTTCTCTGACCATATCTCTAATAGCTCTGTCTTGCTTGTCCGTCTGTGTTAAAAATCGTGCAAGAAAAGCCTCCCCTTTGTCCTGGTCTGTTGTCATGGGTTGGTTGTTATAATATCTAACAGGCCAGATCTACCGGGGGAAAGAGGTTCTAGCGCCTCATTTCTGGCTAACACAATAGATACATGTATACGGGAAACAAACATAATTTCACACAATATCTATCAAATAGTACATAATGCAATAAGTACATAGCTAAAGCCACTGCACAACACTGTGTTAGTGCGTGAAGAAAGCCCAGATGGCAATGTCGACATTGCTTTTCTCTTCCAATGGTCACCACAAACTGTTCCCAAGCTACATATCTACCTCCAACGAAAAAACTAAAAAAAAAAAAAACAACCCCTAACCTGCACAGTTCACGGCGACTGCACTAGCCAGGCGGCCTTAATTCCTCAGGCTCGAAGGCTTCCCCTGCCCTACACCGCAAGGTACTATATTGGCAGTAAATGACAGTTTTTGTTTTTGACAGTTATAGTTGACTTCTAACTCTTAACTGGATATAACAGTGTCATCTGGGATAGACTGGGTCAGTGTAACAATGTGATAGGACATAGGCAATATATCTATATATAGCTGACGTCTAGCTTAACTAGACATTACAGTGAATTGCTGAGCCATAGTGCTGTAGCGTATCCACAATACAAACCCGCACAGTGCGGTAATGCCGGAGATCAGTACATGCACTTTCTATTTTGTGTCTCGCAGTCCACCCTGTGCCCCAACAAATCCAAGATCACCAAACAGTACATCAAGGAATGATGGCCACAGGACCGTGTGCAGCCAGCCATATATGGCCTCTCAAAACATGTTTATACACACAGGTGTTTTAATATCCGCCAACACTGTTCTGTAATAAATTGTTTTCTAATATTGTTGTTGTTATTCTTATCATTCTTCTTCATTGTTATAATCATGGTTATCATAATCGTTAACATTATGATTATTTTAATCATCATTATCGCAGTCGTCATCATTATAATCACGATACAACCAACACCCCTTTATTCTGGGTTATACGTTTGTTGTCATCATATCGACTCATTTGCTGTTCCTGTTTGATTTATTTATTTTTGGTCACTTCTGCAAATGCACAACACACAGCACTTTTGTATAAATGATTTTTGGCTTACTTTACTGTTTCTAGGTTAGATCTTCGTGTGTGTATGCAGAGGTGTGTGTGTGTGTGTGTGTGTGTGTGTAATGTAGAGGTTTGTGTAGAGGTGTATGTGTGTGTGTGTGGGTGTGTGTGTGGGTGAGTGTGTAAGTGTAAAATAATTGAGAGAAGACAAGAACATACTCTATAAATCACAACATGTATGAACCGATACTCGAAGATAGAAGATATAAATGATGCGATACGCACTGAAATAAGAAATGAATTAAAGGATACTCTACCACAGAAGAATTAAAGGAACTCATACTTTATTTAAGAACAATAATATATAATGTGAAAAATAATACATGATTTGATAATCCACTAAATGACAAATATTTGAGCTGATTAGCGCCTTATGGTCATTGTGGGTATTTCGGAAGTCATTGTCTACTGAACTAAATCAACTGAATATATTGTGGAGTGGGACGGATAGAACTACAACAATTAGATGTTTAAGAGCATCTTTCCCATTGCAACATACGCTTTTCAGACCTGGACACTTACTAAACAAGCGGAACAGTGTATAAATGCCTTTGAATATAAATGTTATAGACGGGTTCTAAAAATATCTTGAAATCAGAAAAGAACAACTGTATCCATACTACGAGAGCTGAATATTGAAGAAGGTTGGCTACTAAAGACGATAAAACAAAGAAATTGAAATATTTTGGTCACTTGAAACGTCATGAAAGTTTGGAGAGAACAATAATGGAGGGGTATATGCCTGGGAAGAGAGGAAGAGGAAGGCACAAGAGAAGAAGGGTGCAGAAGAAGGGTGTATCGGACGCGGGATATCTTGCTTATGATCGAGAAGTTTTCCGGAAGGTTGTTATGGGAGCAAAGTTCTGCAAGGGACATGCTGCTGAATGAATGAATGAATGAATGAATGAATGAATGAATGAATTGTCTTCTGACACAGCCAGCGACTTTTAGTCGCATGATGCGATAAAAACTCTATGTAAAAGACCCCTGTGCAGGCCTGATGGCGCACTGGACATATGTTCCAGCACAACTGTCACTCAGTAGCCTGCAGGCCTGATGGCACACTGGACATATGTTTCCAGAACAACTGTCACTCAGTGGCTGATGTCAGCGTCACGTCTGCCGCCTTCACTTCATAAGATATTTCCTGGTACCCATTTAATACTAAGTCGAACTGACAACCAGTGTCCATATTAAACATCCAACTCGACGCGGATGGAAACCACGACCACTGGGCCGACAGGCCAGCGATTGACCACTACTCCACCCTGACCACTGGGCCGACAGACCAACGACTGGCCACTACTTTACTTTGACCACTGGGACAGAAAGCCAGCTGCCATAGTGTTATTTTATGTAGAAGTAGATAGTACATCAGCAGGCTGTTTAAACACTAAAGATGGCAAAATCATAATAGAGAAAGATCAGATTCTACATGTATGGTCAGACTATGTGAAAAACCTTCATGAAGATAACAGAGATGAGGAAAAGGAGGAGGAGGAGGAGGAGGAGGAGGATTATAACGCATATGCCTGTAGATAACTGTAGCGAAAAGGTCCACCTATATGAGAAATATGCAACAATTTTACATATATAATAGCGAACGCATAAACAACATACATACATACATACATACTTACAGACATACATCGCCTTTTATATATATAGATGGAATAGATCAAGTCACCAGAGTGCTGAACACATTATATGGTACCGGACATATACCTTCTGACAGGCTTGGCCATAGGAGTCCCATGGGGAAAAAAGGGGATTTTCCGAATAGTGTAGGGATGGGATGGGACGTGATGGGATAGGCATAAATTACCATTGGATGGGACAGAAAATCATGTCCCACGGACAAGCCTGCCAGGCTTGACTATGGGAATGTTATTCCCATGAGAATCCCATGAGAAAGTCCCATGGGACGGGATGTGATGGGACATGCATAGGTTACCACGCAATGTAAATTATATCCCATAGACAACCCTGCCTTCTGAATTATGTAATTCTGAATTTATTGCAAGCCCAAAGAAATACGGAGCCTTGGAATGTGATCAACATAGAACAATTATTATAATGAGTAACATCACAAAGATTTTGCTACGAATTATCATGCAACGAGTGAGGAAGAAAATACAACCTGAAATAGGGGACGAATAATGTGGGTTTGTAGAGAAGGAAAGGGTACAGTAAATGCTGTGCATATGCTGCGTTCAGTTATTGAACGTTCTATAGAAGTAAACAAAGATGCACATCTTTGCTTTATTGACTACACAAAGGCTTTCGATAGAGTAAGACATGTCAACATGGTAGATATGCTTGCAGATCTACAAATTGATGGGAAAGACATTAGACTTATACAAAATATATATTGGAAACAACAAGCTGCCATAAGGATTGATAATAAAGTGGGACAATATCAGCCTATTAAGAGAGGTGTTAGGCGGGGGTGTGTAATGTCTCCAGATCTTTTTTCCCTATACAGTGAACATATTTTCAGAAATGTAGAAGATATAAATGGAATCAGCATTGGAGGACGAAACATCAATAACATTAGATATGCAGATGATACAGTATTGATTGCAGACAATGAGCAGGATCTGCAACAATTAGTTGATGCGGTTGTTGCACACAGTGAACAACTTGGATTAGAATTAAATTGTAAACAGACACAGATTATGGTCGTCACTAGGAAGAACGAAATACCACAATGTAATATACATGTAAATGGGAATATTCTTCAACAAGTGAATCGGTACAATCATTTCGGAACAGTCATAACATCGGATGGGAGATGCCTTGTAGAGATTAGAACAAGAATCGCCATGGCGAAAGTAGCCTTTAGCAAGATGAAAAATATACTGACCAATAAAAAGATGTCAATTGAAACGAGAAAAAGTGTTGAGGTGCTACATAGAGTCAGTTCTTTTGTATGGATGTGAAACTTGGACAATGAGCAGTCAAGCTGAAAAACATTTGATGGCTGCAGAAATGTGGTTTCTGAGCAAAATGCAAAGAATACCACGGATAGACAGAAAAACCAATGACCAAGTACTACAGGAGATAAATGAAAATCGTAAATTGATTAGAGAAATTAGACGTAGGCAGTCAAAATTTTTTACACATGTTATGAGAAGAAATGGAGTGGGGAACTTAGTGACAATTAGCAAGATCGAAGGGAACAGACCAAGGGGAAGACCGAGAAGTAAATACCTGGATAGCTGGGCCACATGGTATGGTCGAGACAGGAACACTGAGCTGATCCACGACTCTGGTGATCGAGTGAAATGGCGAGTCATGACTGCACACGCTTTCCGGCATGGCACATGATTGATTGAGTGAGCTATACTGGCTCGTCGCATAGAGAACAGCACTAGACAATTCTGATTGTTAAACAACTGAGACCAAATGCGTCCATAAAACTTACGTCCCAGTGCTGTGCAAACTTTAGTCGTGACATTCGGTGATCAGGATTCCGTGCACCACCAACGACTCATCCCACTCGATGTGTGTTTCTGTGTTGTAGCGTGGTTACATGCATGGCCATCCGTCCCGAAGTTTCTAATTAGCATGTGCCCCTGTCGTCATGTGCATTAGTGCCACCCTCTCACTGTCAACACTCCATCCATCAATCCATCTTGTGCCATGCCGATAAGCGTGGACGGTCATGTTCTGCATCTCACTCGATCACCAGAGTCGTGGCTGTCAACACTAGACTGTCTAAAAGTCAGATATAAACTTACGCAACTTACAGTTTGTCCTCGGGATTAAACACGTTATTATACACACACACAACGCTGACGTCCCTTGACTTCATTATTGATGTTGTTACGTCGCCTTCACTGGCTGCAACGTCTGACTGCAGTTTCTGTTAGGACTGCCGTCAATTCCTGCGCTAGTTTCCTCAGCTTCTTCATTCAGAAATATAGTCAGAACAACACACTGTCCTTTGTAGCTTAGATGTTACCGCTAATAAGTTCCCCGTGTTAATGCCGTTAAGAACATACCTTCCGCCCGACTTCAGGTCTTGTCACGTGATCATCATTGACCCGTCTCGTGTCGGCTGATTTCTATTCATTTATTTGGTTGTTTTGGAATTTGAGATTTAAATATTGAGTACAACCCACTACTGGCAACGCTGATCGTATTCTGATTACTATTCGTCTAAGTTTCTTTGTCCAGTTTATATTGAACTGTTTTTAATTACTTTTCTCATTACTAGTCATTTAACTCTGTCTGATCTTGTGAGTTTGTCTTATCACCGTCGTTTCTTCCTTTAACTCTCTATAAGGTACTTTCCGGGTCATAGCACAAACCATTGGCCACTACTCTACCAATGACCACTGGGCTGGTAGACCAGCCACTGGCCACTACACCATCCGTGACCACTGGGCCGTCAAGCCAGCCACTGACCACTACTCTATCAATGTTCACTGGGCCGGCCGATCTGCTACTGACCACTACTGTACCAATGTTCACAGGGCCGGCAGATCTGCTACTGACCACTACTGTACCAATGTTCACTGGGCCGGCAGATCTGCTACTGACCACTACTGTACCAATGTTCACTGGGTCGACAGATCTGCTACTGACCACTACTGTACCAATGTTCACTGGGCCGGCAGATCTGCTACTGACCACTACTGTACCAATGTTCACTGGGCCGGCAGATCTGCTACTGACCACTACTGTACCAATGTTCACTGGGCCGGCAGATCTGCTACTGACCACTACTGTACCAATGTTCACTGGGCCGACAGATCTGCTACTGACCACTACTGTACCAATGTTCACTGGGCCGGCAGATCTGCTACTGACCACTACTGTACCAATGTTCACTGGGCCGGCAGATCTGCTACTGACCACTACTGTACCAATGTTCACTGGGCCGGCAGATCTGCTACTGACCACTACTGTACCAATGTTCACTAGGCCGGCAGATCTGCTACTGGCCACTACTGTACCAATTTCCTCTGGGCTGGCGAGCCAAACACTAGCCACTACTCCACCCTTGACTACTGGTCTGCATGCCAGTTATCAGTTATCAGTTGGGGTATCTTCATTGCACTCCGGACAGGTCCATAGGTGCTCAGACCCCCCCCCCCTCCAGCATATGCATCAGCGTCCGGTGGCTAATAGTGCCAGTTCTGTGTTGGTTGACGAGGCACTTTGTTTTCCCGATGTACCTCTCGCGTCTGGCCGTGCCGATTCTTACTCCCAGGTCTTTCATCCTAGACAGCGATGTGGAATCACTGACGTCAAAGTCCTCTGTTCTCGCCATATCTTTAAGGATGTTAATAACATCGGCACGATCCATGGGCTGGCCATCTACAGGGGGTGCAGAGCCAGCCAGTTTATCAGCTCGTTCATTTCCCTCGACTCCCGCATGTCCCGGGACGAAGATGAAGGTGACTTTACGGACAACAGACTTCCTCAGCGACTCAGCCCACTGTCTACGTACAGACCAAGCTTCGACATTCTGAATCATACTCATTGAATCACTTAGTACACACACGTTGGTATAAGGCTGTGATTCCAGCCAAACGGGGTCTGCATGCCAGCAACTGGCCACTACTTCACCTTTGACCACTGGGCTGCATGCCATCCACTGGTCACTACTCTACCCTTGACCAATGGGCCACCGGCCCATAGCAACTGGCCGCTACTCTCCTGCAGCTCCCCGAGTATTGCCATGCAGGTGGATAATGAAAACATTCAATTCAAGTATGCTCTGTAGTCGCCCACGCCTGCATAACACATTAATTGAGGTAGGAGGAGTAAATGCCACAAAGTATTGATGTGAAACTGCAACACTGAGCAGACTGCGGGAAGATCAAGTTAGACGGTGTCAAAACTTTGAGCAGACTGCGGGAAGATCTAGTTAGACGGTGTCAAAACTTTGAGCAGACTGTGGGAAGATCAAGTCAGACGATGTCAAAACTTTGAGCAGACTGCGGGAAGATCAAGTCAGACGATGTCAAAACTTTGAGCAGACTGCGGAAAGATCAAGTTAGACGGTGTCAAAACTTTGAGCAGACTGCGGGAAGATCAAGTCAGACGATGTCAAAACTTTGAGCAGACTGCGGGAAGATCAAGTCAGACGGTGTCAAAACTTTGAGCAGACTGCGGGAAGATCAAGTCAGACGGTGTCAAAACTTTGAGCAGACTGCGGGAAGATCAAGTCAGACGGTGTCAAAACTTTGAGCAGACTGCGGGAAGATCAAGTCAGACGGTGTCAAAACTTTGAGCAGACTGCGGGAAGATCAAGTCAGACGGTGTCAAAACTTTGAGCAGACTGCGGGAAGATCAAGTCAGACGGTGTCAAAACTTTGAGCAGACTGCGGGAAGATCAAGTTAGACGGTGTCAAAACTTTGAGCAGACTGCGGGAAGATCAAGTTAGACGGTGTCAATATAAACTAGAGCGCCATGGGGGAAGCCTAAGAAGAAAAGTCAACCAACACAGAACTGATGTCATCACTCGCTACACGCTGAAGGAGGAACTGAGGATGGGATCTGAGCACATAACAGTTCCATGTGCAACATGGATGATGTGTTGATTCACTAACTGGCTTCATGATTCCATGTCCAACCAGGATGTTGTGTTGATTCACTAACTGGCTTCATGATTCCATATCCAACCAGGATGTTGTGTTGATTCACTAACTGGCTTCATGATTCCATGTGCAACCAGGATGATGTGTTGATTCACTGGCTTCATGATTCGATGTGCAACCAAGATGTTGTGTTGATTCACTGGCTTCATGATTCGATGTGCAACCAGGATGTTGTGTTGATTCACTGGCTTCATGATTCGATGTGCAACCAGGATGTTGTGTTGATTCACTAACTGGCTTCATGATTCGATGTGCAACCAGGATGATGTGTTGATTCACTGGCTTCATGATTCCATGTGCAACCAGGATGTTGTGTTGATTCACTGGCTTCATGATTCCATGTGCAACCAGGATGTTGTGTTGATTCACTAACTGGCTTCATGATTCGATGTGCAACCAGGATGTTGTGTTGATTCACTAACTGGCTTCATGATTCGATGTGCAACCAGGATGTTGTGTTGATTCACTGGCTTCATGATTCCATGTGCAACCAGGATGTTGTGTTGATTCACTGGCTTCATGATTCCATGTGCAACCAGGATGTTGTGTTGATTCACTAACTGGCTTCATGATTCGATGTGCAACCAGGATGTTGTGTTGATTCACTAACTGGCTTCATGATTCGATGTGCAACCAGGATGTTGTGTTGATTCACTGGCTTCATGATTCCATGTGCAACCAGGATGTTGTGTTGATTCACTGGCTTCATGATTCGATGTGCAACCAGGATGTTGTGTTGATTCACTAACTGGCTTCATGATTCCATGTGCAACCAGGATGATGTGTTGATTCACTGGCTTCATGATTCGATGTGCAACCAGGATATTGTGTTGATTCACTAACTGGCTTCATGATTCGATGTGCAACCAGGATGATGTGTTGATTCACTGGCTTCATGATTCCATGTGCAACCAGGATGTTGTGTTGATTCACTGGCTTCATGATTCGATGTGCAACCAGGATGTTGTGTTGATTCACTAACTGGCTTCATGATTCGATGTGCAACCAGGATGATGTGTTGATTCACTGGCTTCATGATTCGATGTGCAACCAGGATGTTGTGTTGATTCACTAACTGGCTTCATGATTCGATGTGCAACCAGGATGATGTGCTGATTCACTGGCTTCATGATTCGATGTGCAACCAGGATGTTGTGTTGATTCACTGGCTTCATGATTCCATGTGCAACCAGGATGTTGTGTTGATTCACTGGCTTCATGATTCGATGTGCAACCAGGATGTTGTGTTGATTCACTAACTGGCTTCATGATTCGATGTGCAACCAGGATGATGTGTTGATTCACTGGCTTCATGATTCGATGTGCAACCAGGATGATGTGTTTATTCACTGGCTTCATGATTCCATGTGCAACCAGGATGATGTGTTGATTCACTGGCTTCATGATTCGATGTGCAACCAGGATGTTGTGTTGATTCACTAACTGGCTTCATGATTCGATGTGCAACCAGGATGTTGTGTTGATTCACTGGCTTCATGATTTGATGTGCAACCAGGATGATGTGTTGATTCACTGGCTTCATGATTCGATGTGCAACCAGGATGTTGTGTTGATTCACTAACTGGCTTCATGATTCGATGTGCAACCAGGATGTTGTGTTGATTCACTGGCTTCATGATTCGATGTGCAACCAGGATGTTGTGTTGATTCACTAACTGGCTTCATGATTCGATGTGCAACCAGGATGATGTGTTGATTCACTGGCTTCATGATTCGATGTGCAACCAGGATGATGTGTTGATTCACTAACTGGCTTCATGATCATGATGATTTGCGCACTAGAAGCTTGTGCGGCAGACGGCGCGACACATCTTGTTCCCTTTCACACAACAACAATAACGCTGAAAACAGACCTAGCGCGTCCATTGTGTCACTGCAGTTCGGGAGAGAACTAAAAGATGTCTTCACAATGAATACCCCACGACTGATCTCTCTTGTGTCGCGTAGGCTGATGCCTACATTCTCCAGTGGGCAGTGGTCAGGTAGAAATATTACAACAGGGATAAACCACGTCAACTACGGGAATGTTGGCGGGAGAGATCTGGTCATGGACGGTCAGAGCAGACAGCTGGACAGCTTCCTGGGCAAGTGGCAGTTGGAGAACATGACTTACCACAAGGGTCAACAGACGCCTCAAAGTTGGTCACCGGTTTCTATCATTGTTGTTAATCGTGTCTGTTGTGTGGTTTCCAACATCACGTCCGTTTCAATGCCTTGTATCTAGTTGTATACTAGTTGTTATGTTCTCGAGGAAAGCCAGACGGACACATTAATTAGACTGCATCTGGTGCCTTTAGTATTTGTATTCTTCCCTGGTTGTTCAAGCTGGGAACGGAGCGCAGACAGGAGTGTGGGTAGTACTGTGGTGTCGGTTCTTGGCTCAATTCAATTCATCATCATCATCTTATCTAGCAGAGATCCATGTAGCACACTATAGACACTGGAAATATACAATAACACCCTCATCGTTATCAACATCATCATCACCAACACAAGACCGTGTAACACAACACAGAACATGAAAATACACATCATCATCACCATCTTTATCTTACTACCATCACTTCACCAACATTCATCTCAATATTACCATTTCTGTCAATTTGTTGCACATTAAACAAGCGTCTATTGTTTTCTAAATTATAAAAAAAAAAAACTATGCCCTCTCGAGCGCGAACCAATTGCAGGTTGTTAATTCCGCCTGAGCCGGGTGGAAGGAGCACTTTGTATGGAACAACACAACGACAGGTAAACACATTCTAGAAACCTTGCTGCTGCTACAGAGTTCGTGTACAGACATTAGATTATCATCGTGCGATCTATGGGAGGAGACTGGGACAATTAGAAGTGTATCGGTGGACAATGGACAATGGAGACGGGGACACTTAGAGGTGTATCGGTGGACACTGGACAATGGAGACGGGGACACTTAGAGGTGTATCGGTGGACACTAGAGATGATGACGGGGACACTTAGAGGTGTATCGGTGGACACTGGAGATGATGACGGGGACACTTAGAGGTGTATCGGTGGACACTGGAGATGATGACGGGGACACTTAGAGGTGTATCGCTGGACACTGGAGATGATGACAGGGACACTTAGAGGTGTATCGGTCGACAATGGAGATGATGACGGGGACACTTAGAGGTGTATCGGTGGACACTGGAGATGATGACGGGGACACTTAGAGGTGTATCGGTGGACACTGGAGATGATGACAGGGACACTTAAAGGTGTATCGGTGGACACTGGAGATGATGACATGGACACTTAGAGGTGTATCGGTGGACACTGGAGATGATGACTGGGACACTTAGAGGTGTAATGGTGGACACTGGACAATGGAGACGGGGACACTTAGAGGTGTATCGGTGGACACTGAAGATGATGACTGGGACACTTAGAGGTGTATCGGTGGACACTGAAGATGATGACTGGGACACTTAGAGGTGTATCGGTGGACACTGAAGATGATGACTGGGACACTTAGAGGTGTATCGGTGGACACTGGACAATGGAGACGGGGACACTTAGAGGTGTATCGGTGGACACTGGAGATGATGACGGGGACACTTAGAGGTGTATCGGTGGACACTGGAGATGATGACGGGGACACTTAGAGGTGTATCGGTGGAGAATGGAGATGGTGACGGGGGCACTTAGAGGTGTATCGGTGGAGAATGGAGATGATGACTTCACCAAATGTCTTACAAGCGGAAGAACACGTGCATGTGTCATAATAATTGCCGTTGGGTCGAAGGGCGGGTGGCGAGGAGCCGCTGGATCGATAATAACAACAGCAACAACAACAAAAACAACAATAACGACGACAACAACAACGACAACGCAACCATAACGACAGCATCATCAACAAAGATGACAGGAGTGAAAAGAACAACAATAATAACAGCAACAACGACAACTCCATCAACAAGAACAGCAACAACAACGGCATAACAACACGATCATCAACAACAAAAACAATAAAAGCAAAACCAACAATAACAACAATAGCAACAACAACAGCAATAACAGCAGCAACAACAACAGCAAAAAACAACGACAACAACAACAACCAAAGCAACAACAACAACTATTGTGATAGAATTGTCGGTTTCTAAACTATTCGTACGTCTATTATTCCTGATCCGGTTTTCACTGAATATATTCTGTTTCAACAAAAAACACCCACCTCATAACAACTACAGCCACCAGCACACTTACCCCACACACAACCACAACCACCACCCACTACAACCATCACCACCACTACCGTTACCACCACACTCAGCATGATCATCTTTTGTTCCCCAACCAGAAACTGCAGTCAAGATGAAGATAAAAGTTGATCCCAAGCAGAGATCATGCGTGGCGTTTACCAAAGACAACGACGTGTGGACACTTCAGATAGGAGAAGCAGACAACGGTTCGTGCTACACCTTCCGCTTCGGAGAGGCATTTGTCATGCTTTACCCAAACGGCAAGTTGATGCAGGTACTAGTGGCGCTTCCTGGCCTCTTTTATTATGGTCAGGGACCTATAGGTTTATGTTTTTTATTGTAAATTTCGTCCGTTCGCTTTGAATCGGACCGCATTCCACTGATTCTAGTGCATGGGATAGCTTTCCTATGACTGTGTCCGCGCGATCGGGTGAATCCACTCCGACTTCTGAAGTTCTTGTAATTTTAGTTCCCAAGTCGAGGACAAGAAGTCAATGTGTAAATGCAACTGACAGGTGTAGGGAGTGAGCCCCCCTGCCTCGCTGTCAGTTCAGCGCAAGTTTAAGAGCGAGCTCACTTAAACTCTCAACAGCGCGAATTCCTGGGACCTCTGGGTGATATGACGGCACTGATATGGTAATGTCTTTTAGGGCTTGCTACTGTCACAAAGATAATCTTGTGAACATACACTGACGGTGATTGGCAGCAAACACCTAACAACATATGTAGCAGACAAGTAGTCCTTGATTCAAACACAAGGTACTAGCTGAATTAAGTGTAATGACTTTCACATGGACACACACTTCTCTAGACTCACTCAACGGGCAGTCTCTTCTCAGATTTTCTCAACAATCATTCTCTTACTCAGACATCACTCAACAATCATTCTCCGCGTCAGACTTACTGAACACTCACACGCTTCTCAACAATCATTTGAGTCTTCAGATTCACTCAATAGACACTTGGGGATTGTTTGATACTCACACTCAAGCCTTTCTCCGATGGGCGCAGCCAAAGACATACTCTAGTCTCGGGTGCTGCTCCTGCCTGGCCTATGGTCCAGTAGGCCCACAGACTGTCCATTCATCTACTCTTACTGTCATCACGTCATTCAGGCGGCTAGGCTCCACAACAGATGTAAACAGAATCCAAACAGTCGTAAAAAAGATCCGCCATAAACAGGACACACAGCCATAAACAGGACACACAGCCATAAACAGGACACACAGCCATAAACAGGACACACACAGCTGCAAACAGGATACACAGTCTAACGTACATCGTACATGAAGCTCGGCACAGCCACATTGGGTAGGTTCATGATAAAATTTCGGTGGTACTAGATTTTATTAGAAGGCAGCAAGTCAAATGGTTTGGCCATGCAAGTAGGTTACCAATCAACAGCATACCACAACAAGCAATGATGTACAGACCAGATGGAAACAGAGGAAGAGGCCGACCACGTAAACGTTGGACGGAGGGAATAGCAGAGTCCATGGGAATGTCGATATATGAAGCACTCTCACGAAGTTGATACTTCACCTCGACACCGCAAGGTACAAGAGGAACATGGTGAGATGAGATGAGATTTCGGTGACAGGCGGATTGACACACAACTTTGCAGCCCTCTCACTGAAGCATTCTCACATGAAGTACAATTGGGTCATTACATGAACCCTTGATGAACAGAAGGGTGGAAAGCTGCAAGAGAAGCACGAGGAGAAGAAGGAGAGCAAGAGGAGTAGGATATAAAGAAGAAGAAGAAGGAGAAGAAGAAGAAGAAGAAGAATAAGAAGAAGAAGAAGAAGAAGAAGAAGAAGAAGAAGAAGAAGAGGAGAGGACCAAGAAGAGGAGGAAGAAGAGAAGAAGAAGAGGAAGAAGAAGAAGAAGAAGAAGAAGAAGTAGAAGAAGAAGAAGAAGAAGAAGAAGAAGAAGAAGAAGAAGAAGAAGAAGAAGAAGAAGAAGAAGAAGAAGAAAACAAAGAAGAAGAAGAACAGGAGGGAGAGGAGGAAGAAGAAGAAGTAGAAGAAGAGAGAGAGAAGAAGAAGAAGGAAAAGAAGAAGAAGAAGAAGAAGAAGAAGAAGAAGAAGAAGAAGAAGAAGAAGAAGAAGAAGAAGAAGAGGAAAAGGAGGAGGAGGAGGAGCAGCAGCAGCAGAAGCAACAGCAGAAGAAGAAGAAGAAGAAGAAGAAGAAGAAGAAGAAGAAGAAGAAGAAGAAGAAGAAGAAGAAGAGGAAGAGAGAGAGAGAGAGAGAGAGAGAGAGAGAAGAAGAAGAAGAAGAAGAAGAAGAAGAAGAAGAAGAGAAGAAGAAGGAAGAAGAAAGAAGAAGAAGAAGACGAAGAGGAAGAAGAAGAAGAAGAAGAAGAAGAAGAAGAAGAAGAAGAAGAAGAAGAAGAAGAAGAAGAAGAAGAAGAAGAAGAAGAAGAAGAAGAACAAGAACAAGAAAGAAAGAAGAAAGGAAGAAGAAGAAGAAGAACAAGAACAAGAACAAGAACAAGAACAAGAGGAGGATAAAGATGACGAAGGAGAGAAGCAAGAGTATGAGGAAGCACCCTGTTTTTTGTCCATCAAGAATGATGATGACCATTCATTTCATCCAGTGGGGTTGAAAATATGGAGCCGTCAGTTCTAAGATGGCTAATAAGGTCTATTTTGGCCGAAATATTCTTTGACAATGTGGGCAAAGAATGCGTGACTTTCCAAGAGGAGGATCTCTTACAGTGGTTTTTCTCTCCAGCCTTGTCATCACAGCTCTTGCAGTCCCGTTTGCTTCACAGGTGACTGCACCCTTGCGTAATGATGTACGCCACGAATTTCGTTCTTTGACAGCAGTCTCCCAAGTGTCATGATGAATTCCAAAAGCTTTTAGTGAGATTTTCAAAGTGTCTTTAAAGCGTTTCTTCTGGCCGCCCTGTGAGCGTTTACCACAACGCAGCTCGCCGTAACAAATTATTTTAGGGAGCCTGTAACCTGGTATGCGAGTCAAGTGACCAGCCCAGCGAATCTGATTCTTCATTAGTAGTGTGTGGATACTGGGCATGGATGCTCTTTCTAGGACTTCAGTGTCTGGAATCTTGTCTTGCCATTTAATCTTCATTAGCTTCCTGAGGCAGACTGTGTGGAAGTGGTTTAATTTCCTCGCGTGTCGCTGGTAAACAGTCTAGGTTTCACAAGCATATAGCAGTGTAGATAATACAACTGCTTTGTAGACTTTCAGCTTTGTTTGCAGCCTTATTCCATTTCTGTCCCATACATTCTTGTACAGTCTGCCAAAGGCCGCACTGGTTTGGAGATTCTTGCATTCACTTCGTCTCAATTGTGGCAGCTTGTGACACAGTGCTGCCAAGATAGGTGAATTTGTCCACAACACTTAGTCTACGACCATTCACTTTTATATTCGGCACGGTGTGATTAATCACTGGAGCTGGCTGGTATATAACTACAATCTTCTCCAAGTTGATATTGAGCCCAAAATTGGCACAGGCATGTGAGAAAGCTGAAACATTGTGTTGCATGTCTGCCTCTGAGTTGGCGTATAGAGCGCAATCATCAGCAAACAGGAGATCTCTGACGGTGCCGCTGTTAATTTTGGTTTTAGCTTTCAGCCTTCTGAGATTGAATAACTTTCCATCCATACGGTAGTTGATGTCTATTCCAATGTCGTCGTTCTCGAAGGCATTCATCAACATGGCTGAAAACATGAGGCTGAACAGTATCGGTGCCAGGACACAGCCTTGCTTCACTACATTGGTGACAGTAAAGGGCTCAGACAATTAGCAATTTTCCTGTACTCTTACCTGCATACCATAATGAAATAGCCGCACTATTTGGACAAACTTTCGTAGACAGCCATATTTCACCATAATCTTCCACAGTCCTTCTCTGCTGACTATATTAAAAACCTTGGTAAGATCAATGAAAGTGGAGAACATTTCAGATTTTTGTTCCTGAAATTTCTCTTGCAGCTGCCTGGCAACGAAAATCATGTCAACAGTTCCTCGTTTTTTTTTTCTGAGCCACACTGACTCTCAGGAAGAAGACCTTGGTCGAGATGGGCTGTGAACCGATTGAGAAGAATTATGACGAGTATCTCCCTTGAAATTGAGAGCAAGGAGATGCCTCGGTGGTTGTCACAGTATTGGCGGTTTCCTTTTCGTTTGTAAAGGTGGACTATTGACGCGTCCTTGAAATCTTGTGGCATGGTCTCGTTCACCCATATGTTTGTAAAGACTTGGTGAAGCTGCTCTATTAGAGCCGGCCCATCTGCCTTGTATATTTCTGCTGGAATGGAGTCATGACCAGGCGGCTTGCCACTGGAAAGTTGCTGGATGGCTTGTTTACTTCCAGTACTTTCGGCAGGTCAGCAAGAGTATCGTTAGTGGAGACTTGAGATTTGAGGACATTTGGTAACTTCTTCATCGATGGAGGAGGTTTCATTTAAGATAATGCTAAAATGATCTGCTCAGCGTTGAAGGATTTCTTTCTTATAGGTGACCAATATTCCTCCATCTGCACTGAGGAGGGGAACTATGCCTGATGATGAAGGATCATACACCGCTTTCAGTGAGTCGTAGAAGTTTTTCATATCATGTCTGCCAGCAAAGCTTTGAATTTCATCAGCTTTGTTGCTCAGCCAGGTGTCCCGCATGTGCCGAAGTTTCTGCTGCACTACTCTCCGAATGTTATTGAAGGCACCCTTTTTTTAATGTTGACTTTGGGTCGTTCACATATGCCTTGTGGAGAACGTGTTTCTCAGCCAGCAATTGGCTGATGTCTTCGGAATTGTTATCAAACCAGTCTTTATGTTTCCGAGGGGCTGGACCTAGGATTTTCATAGCAGTATTGTAAATGTTGTCCTTTAGGGCTCTCCACTCTGTTTCCGCGTCTTGTTTAGCTGCAGCACTGGGTTTGAGGTGGTTATCCAGCATATTTTCAAAAGACAGATGTGATTTTTACTGTTTAGGCGAGTGACATTTTTTTAAAATAACCCCTTGAGGACGCCGTGGTGGTTTGATGTGTATGTTTATTTTCGAGATAATGAGACGATGGTCTGTCCAACATTCGGCACCACACATGGATTTTGTCACTCGAACGTCTTGTCTGTCACTCCTCCTGACGATGACATAGTCAATGAGGTGCCAGTGTTTCGAGCGAGGGTGCATCCACGATGTCCTATTTCTCATGAGGAGACGGAAAATTGTGTTCGTAATCACGAGATCATGTCGGCACATGTCTGAAGGAGGCGGAGTCCATTGCTGTTACAATTTCCGACTCCATGCTTTCCAATAATGCCACTCCAAGAGGTGGTGTCCTTGCCTATTCTGGCATTGAAGTCCCCAAGGAGTATAAGTTTGTCTCCTTTGGGAACAGATGCTAATACGTTATGCAGGCCTTTATAGAATTTTTTTCTGACGTCCTCTTTATTGGTCATGGTTGGTGCGTAGACACTCACGATGGTTGCATGCTGCCTTCCTTTCCGCAGGGGTAACTTGATGGTCATAAGCCTGCCGTTAATAGCATTCAGAAGATCAGCTAGTTTGCCAACCAGGGTCTACTTAATAGCAAATTCCACACCGGATTGGCGTCTTTCCTCGCTTTTCCTTCCACTCCAGAAGAATGTGTAGCCGGTACCTACTTCACAGATTTGGCCTTCTTCTGCAAGTCGTGTCTCGCTCAAGGCTGCAATGTCGATGTTGTACCTGCCCAGCTCTCTCCCAATCAGTACTGTTCGTCTCTCTGGACCCGAAGCGCCTTCTCTATCAAGTAGAGTGCGTACATTCCATGTTCCGATAATTAAGGGAATATGGTATGCTGTCTGTGCTTTGCGTATTTTTACTTTAATTGTATATCGACCGCAGTATAGAGTACCCACCAACCGCGGCTAACTGGTTAGGTAAAGATGGAGGAGACAGTGTTTAGGGCACCCTTTCTAGCCCCTTCCTCATGCTATGGAGGTGAGCAGTGTGTTTCTATAGAGGGCTGCTCAGTCGCCCAGGAGGTTGCCGAATCCCGGCTGCTGCTCTGGTCAGTAGAAGACGACCATATGGCCTGAGCCGCCTGTGTGCAGGTCTGCGACTACGGCAGCCAGCGTACCCACGCCTGCAGCTTCGCCGCTCGCCCATCTCCACGGAGCTTGCAGGTGATAGATGAAGAATGACTTGCGCGATTAATTGGATTAAAGTGAGGAAGTGTTGCGCAATTCGTCGACCTCACTCTCTTGCCTGAGTCCATCTGAGTCCAGTGCCAAGACAAGTCACGACGACTGGAGACGAATACAGGTGCAATGGATGACCAGGGCGCTCTACGTACCTTGCCGTGCTCATCACGTTCTACAACGCTTTGCAGGTAAACGGCGTCTTGCCCGTTGAATCATCAATGATTTATTCTGAGCAGTCTGCCGAATCCTGTATTCACTTGAGGAAGCACGTAGAATAGTTGAAACTGACAGGCCTTGTCTAACCAGGAAATGAAAGAGAACGAACACAGCCTGCACACAGGGTCAGACGCACCTCAGAATGACGGAGGTCCTGTCTGTCTACCCCACCGACTCCCTGCCCCTCCATGAGTGTTGAACTCTGATGTCTTGTCTGCCGCTTGTTCATTGAGCTGAGACCACAACTAGCTCTCTGTGTGTCACTTAGTTAGAAGCGGTTCCAACTTTACGGCAATGGGTCGTCCCCATTATGTTCCATTCCTGTGCCAGTGAATATCACACAAAATGCTCCTCACTGCCCTATGTGAACAATGGAATAGACAGGAGTATCGGCAAGCCAACATCCCGCACAGGTACATTGTGCACAATGCCGCCGCCAGAATACCAACACAAAAGTCCTCCACGAAAAATAGTGTGTGTGTGTGTGTGCGTGTGTGTGTGTGTGTGTGTGTGTGTGTGTGTGTATGTGTGTGTGTGTGTCACTTGTAGCTGGCTAGACCGGTCTCCCCGGCTCTTAGTTTATTTCTAAATTACTGTAGTGTATTTCTCTTTGCCGGTCTCCCTGACCAAGGAGTTAACGACGTTATTCGTAATCCCGTATATCCACGTGGGGAAAACAGCTCTGCGAGATTCGGTAGCGGATCGCGCCGCGCTGGTAACTTACGGGGGTATGTGAGTCGGTCGTTCAGAAAGCAATGGCAAACTACTGAAGTACAACTTGCCTAGTACATCAACAGCAGCTGAAAAATGCTGGTGTTGACTGCAATGTCCTGTAATGGATATGCAACCTGTAAAAAAATATTTCTCTTTAACTCTGCCTTGTTTTAACCCTCTTTTTAACTGTCTGTCTGAATCCTGACATTGCTAGTCTCATTAGCGACAACGCTATACGCTACAAAAAAGAGTCATGCTCTTGGCAGGTCGTATGTAGAGTGCTGTGGCAATACCAGAGTACAAGTGTCTAACAAGCCCGGGTATAACTGCATCTACAGATGTAGGAAACAGGTTGAGTCACAGTGGAGTCGGCCACCTCTTGGGCTAGGGGTTAGTGAACGCAATTTTATAATTCCCCGACATACGGAGTAGAGGTTTCGAAATCACACGAGTGTAATTTGGCAGCAGATCACTTTGCGTTGAATTTCACAATGGTACGAGAGTCGGTCATAACGTAAGAAATAACAAACGACTGAACGTAAAAACTACCCAGTAAATCAAAGACAGAAGGTCAGCATGGACGAATAGATTAGAACGCTCATGATTAAACTTCCGGTGTGCTGATACCGAGGTAGTGTGTTTAACCCCAACACTCGTTATGTGCCCTAAAATGTTGACTTCTCGTCCCTGATTTGGTGACATAAATTACAAAAACCTCAGAAGTCGGCGTGTATTCGCCTGATGGTGAGGGACAGTGGTAATAGGGACAGCTAATCCACACGCAAATATCAGTCCAGTGCATTAGAAGCAGCAACACCTGTATAAACAAAGCTTGTGTCCAAAGCGTGAGGAGAAAAACAAAAGCCAATAAATGCTGGGGTTGATTGTATTCCTGTAAATGAACTTCTTTACTGTTCCCGCGACCGATTTCTTCCCTTGTAACACTCTGTAGATACTTCCCCCGTCCCACGCGTGTGATCATGTCACCTTTAACCTAGCGTGTCTGTGTCCACTCATGTCCAGACGGTCATCTACCCCGAGGGAAGACTCATGAAGTGGGAGCAGCAGAATCTGGACGTTCCCAGCGACATGTTGATGGTCATCACTGAGGTCAAAGGGCAAAAGCTCATCTGGGTAAGATTGTGGTCATTGTTTGCTTATATAACTCTGTATACACAGGAGATCTCAGTTATTGTTCAGGCAATACTCGAACGCCAGCCCACGAGATGAAGAAGGGAAGGACAAATAAAGAAGGAATCATGGGCGCTGTCGGGCGATGTTGTCCACAAACAGGGGACAGACTGACCACGCGTTCCTGCATGCATTCATGCCTACAACACGTGGGCTCTATCCAATTACAGCCCCGTAACTGGCTGCTTCATCAGAACATGTGTTGTTTAGAAAGGAAGTGTAGATGTATTGCAAAATCAGAGATCCAAAACATCATAACTGGGTGAGATCAAGTTATCTTTTGCAGATATCATAACTGGGTGAGATCAAGGTATCATTTGCAGATATCATAACTGGGTGAGATCAAGGTATCATTTGCAGATATCATAACTGGGTGAGATCAAGGTATCATTTGCAGATATCATAACTGGGTAAGATCAAGGTATCTTTTGCAGATATCATAACTGGGTGAGATCAAGGTATCTTTTGCAGATATCATAACTGGGTAAGATCAAGGTATCTTTTGCAAATATCATAACTGGGTGAGATCAGGGTATCTCTTGAAGATATCATAACTGGGTGAGATCATGGTATATCTCTTGCAGATGTCATATCTGGGTGAGATCAATGTATCTCTTGCAGATATCATAACTGGGTGAGATCAGGGCATCTCTTGCAGATATCATAACTGGTTAAGATCAGGGTATCTCTTGCAGATATCATAATTGGGTGAGAACATGTTATCTCTTGCAGATATAAACAACTGTTAGCTCCACCTGAACCAGGTAAAAGAGGCACTTGATATGGAACAACACAGCAGCAGGTGAACACTTATTATAACCTTGCTGCTGCTACATAGGAGTTCGTGCACATACGTTAGATTCTCATCGTGTGATCTATGGGCGGAGGCTGAGACACTTAGAAGTGTTTCCGCGGACAATGGACATGATAACTTCACCATGTGTCTTACAAGCGGAAAAACACATGTATGTATCACAATAATTGACACTGGGTCGAAGGAAGAATGACGAGAACACCCTTTATCAACAACAACAACAGCAACAGCAGTAATAACAACAACAACAATGACGACGACGACGACGACAACAGCAGCAGCAGCAGCAACAACAGCAACAACAACAAACAACAACACCAACAACAAACAACAACAACAAACAATAATAACAACAACAACAACAACAGTATAACCACCACTACCACGACGACGACGACAACCACCACCACCATCAACAACAACAACATC